>CM052700.1:18160560-18191407 GCA_028551405.1 Uromys caudimaculatus
CCATTCTGGTGCAGTTTGTGGTAAAGGAATGTCAGAGCCATGTCTATGCAAAGTCCACAGCAAGCACTGTGTGTGGAAAGTCAGGAATCTGCTGGATGAAGGTTCTTTCCCTCCACCTGGATAGACAAGAAGCTTTACCTTCTCTCTCTCTCTCTCTCTCTCTCTCTCTCTCTCTCTCTCTCTCTCTCTCATTTATTTACATTTTAAATGTTATCCCCTATACCGGTTTCCCCTCTGGAAACCCCCTATCCCATCCTCCCTCCCCCTGCTTCTATGAGGGCGCAAACCCACCCACCCACCCACTCCTACCTGCCTGCCCTGGCATTCCCCTACAATGGGGCATTGAGCTTTCATAGGATCAAGGGCCTCTCCTCCCATTGATGTCCAATGAGGCCATCATCTGCTACATATGCAGCTGGAGCCATGGGTCCCTCTTTGGGTACTTTTTGGTTTGTGGTTCAGTCCCTGGCAGCTCTGGGGGTTCTGGTTATTTGACATTATTGTTCTTCCTATGCATTGGAAACCCCTTCAGCTCTTTCAGTCCTTTTCCTAACTCCTCCATTGGGGACCCAGTGCTCAGTCCAATGGTTGGCTGCCAGTTTCTGCCTCTGTTTGTCAGGCTCTGGCAGAGCCTCTCAGAAGACAGCTATATCAGGATCCTTTCAGCAAGAACATCTTGGCATCTGTAATAGTGTCTGGGTTTGGTGTCTATATATGGAATAGATCCTTAGATCGAGCAGTCACTGGGTGGCCTTTCCTTCAGTCTCTGCTCCACACTTTGTCTCCGTATCTCCTCCTTTGTCTATTTTGTTCCCCCTTCTAAGAAGGACTGAAGCATCTACAATTTGGCCTTCTTGAGCTTCATGTAGTCTGTGAATTGTATCTTGGGTATTCCAAGCTTTTGGGCTAATATCCACTTATCTGTGAGTACATACCATGTGTATTCTTTTGTGACTGGGTTACCTCACTCAGGATGATATTTTCTAATTCCATCTCCATTTGCCTAAGAATTTCATGAATTATTGTTTTTAATAGGAGAGTAGAATTTCATTATGTAAATGTACCACATTTTTCTGTATCCATTCCTCTGTTGAAGGACATCTGGGTTTTTTCCAGCTTCTGGCTATTATATATAAGGCTGCTATGATCATTACCAATCTAACATACGATGGAGGGCTAATATCCAATATATACAAAGAACTCAAGAAATTAGACTCCAGAGAAACTACTAACCCTATTTTTAAAATGGGGAACAGAGCTAAGCAAAGAATTCTCAAATGAGCAATCTTGAATGACTGAGAAGCATCTAAAAAAATGTTCAACATCCTTAGTCCTCAGGGAAATGCAAATCAAAACAACCTTGAGATTTCACCACACACCAGTTATAATCGCTAAGATCAAAAACTCAGGTGACAGCAGATGCTGGGAAGGAAGTAGAGAGGGAGGATTTTCCTTCCTTCCTTCCTTCCTTCCTTCCTTCCTTCCTTCCTTCCTTCCTTCCTTCTTTCTTTCTTTTCTTCTTCTTCTTCCTCCTCTTCCTCCTCTTCATCCTCCTCGTCCTCCTCCTCCTCGTCTTTCTCCTTCTCGTCTTCCTCCTCCTCCTCCTCTTTTCCTTCTTCTTCTTCTTTTTCTTTTTCTTTTTCTTCTTCTTCTTCTTCTTCTTCTTCTTCTTCTTCTTCTTCTTCTTCTTCTTCTTCTTCTTCTTCTTCTTCTTCTGACAGATATTTCAACACCAAGGAAGCAGCACAGGAGGGCATCTGGCAGACTTGGTGAGGCAGAGCATCCTTCCTGATTAGTTTGAGAAAAGGTCTTTGGACAAGTCATGGCCATCAGTTTCTGGCCAGTCACGTCAATTTGGATCAATTGCAGCCTTGACTTTTGTACCAATCACAGGATTTGAAACTTATGTTTTGAACTAATCACAGGCTGTACTCAGCATCAGTCACAGAAGAGTTTTGCAAGACCACCAGGGAGGTCTTTGGCCTCTGCCCTAGGTGAAAATGGTTGCTATGACATACATGGATAGCATTTGTTGAATGAGGCAGAGGAAGGACAATCAGAAGTTCACTGGCAGTCTTGGAAACATTCTTACCTTTTCATATTTTCAACATGAAAAATGACTGCGAGGTCACACACCACTGCAAAGCACATGCCCTCCCAACAGCCACAAAGCCCCTCCCTCCACCTATCCCTCTGGGCTATCCATACCCCAGCTAGCCACAGTGCTCCTGCAGCTCTAGTCATACAGGCACCTACCACCTGCAGCAACAGCTAGCTCCAGAAGAAACCTCGGGTTTCTGTGGAATCAGCACAAGTCCACAGAGGCAACAGGAAGCAATGGAAATATCAAGGGCACAAATAACTCCCTTATGAAAATACAGGAGAATACAGGTAAACAGCTAGAAGCTCTTAAAGAGGAAACACAAAAAAATCCCTTGAAGAATTACAGGAAAACACAAAGAAACAGGTGAAGGAATTGAACAAAACCATCCAGGATCTAAAAATGGAAACAGAAACAATAAAGAAATCACAAAGGGAGACAACCTGGGGGATTGAAAACCTAGGAAAGAGATCAGGAGTCATAGATGCAAGCATCACCAACAGAATACAAGAGAAGAGAGAATCTCAGGTGCAGAAGATACCATACAAAACATTGACACAACAGTCAAAGAAAATGCAAAATGCAAAATACTACAAACACAAAACATCTAGGAAATCCAGGACACAATGACAAGACCAAACCTAAGGATAATAGGTATAGAAGAGAAGGAAGATTACCAACTTAAAAGGCCAGTAAATACCTTTAACAAAATTATAGAAGAAAACTTTCCCAACAAAAAGAAAGAGATGCCCATGAAAATAGAGGAAGCCTACAGAACTCCAAGTAGACTGGACCAGAAAAGAAATTCCTCCTGTCACATAATAATCAAAACACCAAACACATTTAAAAAAAAAAAAAAGAATATTAAAAGCAGTAAGGGAAAAAGGTCAAGTAACATATAAAGGCAGACCTATCAGAATTATACCAGATGTCTCACCATATAATATGAAAGCTAGAAGATCCTGGGCAGATGTCATACAGACCCTAAGAGAACACAACTGCCAGCCCAGGCTACTATACCCAGCAAAAATCTTAATTACCATAGACGAAGAAAATAAGATATTCCATGACAAAATCAAATTTGCACTATATCTTTCCACAAATCCAGTCCTACAAAGGATAATAGATGGAAAACACCAACACAAGGAGGGAAACTACACCCTAGACAAAGCAAGAAAGTAATCTTCTTTCAACAAACCCAAAAGAAGATAGCTACACAAACATAAAAATAACATAAATATAACAGGAAGTAACAATCTCTTTTCCTTAATATCTCTTAACATGAGTGGACTCCATTCTACAATAAAAAGCCATAGACTAAGACACTGGATATGTAAACAGGACCCAGCATTTTGCTGCATACAGGAAATGCACCTCAGTTGCAAAGACAGACACTACCTCAGAGTAAAAGATTGGAAAACAGTTTTCCAAGCAAATGGTTCCAAGAAACAAGCTGGAGTAGCCATTCTAATATCGAATAAAATCAACTTTCAGCCAAAAGTTATCAAAAAAGATGAGGAAGGACACTTCATGCTGGTCAAATAGAAACATTTAAGGGGTAACTTCAGCAAGTATTATAGGTATCTGATGGATCTCAGTGTAATGACCTTGGGAAACGAAAAGGAATGTTACTCTTTGCTCAGAGTGAAGCTAACATATCTTCATGGGAGAACATTGGAGGTATTTGAATTTTATGGTCCCATTAGGGAGGTGAGTCCTATATATTTTAGAAGACTAGTATTTATTTTCTCTGAATTTATTCAGGAGTTGTCAACTAATTTCTAGTTGAGTGTGACAGTAATAAGGTTTTCAAAACCTATTGAAAACAAGTAACATTAAACGTGTGATTTATGAGATTTGGGTGTGTGCTTTTTTGACTGTAGTCAAAATTCCTGTGTCATTTTAAAAGAAGAAAAAATGAATGGCCTATAAAATTATAATTGTTGATCTTTCAGAAATAATTTCAATTTGCATAATGTTTTTACAAAGTGAGTTAATTTATTTTAATCATATTTATAATGTGAAATTATAAGATGATGATAATATTGGCTTCTAAAGTTTTAGCCTAGAAAATAGCATTTTAATTATTATAGAAATGTCTACTAGTAATTTCATAATTTATTATCTCTGTATTTAATTTTGACATGTTTCTCCTAATTCACCATTGTATATAATACTGTGATAGATAGCCCACAGTACATACATATTTCTGTCAACATAAATTCCTAGAAATAAGTTTACTAGACAAAATTTTATGCACAATTTAAAAAAAATAGATAAGCTTACCAGCCTTATTCATAACTTCAACTCTTTCCATTGATACTCTGTAATCACAAAGACAACTGAGAATTTACCAACCTTTGGCTAGAGAGTATCAACCAGTGAAGTTATCAATTTGTCAACAGGAATGTAATTACCATTAGAATGCATTAAACAAAAAAATTTAAGTATTTTATACTTAACAGATTATATTCTAACCCCAAACAACTAGATGAAGAAAAAACTTCCACAATAAGCTGAGATCTAGTTCACTGGCAGGTTTTTTGTTTTTGCTCTGGGTTTTTTTTTTGTTTGTTTGTTTGGTTGTTCTTTTTGTTTTTGTTTTTGTTTTATTTTTGCTAAATCTAATGGATAATTTTTACCTCAACTCAATAAAGCTACTCTTTGAAGGAAAAAAAAAAAAAGAAAGAAAGAAAGAAAGGCAAACCATGGATTAAAAATCAAGATGGCAATTTTCTGAGTCAGGCATGCTTTCATCTGAGGCCCTTATATGTTAACATCTCTTTGCAGCAACATGTTATAAAGACTGACTTTTCCAATGTTAACTAGAGGCTTTAGTGCATGTTCCTTGTTATTGCTGACTTCCTTCCCCAATCCTGACCACTGACCAGCATTTCAGCTTTCCTGGACCCTGAGAACAACGCCCTAATTTCAGCTGAGCAGCAGTTACAAAAGAGAGTACATCATCTCTAAACATCAACAAAAGGCTGGACTGTGAGGTCCAAAGGAAACCACCCAGGTTCTACAGAACCACCACAGATAACGAAGTGCAGGCTGATTTGGAGCAGTCTGCAATACTGGTCCAAAGCAAGGGCTCAAGCTGGTGAGCAATGTTGGAGACCTGAGGAAATTCCATCAGAAGCATGTTTGTGTAATTTTTCCAATTCTTTCCTGAAAGAACCTGAAGAGACAGGGAGTGGTAATTATTATGAGGAATATGGAAGTCAGTCTGCCAAGCATACGTAAGAGCCAGAGGCCCAAGAGAGACCATAAATGAGAGTTGCCGGGAACCAGCCAATTTGCAGCCTTCTTATTAGCCTGAGTAAAGCATTTCGTGTTAAAGTTAGGATTGGAAGTAACAGTAGGACAAGGTTGCTGTTTTCTGAGCTTTAGGATTTTGTTTAGGTTCTGTCTTTCAAGAGATGGATTCTTTCCCAGATCAGAGTGACTCATTTAAGGTTAGATGGCTACCAGAATATGGGTGTTACCTTGGTAACATGTCCTTGTGGCTAGGAGTCTGTAACTCCTTGGAATTTTCGCACCCCTGTTGCTTTGTCTGAGTCTTGGTTATGTTGTTTAAGCTTCTTTATCCTTTTATTATAAATTAATGGTGAGAATTAAAATTTGGGGGGCTTGATCAGACATCCTCTCTTGCTCCCAGGTATCTGTGTCTCTTGTCTCTTTTTTCATCCGTCAGTTCCCTCCTCAGGACCACGCTGAATACCCCATAGGCCGAGGCACAAAATTCTGCAAAAGAGTTGGCCCCTGGTGTTTTTAAAGGTTTTGCCAGTTCATGAAAGTATTTTAATATTTCTTCCACTTGGCTGGACTGATTTTCATCAACTTTTCAGGTCCAGCACCTACTGGTTCTGCAAGATCACCTGAGACTGGCATTTTGAAAGCAGTTTTAGAGCAGTTTGCTGGCCCCAGTTGTATTCTGTATGGTATTGGTCAGCTGAGTGAAGATCTGCTGGGACAGATATAGACTAGGAACAGAAGGTAAAGTTAGGGAACTTGGAGGAAAATCTTTATTTCAGGTGTACACTTGATCATTTCAGGCCTGTGGTTCTGGTAGATGGGTGTGTGTATGGAAGAAGTTACAATGCCAGGGGAAGGAAATAGCCCACACTCAGGGATAGGGAGTAGGAGGGAAATCTTAAGCTGTTGATCAACAGGGGTCTTTATTTAAAGTCCATTTTGATCTGTCACAAATCAGGACTTCCTGAAGCTTACATATTTTTCTTGAAGTTTATAAAAAAGAAGATAAAGTTTTAGATATATTAGCATGATCATTGTAATCTGCACTGAAATCCTCACTGTAGAAAAAGTAGCTCACTACTGTGTGTAAGCAGTTGGAGTAGACTTACACTTGCAAACCATGATGAAAGTTTGAGGGACCCAAAAGAATAGTTCAAGGTTAAAAGCATAAATAAACATGTGTATTTATTTCTCTTTCTAGCATCTCTATCTATGTTTGTTTCTATCAATTATCTATCTAAAATATATTTTATATATATGTATATACATATATATACCTATATCAACTATACCTATCTGTATTTATCTTTATGTCTATATTATCTATCTATCTATCCATCCTAACCCATCTATCTATCTATGTAACTATCCATATTTATTTAGAAAACAACCAAAGGAAAATTTTAAAACTTGAGTCTGTGACTGTGTTAATAGTAGCCAGTCCATCACCAAAGCTACATTAATAGCTTACTAGAACCCTATTAATTAAAATGCTAAAACTCTGAACCGTGGGAATCTTAACATCATGGATTGCCTTTAAGTCTTGTTTTTCTCAAACCTTAAGACACATCCTCAGACCTTTACAGTTCGCATTTGCATACTTCAAATAACTTCATTAGATCTTCACAACTTTCACACACCTTAAATCACTTTCTTAGACCCTCACAACTTAAAGAATTTAAGCCATTTTAAAATTCAAATGCTTATTATAAGACATAGGTGGTTGATTGCTGAGAGCAGTCATTGAAAAGCAAGTTATTTTAAATGAAGGAATGAAGATGGTAAAATCTTAGTGTTAGTAGCATGGCAGCTTGAGTTTGTTTTTACATAGAAACCGGTTTTGTGAGTTTACTCATTTTAGTGTGAACCATGTGTGTCTGCCTTTTCAGCAGGAGCCCTAAGAATCTCTAGAAAAAGCAAGGCTTTATTTTTACCTGTGAAATGGACTGATCAGGGGTGACAGAGTTGGCTAAAATCAACTTATTGCTGCTAAACTGATAAAGCTACATCTAGCCACCATCATCATCATCAGGTATCTGAGAAGAGTAATTTGAGCAGGAAGTATAATCCAAATGACCTCTGCATCAATTCAAATGATAGAACCACCTAGACAGCCAGCTCAGGCTCCTCCATGGTGACCTTAAAGACTTTGTTTCGGGCAGGACTCATCAGTCTTCAGCTGTCATACAGAAGAAATTAAATCTCCTGCTTACACAGAGTCTCATCAGCCTTGAGCCCCCAGACGCAGAAGAGCTGAGAGACTTTGCTGTCAATGAGGAACTTGAGAAAACTAACTTATCTTGTTGAGGCAGAGTAGGACAGTCAACCCAACAGTGTCCTTAGTTTGTGTGTGACCCTGACAGCAAATGAGGCATGGGGTAGTCCTAGGCACAATGGTCAGTGTTGCCACAATCCAGGTGGATCCATCATCTTCGGAGACAGCCTCAACTGCTGCTCTCAGAAGCTGGCATTTGTTTATCAGGAAAACATTTTCATTAAACACCTTAAATGACATTTTCAGCAGATCTTTTTGAGGAGTTTGAGGTTCTTTATATATTGCTTAATTGTAAACAAACTTTATTAGTTTTTAGTTACTTGCTTCAGTCTTAACCTGAAAACATATACAGAAGGCTGAGGCATGTCTTTGTAAATGAATTGTAATTTGTACTTAGCATGACTGCAGGCATAGTTCTGAGACCATTAAAGAATTTGATAATTTATAAGGTAACTGAACATTAACTTGCATGTCTTATTTGTCTTTAACAGGTACAGCAAGTTAGTAGCTTTTATAACATTAGGATTTTATAGTGTTTTCCCTTTTAAGCTTGAGCCTTAAATTTGAATTGATGATTAAGTTCCTTTGGTATCAAAACAAGCCATAAATCCAGCGTCAAACTACATTAAACCACAAATCAATTCACAGGGACTGGCAACTCTGCTTTTCTGATACTTTCACAGTGTGTCATTACAAAGCACTGAAGCTTCTTGCATGACTCAGTGTATCCAAATAGCTAAAGCCCAATAAGTTTAGAAGAGACAAAAAAAAAAAAACAACAACAACAAAACAACAACAACAACAAAAAAAAAACTATACCTAATCTTCAAGTAGGTTCCTGCTAGCCTGAATAGACCTTAAGAATTTATAAACCTTATTTATCAAGCATACATAATTCATCACACATATATTGTTCTTGATCTAAAAATTTCAAGAAGCATAGTGTTGAGGACAGTTAACAAAGCCATTAGTGATTACACATATATTTCTATGTCAGTTTCTGTTAACCACAGTAGATTTCCATTTATTAATGTAAGTATTTATGAACCTTTATTAAACTTAAACTTATGTGGTTAATGAGTTCTATTTTTATAAACAAGAATTGAACCCAACTTATATATACACCGTATGTTGTAGCAAACCTATTTTATAAGAATAGTTGAATCCAAGTTACATACAAGTATGTTGTAGCAGATTAAGTTGACCTATATACAGATTTTTATAAGGTCTACTTAGATCTATTGCAACTCAAATGTCAGGTCAATGCAGATGATGAAGATTTGTTGTAATCAAGCTCCTACTGATTGATCAGGGCTACAGAACACACTCAGAAGCTGAAATGTGATCCCCGAGCCAGAATATAACAGAATATTTAAGCTGATGAGCCACAAACATCGGTGACAAGTTATTGTTGTATTTTTCCACCATTGAGAATTTAGGGATAAGGGCTTTCCTTATGTGATACATAATGTAGGTTTTACGGTTCCACCAATCAAATCCATTTCTTCTTTTGTAGTTAGGAACAGTCATTTTGTTTTGGGGAGCAAAAGGTGAATAACAGGAACTGTGGTTAAGAACAGTCAGAGAGCGAGGTTGGACAGAGATGTTTTAGCATGATGAAAAGCATCTTCAAGTTATATCTAGAAGACAATCAAAGAAAATTAAAATCTATGAGTTTGTGACTGAGTAAGTCAGTGCTCAACAGCTTATCAGAATGCCCTTGATCAATGATAAAATCCTGAACTTTTGACATCTTAGTATAACAACAGCATAGAGGGGGCAAGAAATCTGAAACATTTGCCACTTTTTTATATACCTTAAATCACTTTCTTATCTCTCTATAACTTGCATTTACACATCTTAAATCATTTTTTGACCGTCAGAACTTCCTTAACTGTTCACATCCTCAGATCGTTACACATCTCAGAACACTTTCTCAGACCCTTAGAACTCCCGTAGATTCTAGACCTTTTTCTTTCCATCTAATCATTATCAGAGACATGCATAACTATTACTGAGAGCAGTCATTGCAAAGCAAATTCTTTTAAATAAGTATTAAAAATGTACAGTTCAAGTCTGTTGGCACTTTAATATGAACCCTGTTAGTAAGGCAAACCTGTCTGCCTTTTCTTAACAAGAGTCCCCGAGCTCCATCTACTGTTTGACTATGGCGTCTACATCTATTTGAGTCAGCTGCTGGGTGAGGCCTCAGAGGGCAGCCAAGCTAGACTCCTGTCTGCAAGCATAACTATTATTAATAGAGTCAGGGACTGATGCTTGCCATGGGAAGGGTCTCAGGTTGGGCCAGTTATTAGCCTCTGTTCCATCCCTGTCCCTGCATTTTTTGTAGACAAGATTATTATTATTATTATTATTATTATTATTATTATTATTATTGTTGTTGTTGTTTTACTTATTCTCTTTACATCCCTGCTTACTGCCTGCTTCCTGGTCACCCGCTCCCACAATCCACAATCGTTACCCCATCCCCTTCTCCTCTGAGCTGGTGGAGGTCCCCCTCCCAGGCACATCAAGTTTCTGTGAGGCTAAGTGGATTCTCTCCCACTGAGGCCAAACGAGGCACAGTATAAATTATCAAATTCTTTAAGATCTTCATGCAGAACTGTATTTCTAGTCATGCTAAATACTAACGTAATGAATCACAAGAATAAGCCCTATTTATAGCCTCCTCTTTTATGTTTTCAAGGCATAATCTAAAGCAAATAGCCAAAACCAGACAAAGATTGTTTAACTCAGATATGCTTTATGGATAAGAGCCCTCAAACATGTCAGAGATCTACTGAATATGACATTTAAGATGTTTAAACTTACTATGACAGACAGACTCTCAGACTCTAGTAATAACCCCCAAGGTCTCCAAAAAGATAATACATAGAGCAACAGAGGACTCCACCTGGATTGTGGCAATGCAAATCAATAATCAATGGGAAGGACTGCCCCAATGCCTTGCCTCCTCCTGTCTGGATACAGGAGGTGGCCTTTTCGGGTTCCATATCTCCTATGTTTGGTGAGTCACAGCTAAGAACACCCCATTGATTCTTGGGTGCCTCTTTTATCCCATATCTCTGATGAGAGACATAAATTTAAGCCAGTTATTCTCATTATTTTTAATGCTGTAATCCTTTAATATGGTTTCTTATGTCGTGGTGACCCCAGTCATCAAATAAATATCTGACTTGCAGGCAACCCTAAGCTATTCCTTTAAAAAAGGTCCTTTGACCCCCAAAGGATAGAGAAACTGTTCTAAGTTCCTTATCAGACTGCTTGCTTGAGGTCATTGTCTTATTGCATCATAAGATAGGAATTTTTTAGTTTCTGGTATATGGCTGTGGTTCTAATTTTAGTCATTCATTTACCTATTTATCAAGAACATATATTAACAAAGATGTTATAATAAAATATCTGATCTAAGATATCACATAATCTTATACATTTAAAACTTTTCAAAAGATGGTTTTAAATTATCCAGCTTTCTGAAAATCAGTCTGGCGGTTCCTCAGAAAATTGGACATAGTGTTACCTGAGGTCCCAGCTATTCCATTCCTGGGCATATACCCAGAAGATGGTCTAACATGTAATAAGAACACATGCTCCACTATGTTCATAGCAGCCATATTTATAATAGCCAGAAGCTGGAAACAACCCAGATGTCCCTCAACAGAGGAATGGATACAGAAAATGTGGTACGTTTACACAATGGAATATTACTCTGCTATTAAAAACAATGGCTTCATGGAATTCACAGGCAAATGGATGAAACTTGAAAATATCATCCTAATGAGGTAACTCAGACACAAAAGAACAAATACATTATGTACTCACTGATAAGTGGATATTAGCCCAAAAGTTCGGAATACCCAAGATTCAATTCACAGACCATATGAATCCTAAGAAGAAGGAAGTCCAAAATGTGGATGCTTCAGTGCTTTTTAGAAGGGTGAACGAAATACTCATAAGAATATGGAGACAAAGTGTGGAGCAAGACTGAACAAAAGGCCATCCAGAGACTGCCCCACCTGGAGATCCATCCCATATACAGCCACCAAACCCAGATGCTACTGTGGATGCCAGGAAGTGCTTGCTGATGGAAGCCTGATATGACTGTCTTCTGAGCAGCTCTGCCAGAGCCTGACAAATACTGATGTGGAAGCTGACAGCCAACCATTGGACTGAGCTCAGGGGTCTCCAGTGGATGAGTTGGAGAAGGGACTGAAGGAGCTGAGGGGGCTTGCATTCCCATGGAGGGAACAACAGTGTCAATAGGCCAGATCCCCCAGAGTTCGCCGGGAATTGGACCACCAACCAAAGAATACACATGGAGGGGCCCATGGCGCTGGCCTGAGGGTGTTTGATGTCCTAGTGTAGCAGAATACCACGGTGGGAGGATGGGAGTAGGTAGGTGGGTGGGTGGTGGAGCACCCTCATAGATGCAGGGGGAGGAGGGATGGGATAGGGGGTTTCTGAAGGGGAGACCTGGAAAGGGGAAAACATTTGAAATGTAAATAAAGAAAGTCAATCAATCAATCAATACAATATCCAGCTTCTAATTTTCTGTAAAACTCCAAAACTTTTTAAAAAGAAGTTGAAAATCTCCCAATTGTGTGTTTTTGCAATATCAAATGTAAAGTACCCCCTTTTAAGGGTGAAGACACAGAGCACAAGCATAGTGTCTACATGTTTAGACAACAAAAGCAAGTTTTAACAGTATAAACAATGTAGGATCTCTAAAATCAATAACAAGTGATTACTTTGATGTTACAAAGTGGCTGCTAACAAGGTGTTCTTCTATATGAATGCAATGGAGGTACAACTTTAATACTTCATTAACCAAGCATTGTCTCAAATCCTGTCTTTTAGAAACCTGTTTTTTAAAAGTACAGGACAGGAAGTATATGCAAATCTTATCACAATTTAAAAGTATCTTTGGAGACCCATATCATTGGTCAGATCATGCCATGTGCTCTTGCCCAGAATGGCTTCAAACCTGAGTTCCTTGTTTTAAGCTAACTTTTTGTTACAGATGTTACAGAATTTTAACCATATCCGATAATTTTCCCCCATCTTTTTTTTTGATACTTTATTTACATTTCAAATGTTTTCCCCTTGCCAGGTCTTCCCTTTGGAACCCCCCTATCCCATTCCCCCTCCCTCTACCTCTATGATGGTGCTCCCCCACCCACTCACCCACTCTGGTCTTCCATCCCTGGCATTCCCCTACACTGGGACATCTAACACCATCAGGTCCAAGGGCCTCTCTTCCCACTGATGGCCAAGAAGGTCCTCCTCTGCCGCCTATGTGGCCAGCACCATGGGTCCCTCCATGTGTATTCTTTGGTTGGTAGTCCAGTCTCTGGGAACACTGAAGGGTCAGGCCAGTTGACACTGTTGCTCCCTCCATGGGGCTGCAAACTCCCTCAGCTCCTTTGGTCCCTTCTCCAACTCCTCCATCGGGGACCCCCGAGCTCAGTCCAATGGTTGCTGTGAATTGAGTCTTGGGTATTCCAAACTTTTGGGCTAATATCCACTTATCAGTGAGGACATACCATGTTTGTTCTTTTGTGTCTGAGTTCCATTTATTTGCCAGCGAATTTCATGAAGTCATTGTTTTTGATATCTGAGTAGTATTCCATTGTGTAAATGTACCACATTTTCTGTATCTATTCCTCTGTTGAGGGATATCTGGGTTGTTTCCAGCTTCTGGCTGTTATAAATATGGCTGCTATGAACATAATGGAGCATGTGTCCTTATTTCATGTTGGATCATCTTCTGGGTATATGCCCAGGAGTGGTATAGCTGGGTCCTCAGGTAGTACTATGTTCAATTTTCTGATATACCCGATAATTTATAAGCTAATAATCTATGAACAAAATATATGGAACATAGTAAATTGACACATTTAAGACCAGTCACAAACAAACATGTAGTGGTGGTACTAGCCTCTTAGCCAAGGGTGCAGTGTTCCAAGGTCTGTGCCAGAATATCAGTTTTTGTTGTCTAAATTCAGTTGATTTATTTCTATTAATCCTTGAAATGAGTTAAAACTAAGTCAAGGGTTGAACGATGATATTTGACTTGTCTCTCTGAATATGAAATAGAACAAGAATCAAGCAACTAAATGAAACTACAGACACAAACTGACAGACACAGACAGGCTGGCATGCCGAGGACAACCAATAGAGTTGTGGAATATTTGGAAGAGAACCAGATACCTCAGAAATGGGACCCAGAACCAGAACCAGGTGTTCTTCCAGTGGGAAACAGAGAGGAAGCAGGGTTTCTCCTGACCTTCTCTTATCCTAGAAGAAATACTGAGACCAGTTTCTACTTTCTTGGGTCCCAGAAAGGTGCCAAGCAGAAAACAGAAGACAGGCATACCTCTGGAGGTTTTAAACTTCAAAAATGAAGTTCCCAAATGCAGATAACTACAAATCAGGGACCGGGGAGAGATACTGGATTCCTGGCCAATGCAATAAATATTATGGGGTCTGCTTATATACAACACAACTCCAAATACCAGGTCAATGCAGATGACAAAAATTTATTGTAATCAATCCTACATGTGATTGACTTGGGCTGCAGAATACACTCAGAAGCTGAACTTTGACCCCAAGCTCAAGCAAGAACATCACAGAATATATAAGCTTGCATAAACATCTGCTCCAAGTCCTTGTTACATTTCCCCACCAATCAGGATTTAGGAATATGAGCTTTTCTTATTTGATTGATCTATATCAACTGATACAGAATATAGGTTTTGCAATCCAAGTAATCAAATTCATTTATTATTTTGTAATTACAAACAGTCATAATGCTTTCGGGGGGCAAAGGATGAATAATGGGTGCTGTGGCTAGAAACAGTCATTTTGTTCTGGAAAAGAAGATGAATAAGAGAAGCTGTTTAGATACTGAGGAGTCCTCAGCATTGCACTGACCTGTGGTGACAGGACTATATGTCAACCACTTATTCTTGACACTAACCAGGATGCAGAGAGCTGGGTTTGAGGCTGCAATATGAACCTCAGACCCCACCTGCAGCAGTCAGGTTTCTCTACCTAGTAGCAACTTCCCAAAGGTCCCAAACATCACCAGACAGCCCCATGAGATGGAGACAAAGTGTTTAAGCATGTTAGCCTAAAAGGGACGTTTCACCTTCAAACCATGACAGAAGCCCTGAGCACTGCTTCCCTTCATCAGCTCAGGAAGAATTCACAGGCAAAACACTCTCTTGAGACACTAGGACTCTGAAAGGCTCTTGCCTCTCTGGAGAATGACTATGGAGTCTGGAGAAAGTCCAGTTCTGTCCTTATCTCTACTCTGTTCCCACACACAGGGTTCCATCTCAGGGCATGGCTTCTCCCAATATTGACTCACTGCTGTTGGGTTGAGCAGCCAAGGGGTCATTTCTTCTTGTTCTCCTTGATAGTGACCACTGATGCCTACATTATACTTGCCTATAAATGTGTGGAAAACACTCTTTGTTTGAGACAGGGTTTCTCTATGTAGCTCTGGCTCTTCTGGAATTCACTCAGAATTGCTGGCGGGTCAAAACTCACTGATCCACCTAAGGCATGGTTTACCTCACCTGGCTTTTGAGAGCCCTTTTGACTCCACTTGGTCTGATGTATGCAAAAGTGGTCAGAGGGATTGACTGGATGGAAAGGGGAGAAAGAAGGGACGCTTGCTGAGCCTGTTTTTGGTGAACTTGAAGCTGGTATACAGCTAGTGGGAACACAAAATGGCTGAGCTGTTGTGAAGAGAGCAGAGTCCATTACTAAAGAAGCAAAGAAACAAATGGATTAGTAACTATGCAATCAATGACAGACTGACTGAATGAGTCCATGGTAAAGAGGACCAAATGATCCGGCAATTTGCCATGGAGTGCATATCTGAAGGATTACATACAGGACTAGTGTTATTGCAACAGAATTCACAACCACCTACACATAGCAGCAGACAAGCCTGCTTCCCCCAGGGACAGCTAGACAGTGAGTGTTGTGGGCATTGATCACATTCTTCAGCCTTAAGGACAAATGACCAGTTAGGTTTTGTTGACCATATGCTGTCCACATTGAGGAAGACTTCAAACTCCAGGGCTGCATGAACCATTGCCTTTTCTACCTCCCCTTCCAGAGCAGGAGAACAGAGATGCCAGGTCCTGTTGGTGTCTCCCATCACCACAGCATCACCTTTGACCTCAGAAAAGTAGGCAGGAGGCCAAACTCTTCCAGCAAAATGTTTCTACCCAAAGATCAACCCCGGCACATGAGGACTTGGCCTTTGAGCAGATAAGCTCAATGACTGTCATGACAGGAAGCCTTCCCCAGCCCACTGTGTGTGGCCCCTGGGACTTCTATAGGAATCTGTGGTAGGAAGAGATCCCTAAGAGAATAGTGAATAGTGGGAACAGCTCAGCACAAGAGCCTTGGAAAGATGAAAGATATTGAGACCACCTGTGTCCTGGTGACTCAAGAGAGGCTCATGAGGAGGAAAGGAAGGAGAAGGAGAAGGAGGAAGGGGGGAAGAAGGAGCAGATGGGGAAATGCAACAGATACAAAATGCACCAGATGAAGGCAGGTTTTTGCTAAGTGAAGTACAATGTGCTGGAGAAGATAAACATATGTGTCCTGGGTAGGATGTGGGAGGTGGTATGTGTCCTACATAGTATGTAGGGTAGGTGGTATGTGTCCTACATAGTATGTGTGGCAGGTGGTATGTGTCCTACATAATATGTAGGGTAGGTGGTTTGGGTCCTACCTAGTATGTAGGGTAGGTGGAATGTGTCCTACATAGTATGTGTGGCAGGTGTTACCTGTCCTACATAGTATGTAGCGTAGGTAGTATGAGTCCTGTGTATGAGGTGAGCAGGAGACCTATGGGAAGCATGCTTCTCTTTGGCTGGACATTTCCTGTAGCCCTTCCCTGCTCTAAAACATAAAGTTGATGTACAGAACACCAAGGACCTGTCCCCTGACAGAACAAGCATGGTACAGATCAGACACAAACATGGAGTATTTTGTTTTTTCCCCCAGGAAGGTTTTTGGTTTCAAGGTGAACTTAAATTCAATCAATTGAAAAAAATTTAAATTTTTAAAGGAAACTAATTAGAATCAGATTAGGCTTAAAAGTTGAATTTTAAATAAAGTAATTCTTTTTCATTTTTATTTGTGAACTATCTTATTTTTCTTTTTCTTGAAGTATGCAGCTCCTATTAAGGAAAGAACAACAGTAACAAAGGTATCGGGAGAGACAAGTGTTGGGTGCTAGGAAGGGAACTCTTAACATTTTGCTTGTGAGACTAACCTTTAAAGGCTGAGTTACCTCTCCAGCTCTCCAGAGTCCTTCAGAGATTCTCTGAGGTACATAAGAAGAGCTACAACATTGTTGTTGGACATAGTCACATGTCTGTTACCTGAGTAACTAGAAGCCTGAACTTCTTTGCAGCAGTCATTTCCGTACAGGGCCATGGCTGCCTTCTGCTTCCCAATGCAGGACTACAGAAAACAGCCTAAGGGTCAGGAGGGCTGAGGAAGCAGATAGGAGGAAGGCAGCCATTCTGGAGAGGAGTGTGGAGTACAGGCATGGACAGGCCTGAGGTGAGAATTTCTCATTTCCTTGGAGACTCAGTTGTGTCATGTGATGTTTTTCTGGCAGCTGTATTATGAGGGGATGTTTTGCTGAAAACAGACACGTGGTGTTTTCCTGGAAGCTCTCTGGTGAAAAGGCATGGGATGTTTTGCTGGAGCAGACACTTGAGAGGACAGGTTTTGTTTGGAAAGAGTATGAGTAGAACCCAACAGACAGTGGACAACGCTCTGGCATTTGTTTGTCTTGCCACACTTTCCTGGTCTTTTTGGCCTTTGCTGATGCTGGTTGGTCTTCACTGAAGATGCTCTTGCATTGGTTTGTGCTGGAGACCAAATGGCCTTGTTTGAATCTAAGGTCCTGCACTTCCCAGCTAGCCAGAGGGTCCCAGGCCTTAGCAGACATTCCTTTGATTACTCCCCTCTGCAGATGTCTTTCTAGGTGATGGTTTGTTTATAGTAGCCCGTGGCTCCAGAGAAACCTTGAGACATCCCCACTGTCTTGAGGTTTGTTATGCTGATTTACTACCTGTGATAAGTGGCTGCAATTAAGCGGCCCTGAGAAACTTCTCCCCCACTATCTCTTCCTGCCCTGTAGTGACCTCTAGTAACTTTCTTACTCCTGCCTTTCCCCACCTTGAAATGTCTATATAAACATACCAATAAAGCCATTTTTTGGAGCTTGATCGGACATATCGACTTGCTCCCAGGCATTCCTCGTCTCCTGTGTTTCTTTCCATCATCCGCAGCTCTCCCTCTTCAGCACCTGAGTGTCCTGCAGGCAGGGCACCTCGGACCCATGACGATAGTCCCTCCCAGGAGGGCCCCCCAGGCGGGACGGGACAGCAAGCTCTTCGCAGGTTTCCCTTATGTTCTTCACTGATCTTTGCTTGTGGTGACCTCATAAAGCTAATTGCACCAAAGAAATTTTGGTGATACTTCCATTGCTTCTTGTTACCTCTGTGGACTTGTGCTGATCCCACAGAACACCAAGGTTTCTTCTGGAGCTAGCTGTGGCTGCAGGTGGTAGGTGCCTGTATGACTGGAGCTGCTGGAGCACTGTGGCTAGCTGGGGTGTGGAGAACCCAGAGGGATAGGTGGAGGGAGGGGATTTGTGGCTGTTGGGGGGGGGGGGTGTGTGCATTGCAGTGGTGTGTGACCTCAGAGTCATTTTTCATGTTGAAAACATGAAAAGGAAAGAATATGTTTCCAAGACTGCCAGTGAACTTCTGATCCTCCTGCCTCTACCTCATTCAACAAATGCTATCCATGTATGTCATAGCAACCATTTTCACCTAGGGCAGGGGGGGAAAGACCTCCCTGCTGGCCTAGCAAAAACTCTTCTTTGACTGATGCTGAGTCCAGCTTGTGATTAGTCCAAAACATAAGCTTCCTGGAGTGGCCTTTTCATGCCTTCTTCAAGCAGTCCAGCCTGAGCTGGTAACACTAGGGAAGTAGCATCAGGAAGAGCAGAGCAGAGAGCAGAGGTGACAGCACAGGACACAGAAGAGCAGAGGCAGGGACCTCTGAGTGTAGGCAGGCCATGCTGTGAACACAGCAAGGCAGCTGCTGCTGCAGCTGAAGAAGCAGCAGTTGATCAGTTTGTGAACAGTCAGGGAAGGAGGGAGAAGGGAGAAGGAGAAAGAGGACAAAGGGGCAGAGCTGAGGCTGAAGAAGCATAAAGGGTTGTAAGGAGAAAGAGAGAGAGAGAGACAGAGAGAGAGAGAGAGACAGACAGACAGAGAGAGAGAGAGAGAGAGAGAGACAGAAAGAGAGAGAGAGAGAGAGAGAGAGAGAGAGAGAGAGAGAGAGACAGAGACAGAGACAGAGACAGAGAGAGAGAGAGGAAACTGCAAGTACTGGCTGCCAGAAAAGTCCTGGAGAGCTACCCTGGGACTGAGAGCTGTAACACAGGGTTCTGCCAAGGACTAAGGGTCCAAAGCTCTGGGATCAGAATTTCTGAGGGCTGAGGGTTCTGGTTGTACAGATATGCTCAATGATTGAACACTAGAGGGCACCAATTGTTGCTGATTTCCAGACAGTCCCCATGACTTCCTTCTGCAAACACTGAGGATAGCAGGGAAGTAGAGCCAGGACCAGAAATAGCAAATGTTGGAGCATCTGTTGGGTATATGCCCAGGAGTGGTATAGTTGGATCCTGAGGTAGTACTATGTCCAGTTTTCTGAGGAACCGACAGAATGATTTCCAGAGTGGTTGTACCAGCTTGCAATCACACCAACAATGGAGGAGTGTTCTTCTTTCTCCACATCTTTGCCAGCATCTGCTGTCACCTAAGTTTTTGATCTTAGCCATTATAACTGGTGTGAGGTGGAATCTCAGGGTTGTTTTGATTTGCATTTCCCTGAGGACCAAGGATGTTGAACATTTTTTTTTTCTTTTAGATGCTTCCCAGTCATTCGAGATTGCTCAGTTGAGAATTCTTTGTTTAGCTCTGTTCCCCATTTTAAAATTAGGATTATTTGTTTCTCTAGTGTGTAATTTCTTGAGTTCTTGTATATATTGGATATTAGCCCTCCATCATATGTTAGATTGGTAATGTTCATAGTAGCCTTACTTATAATAGCCAGAAGCTGGAAAAAGACCAGATGTCCTTCAACAGAGGAATGGATCCAGAAAAATGTGGTACATTTACATAATGGAATACTGTTCTCCTATTAAAAACAATGAATTCATGAAACTCTTAGGAAAATAGAGATGGAGTTAGAAAATATTCTGCCGGGCAGTAGTGGCACACACCTTTAATCCCAGCACCTGGGAAGTAGAGAGTTCAAG
This sequence comes from Uromys caudimaculatus, assembly GCA_028551405.1. NCBI lineage: Eukaryota > Metazoa > Chordata > Mammalia > Rodentia > Muridae > Uromys > Uromys caudimaculatus. Next base: position 18,180,592 of record CM052700.1, read on the forward strand.
GCCAGCCTGGTCTACAGAGTGAGGTCTAGGACAACCAGGGCTACACAGAGAAACCCTGTCTCGAAAAAACCAAAAAAAAGAAGAAAAAAATCATCCTGAGTGAGGTAACCCAGTCACAAAAGAATACACGTGGCATGTACTCACAGATAAGTGGATATTAGCCCAAAAGCTCGCAATACCCAAGATTCAATTCACAGACTACATGAAGCTCAGGAAGGAAGACCAAAGTGTGGATGCTTCAGTCCTTCTTAGAAGGGGGAACAAAATAGTCATGGGAGGAAATCCGGAGACAAATTGTGGAGCAGAGACTGAAGGGAAGGGCAACCAGAGACTGCCCCACCTGGGAACCCATCCCATATATAGCCACCAAACCCAGATACTATTGCGGATGCCAAGAAGTGCTTGCTGAAAGGAGCCTGGTATAGGTGTCTCCTGAGAGGCTCTGCTAGAGCCTGACAAACGCAGAGGCAGATACTGGCAGCCAACCATTGTACTGAGCACTGGGTCCCCTACGGAGGAGTTAGGAAAAGGACTGAAGGAGCTGAAGGGGTTTGCAACGCATAGGAAGAAAAATAATATCAACTAACCAGAAACCCCAGAGCTCCCAGGGACTAAACCAGGAACCAAAAAGTACACATGGAAGGACCCATGGCTCCATCTGCATATGTAGCAGAGGATAGCCGCATTGGACATCAGTGCGGGGAGAGGCCCTTAGTCCTATGAAGGCTCAATACCCCATTGTTCGGGAATGCCAGGGCAGGGAGGTGGGAATGGGTGGGTGGATGGGTTTGCACCCTCATAGAAGCAGGGGAGGGAGGATGGAATAGGGGGTTTCCAGAGGGGAAAATGGTATAGGGCATAACATTTAAAATGTAAATAAATTATTTATATATATACATATATATATAGGGGGGGGAGCAAAGCTTCTTTCCTATCCAGGTAGAGGGAAAGAACCTTCATCCAGCAGATCCCTGACATTTCCACACAGCGCTTGCTGTGGACTTTGCATGGACATGGCTCTGACATTCCTTTACCACAAACTGCGCCAGAATATGGGTGGGGTGGAACAAATACTTTAGGATCAATTAGATAAAGTCATATGGTAATCTTATCATAGTCCATTAAGTTATGGACAGCTTTGACTTTGGTAAGAGGATTTCTGCAATAGCCTTAGTTAAAAGAATGAAACATGAAAATAGAGAGTAAATGAGCTTCAGTTAGAAGAGACTGGTAGGACAATGAAAACTAACGGAGGTAACAGGATATCAAGTTACCTGTGAGCCAAGTTGAAGCAACTGAAATGGTAACCATTAAATAACCAAGAAATCTGACATATCTGCACCTGATATTTCTGAAGAACAAACACCACAGAAGTTCAACATTCACACGGGAAAGCTTCACAGAAAATGACCTGGGAAGTCGAGGAAAAACCACATTCTGATGAAATCCCCTGTTTTCGGTGTAACAGAGGGAACTCTCAGAGATGAGGGGTGATAAGAGGTTTCAGAGATTATTTGCATTTGCCTTTCCTGTGAATTTATCATAAATATTCAATGATGAATAAAATACATATGTTTATGTAATTTTCTATCTGGTGACATATTCACAACCGAGGACTCTTGGTCACAGGTTTGGGACTTCCTGTGCTTCAGGTCCATTCTCTACTTTCCCTCCATTCCTAACAACACAGCCATCCACCCAGGTAACATCACATGAGCACCCCCGCCTTTGTTTTTAATTCCAGAGTCCAGCTTTGTATGTACACTGACATGATGCGTATTCTATGCTTCAGTTTTACATGCAACCCTCCCAACATATAATGTGACTTGTAATATGTGTAGTGACTGTTTACTGAATGGTTGACCACCTAATAAGGGGGCCACATTGTCTGTGAAAGGGGGATATGAAGAAGAATGAATTACAGGGCTGTGCCTCAAATCTTTTCCCCATCTATGAACTTTGCTTTTGATAACAGGATTATAGAACCACTTGTTACAGAAATACACCTCAGTGATGTCCATAGACTCCAGGAACATGCTAACTGGCCTATTAGTACACAGATGGCTAATGTGTCCACTGACCAGAATTACAAAAGCCTGTGTCTGTGGAGACCTTTGTGGCTGGTATTTCCCATGCAGAAAGACAACTGGGCTGCTTTTGTTTGCAGTAGAAAATTCAGAAACTTGACTATCACAGACTTTTAGCCAGTGTCTTATTCCATCATGATTTTGAAAGTTTTATGAGTTCTGGTGTCGATTATTACAGAGAAGTCAGGAAGAGGGTTTCCTGTTCAGAAGAGTTTGCCTTTAAAGTCTGATGCTAACCGATGGTTTTCTTGGCATTTTGAAGTCATGAGTCTTTGCTATTTGTCCTGTGTATATCAGTAACCATCTGCTCAGCTATGATATTCAGTCACACTCAGAGACAGAAGCATTTAGAGCTAATAGAGCAGATAGAGCAGACAGAGCAGATAGAGCTGGCTCAGAGGGTGACAGCACTGACAGCCACAACCAATGACTTGAGTTTGATCACTAAAACGCATAGAGTGGACAGAGAGAAGTTCATATGTCATAGCATTGCATATACACACATACACACGCAAACAAACAAACATTAAATAGACAAATGTTTTAGGATGTTAATAATTTAAAAAATCACTTGAAGATATGTGCTACCATTGGATTTGTTTAAATTCAGTAGGATATATCATTAACTGTGTCTCTCCCATTCATATGTTGAAGTTCTAAACCTTGATGTCCCAGAATGGGACTGTGTGGGAGACAGAGTCTTGGTTCATAGCTAAAATGAGGCTGTTAAGTTATACCCTAATCTACTGTGACTGATAACATAAAGATTAGGGCACAGATATAGGGGAGGGGACACATAGAGAAACAAGAAGATCACTTTGAGATCAGGAAGGAGGCCTCAGATGGAATCAACTTGGAAAACACACTGGTTGTAGACTTTGGCTTCCAGAACTCTGAGAATATAAATTCCCATTGTTTCATCTGCTAAGACTGTGGTACTCTTCATGCAAATCCCAGAAAATCCAATACAGTAAGTATTCCACATCTACTTTACAATGCAAATAGGAAGCACAGTACAAACATAGCAAATATGTCACGTGTTGACTTCGATGAGTACCCATGTCACCATGAACAGAAGTGGGGAGGGCAGACCCTCTAATTTCAGAGAAAATGTTTTCAGTCTTACATCACTGAATATGATGTTAGTCACTGGCTTTTAGATTTAAAAAATGTTTTAACACATTGATCGAGTGATTCATTGGTTGATTGACTAATTGTCTTTGTGTGGGCAAGCATAACACATGTGTCCCTGAATGCACTTGTGGAGGTCAGAGCACAGAGGACAGCTGTGGAAGCCATCCCTCTCCATCAAGTAGGTCCTAACAATTGAACTCAGCTTGTCAGGTGCGGTGGGAGGGTCCTCTTCCCAAAGAGCCATCCCTCTAGTCTGCCACTGTCTTCACAGATGGGCTTTCCCCTGATTTGATAAACAGCTCAACAGGAGTGGTGTGTAATCTTGTCAAGTGCTGCTTCTGTATTCACTAAGATGACCAAATGTCTTTTGTCTTCCTGTTTGGTTGTGTTGTGGGAAATATTTAAAAAGGGTATGGCAGCAGGCTACACCCAGCTACTCTCAGCCCCGGGGGTCTCACTGGCCAGTTCTTATCTGTCCACTCAGCTCACTAGGCTCCCACTGGTGGGTCGCTACCACACCAGGCCATGCTTCAAACACCTACAACCTTTTGTGGTGCACATCAGGCAAATTCATGCTTTGCTGTGTTCCTTTCTCTCTGGAACCCAAGAGAGCCTCTGTGAGAAGGAAAATGCCACACAAACTTAGATCAAAAACAATGGTAACTCAATGGCTGGGTGCATCAAATAGAATACTAATCTTGTGAGCCATATTAAATCTAAATCCTGTGGTGGGCAATCCTGGCAGATTTGCCGTATAAACCAAGAGACACTAGCACACCTTGTCCTTTTGCTAACCTTGTCCAAAGGCCCTAACTCTCCTGCTTCCTCTCTTCCTCTATCCAACCCAGAAGCCCCACCTACTTGCCCAATGATTGGTCCCTTTATTCATTCAGAGGAAGGTTCACAAGAAGTCACCTGAGTATGTGACTCATTCTTAGGTCCAGACAACCCCTCCTGGGAAACTGGAATTAACATCAAAATACAAGCAGCACCAGGGGCATCCACAACCTGGTTCTATTTATATTGTTAGATAAATCATTTCCTGTCTCCCATTAGTGCTTTCTCTGATGTTCTGTTAGCTCACTCAGCATGTTTAAGACTTTTTTTTTTTCTAAAAAAATTTGTCAAGCAGCTCACACACCTTAAGTGACACCTTAGTCTATGAAGCATCATTTTGATTGCACCATCTTTCCCTGTTGGATTTGTGTACCCATCTTTGGGTTTATATACAATATTTTCTCCTTTTTTTCATAAGACGAGATCCTTCTACATAGCCCTGACTGTGCTGGAACTTACTCTGTAGACCAGCTGGTCTTGAACTCACAGAGATTCACCTGCCTTTGCCTCCCTAGTGCTGGGATCCAAGGCTTAAGCCACTATACCCAGTTCTCACAGTGGCTTAAGCATTTGCAAACCAAGACAGCTGTTCCAGGCTTTACAAATGCTCTTCTCTCAAGGGAACTCTTCACCAGTCACCCTGGGTGGAAATAAAGACACTCCTCTAATCTTTTCTCTTGTCTCACTCTCCCTAGAATCTGCCTGGATACTCTACTTGGCACACACTGTTTCCTTTATGTTCTGTGGACTCCAAAACTGTGATTTGGCAGGGTCAGGGTCACTAATCTCTGTGTTCTTCTTCCCATTGTTGCCACATTGAAGAAGTCTCCCTTTTCTGATCCCCTGTCCCATACACACACTATTGGCTTCTCAAGGCTGGGTGACTGAAGCTGCCTTCTTGAGCTAAGACTGAAACTGAAGTTCTTTAGCAAAATTGGTGACATTCCCTCCCATCCACAATCCAAGTAAGATGGCTAGATAAATTCTCCAAGTATGAATTCTCAGAGGGTTTTATTTCTGTATGTACAATAATGATCATGGGATTCTCACGGTGTAAATAATTATGCAGGTATTCAACGCTTTTCTCTAGATTCTGTATCAGGCAAAACAATCTCACCTTACTGCATGCTGCATGCTGCCCACAAACACATGAGGCTCTGGGCACTTCTGACCACTTCACATTTTTGCCAGTACCTGTTAAAGAAGACATCACACCTCAGAACTGTTACTTTTCACAGTGTTATTGTGGATTCCTGGAAGCCATAGAGAGCTCAGAACTTAGTTAAACCTCAGTGCCCCAAAGCACCACTTGAATCTTCTGCTCTTCTGCTAAGAGCATCAGCCTTTTCCTTACTGATCTTTCTAACACATCTCCACTGTTTTCATTGGTTACCAGCTTATTAGGTGGTTATAAGTCACCTGAATATTTGCAGAGTTTATTTACACACTTGCCGCCTAAAGCCCCTGGTATCTTGACAAGCGAAGGGGATTATAGGCAGAAACAAGCATCAGTAATAAGCATTTGGGTGTGGTTTTTATATATAAGTCCCCCACTCCCTGAGCTATGACAGATGAAGTCCCTTCACTCAGGTGAATGATCTTACATTCACTTGGAATTTCAGGAAAAGGCAGAGCTGCAAGTGTGGCTCTGCCCTCAGTGCTTTTCCTGTTGTGTCAGTCATGAATTCTTCCCACATTCATGACATTTCCAATTTCCACAGCTTCCTTTACAGCATGGATGTTTCAGGAGGATATTAGAGCTTCAACCCATGTCATGTATAACCATGGACTTTCACATATTATTATTTATTTTTTACAACACAGTGTAATATAGTGTATATCTTGATTACTGAAAATTTGGAGTAAGTGGTCACTTAAATGTAAATGGAGGAAGAATGTTACATTTCACTCACCTTGAGCTTCATTTGCCCTGAGAGAATAACTCAAAACAGATGGTTACAGGAATCAGAACAAAAGGAGACCACATGTTATACCTTCTTTTCTTAAGACAATTATGTATGATGGAAACAGATGCAGAGACCCACAGCCAAACATTAGGCAAAGCTCAGGAAGTCCAAGGAAGCTGGGGAGGAAGGATTGTGGGAGCCAGAGGCATGGAGGACACCAGGAGAACATGGCCCACAGAATCAACTAAGCAGGTCTTATAGAGGGTGCAGCAATCATCAAGTCTGCATGGGCCTGCACTAGGCCTTATGCATATATGTTATGGCTGTTAGCTTGGTGTTCTTCTGGGACTCCTAACAGCTGGAGTTGGGTGTCTCTGACTCTTTTCCCTGCTCATGGGACCCTTTTCCTCCTGCCGGGTTGCCTTGCCCATCCTTCATATGAGGGCTTGTGCCTAGACTTATTGCTTCTTGTTATCCTGTATTCAGTTGATATCACTGGGAGGCCTGCTCATTTCTGAAGGGAAACAAAGAAGGAGTGGATCTGGGGGAGCAGGGATGAGGGGGAACTGGGAGGAAAGGGAGGAGGGAGTGAAGACTGTGGTCAGGGTATTTTATATGAGAGAAGACTACAGAAAAAGAAAAAAGACAGTAGTGTGTAAGCTGTGTGAGCAGGACAGACAGCAGGTCTGTAACCACAGAAAAACCCTCAGAGACAGGAGTAGGTGAGTGTGGGCACAGAACAGAGCGTTCACAGAGGACTTCCTTTTGCTCATTTCACCTCAAACACCTTCAAATTTGTTCCCGCTCACCAGTTCAGTGTCACATCTCCCATGTGAAATGGACACAGCAAGTGTATCCCTCGATTTAAAGCCACCCAGGACCCCAGGGACTCACCGTGCATCATCCCCAGCTCTTCGCCCAGGTCAGTAGCTTTATTTTTCCTTGTACCATTAGAATGTCTTCCACAGTTATGATTTCTTCTTACAGTTTTAAGTTATTGCTTTGAAGATGAGCAGCTGTCTGTCAGTGCTGAAGAGTGTAGATGGCTACCACTTTGGATTAATAAAAAGCTCATTGGTTCCATCTTTAGTCAGTTGGTCAGTATGAATCTCAAGCAGCCATTCCTTTTGGCTTTAGTCACAGGCCCTGTAGAAAGGATATTTTACATCTACAAGGAAAGAGAAGCTTCTAGTACATAGACTCACTATAAAGCATTTTCCCTGGTCCAAACTTCTCTACAGAACACAAACACCACGACTCCTCTCCATGCCATTCTAGCACTGAGCACAGAAGGAGTTGACAGATGTGGCACCCTGTCTGCCAGAAATGTAGAAGACTGATGGAGGTGTATATGAAGAACATCATGACTTAGGATGGATGAAAAGAGACAGACACAGAGGCAGAAAACATGTCTACAGTGGTCATGTTACGGTATGATTGTCTGTGACAAAGCTGAGCTTCCTTATGCCATACTGCACTGTTTTAAATTTAATCTTTCTATATTGTGTCAAGAATGTGAACCACAACTCTTTAAGGCTACTTGTAAAAAGCTATTAAATTAACAGAATTTCTTCTTTAATCAGGAACAAAGCCCTGAGAGAAAATTCACCAAATAAGCTTTATTAAAAACTTTATATAGGGTCTGGGAAAAGTGAAGGGATTTGATAACTAGAGGGATTTGATGGAGCCAGTTATCTGTGATAGGAGCAGGCTAGTGTTTATTTTCCCTGTTTATGGCTGCAAACGTGGAAGAAGGAAATTACAAATGTAAAGGTTGGGGTTTTGTTCTCCCACTGAGTCTAGTCAGCCCTGCCAGTGTGTGCATGGGTTTAGGGTCATGACATGGAGCATAGGTGGCCCCTTAGGGACTGTGTCCTTGAATAAAATGGACTTTCCCACTACTAGCAGCCATCAGCTGTCAGTGACTCCCCAGATGACCTTGGAACTTCATGCCCAACTCCCCCCACCATGCTGGGTTTTTGTCTGACTTGAGCTTTAGAAGGTCTTGTGCAGGCTACCACAAATGGCATGAGTTCATATGTGCAACTGCCCTGCTGTGTGTGGAAGAGGGTGCTTCATTGCAGTTATCCACCATCTCTGGCTCTGCAGTCATTCTGCCCCCTCTTCTGTGATGATGGCCAAGCCTTGGTTGGATGGGATGAGATGCAGATGTCCCATTTAGGGCTGAGACTTCATAGTCTCTTATTCTCTATGTGTTGTGGGTGGTGCACACCTATAATCCCATCAGAAGGGAGGTGGAGGCAGGAGATTCAGGAGCTCAAGGTCATCTTCACCCTCACAGAGAGTTAGCAGTCAGCCTGGACTAAGGAACAACCCTGCCTTGAAAGTATAGGAAAGAACACTGTGAAAACCTCATTGTATAATATGTACTTAGTGAATGCTTAGTGTGTGTGTGTGTGTGTGTGTGTGTGTGTGTGTGTGTGTGTGTGTAGTAGTAGTAGTAGTAGTAGTAGTGGCAGTGGTAGTAGTAGTAATAGTAGTAGTAGTAGTAGTAGTAGTAGTAGTAGTAGTAGTAGCAGTGTACATAGAGTCTGGTACTAGCCACAGTTTCAGTTCATCTATCCACTAGGGAGTTTGAAATTCAGCCAATAAGGAGGGACCAACACGACTGAAATACTGAAATACCATTTGGACTCATGAGATTCTTCTCCTTGGATAGGGTATCTTTGATCCAAACTGGAGATCATTGCAGACAGCAGTGAATGGAAGACCCATGTCAGTAGCACTAAAAGTCACAATTACCACAAAACTCCAAATATCTCTTGATTAAAAGAAGATCCCCCTTAGAGATGCTTTTGACTTCCTTCCTGAAACAGAACATACCATTTCTTCTTGGACAGCACTCAGTGGTCTTCACATCTATCAAGTTTGATTCAGCCGATGTTCCTTTGTGCATAATATGTGCATAAGCAGTATTCGTTCAGTCCTGCTTTATCAAAGCAAACAGTTGAACCTAATGGAGAATTCATCTCATGGAATTCTGCTTTAAGATGGTGAAGAAAGGCTTCTATCTGCAGCCGACCCTCTACTTGAATCCAATTGTTCTTGTTAGTCCAAACCACCTCTACTGACTTAAATGAATTACAAGTTTTTTAACTTCACAGATGTCTGCTGGTGCCTGAGTTCACACAAGTTGGTTCTGAAGCTCAGCTGTGCTGGGCTGATCCTTCTTGTCTTGACCCTGATTGGGCTGAGTGTCTTAGCTAAGTGTATTAGTCAGGGTTCCCTAGAGTCACAGAAGTTATAGGTAGTCTCTATACAGTAAGGGAATTTGTTAATGACTTACAGTCTGTAGTCAAACTCCCCAACAATGGTCAGCAGTAGCTGTGAATGAAAACCCGAGGATCTAGCAGTCACTTAGTCCCACAAGGCACACAGGTGAAGAAGATTGAATCTTCCTCCTTCCAATGTCCTTATGTAGATCTCCAGCAATAAGTGTCCTAGATTAGAGGTGTGCACACCACCACACCTGAAATGTGTGTCTTCCAGACTCGAGATCTAGATCACAGGTGAGCCTTCTAATTCTGGATTGTAATTCACTCCAGATATAGTCAAGTTTAGCCACTACAGTAAGTGAGGCCAGAACTTGTGCTTCAGACTCCTTCCTCTGCTTCTGTCATAAATATTGGTGCCTCTTCACATGATTTGGACCCCTTGAGCCTGGAGGAAGGCCAATAAATGAATAGGTACAGGACAATATCCCATACCCAGTGAGAAATTTTACATTTCTTTCATGATTCCAAATTTCTCTGAGACCCATTAGTGGCTATTACACAGGAAGGGCTTTCTAACAGGCCCAAGCATGGTAAAGATGGTGCCAGCAGGTTTTGTCCTTTCCCTGTTCCTCTTTCTTGCTAAACCATTAGATTACATTTGAAAGCTATCCCACAAGGTCTATTCCCTTATTTGGCCACTTCCTTATGCCTGACTCATTTCCTGAGGCTGATTAGTGATGGCCAGATACCAAAGCATCAAGGTCCAGTAATCAAAAGCCATTATTTGGCTACCCTGACTAACATGTCCAATCAGGACTTCCCAACTGACCCTAGCACAAACTTCCCCTTTTTCTCCTTAAAAACCCACTTTTGCAAATCAGCTGCTGCTGCCTGCCTGATCCAGAGACAATCCTCCACCTGTCCCTCTGGGGTAATACATCATCTCCTTTGTTTTGAGAATTGGATGTCTGAGTGTGTTCTTAGCTGACTCCAAGCCCCAACCCCCAACACACCCACAACACACATGCACCCACAATCTAAAATAATAAGTTATAATTGTTATTAAAAAAAAACAAACACAAAGTAAACTAAAAGGCTCAAGTGTTTGGTTTGTTAAGTGGCTATCAAACTCCAATGGCAGTAAACTGTTTTCCTTGGAGGGGTGTGCTAATATTTACTCTGAAGATGAGGATTCAGGCAATGAGTGTGGGTAAGTTAAGAGTCTCTGTTAGGCTACTGGATAATATGTGACACCACAGAGGTGCAAACCCATGTGTTCTGTGTTTTGCTTCTTTGTTTATATATTCTGTCTCCAAACTCCTCCCTCAGCCCAGTTTGCTAATATTTTATTCTCAGTCCAGATGTTCAGGTTTGTTGAAATAACTTGATTTCCTGGAGTGAGAAATGGAACACACATGTTCCAGCATTCATTTCAGCATTAATCCTCTCTCTGTGTTTTCTCATTTACTAGTGCGAGTCTTTTTTTTTTTTTTGGTTACAATTATATAACTTCTTTTATTTTTTATTTTTTGATACTTTATTTACATTTCCAATGATTCCCCTTTTCTTTGGAAACCCCGTGTCCCCTCCCCCTCCCCGCCTCTGTGAGGGAATT
>CM052700.1:18191907-18209849 GCA_028551405.1 Uromys caudimaculatus
TGGGTTAGAAGCTTTTTGCATTTTGCATTTTCTTTTACTGTTGTGTCGATGTTATCTATGGTATCTTCTGCTCCTGAGATTCTCTCTTCTATCTCTTCTATTCTGTTGGTGATGCTTACATCAATGGTTCCTGATCTCTTTCCCAGGTTTTATAACTCCAGGGTTGTCTTCCTTTGTGATTTCTTTATTATTTCTATTTCTAATTTTAGCTCCTGGATAGTTTTGTGCATATCCTTTGTGTGTTTGATTGTGTTTTCCTATAATTCTTTAATGGATTTTTGTGTTTCTCTTGAAAGGCTTCTAGTTGTTTATCTCTGTTCTCTTGTATTTCTTTAAGGGTGTTATTCATTTCTTTCTTAAAGTCTTTTATCATCATCATGAGAAAAGATTTTGAATCTGAGTCTTGCTTTTCTGGTGTGTTGGGGTATCCAGGGCTTGCTGTGGTGGGAGAGCTGGGTTCTGATGATGCCATGTACCCTTGGTTTCTGTTCCTTATGTTCTTACCCTTGCCTTTTGCCATCTTGTTAACTCTGATGTTAGCTGTTCTTAGTCTGTCTAGTTGTGACTTGCCCCTTCTGTAGGCCTCTGTGTCAATACTCCTTGAAGACCAGCTCTCTCTGAGAGGTGTTTGGGTTTGGAGAGCTGTGGCACAGGGTCAGCTCTGGGGTGCAGACAGAAATCAGAAGGATCTTGTCCCCTGCTGTCCGTTGGTTCCTATGTCCTGATGGCTCTGCAAGGGTCCCTCTTGATCCAGTGAGTTTGAACAAAAGTTGTGGTTTTGCCTGTGCTCAAAGGTGTGTCAGCACTCCTGGGTTACAAGCTCTCTCCTGGAGCCCTGTGGGCCCAGGCTGAGGTCCCCAGGCACAGACCCCTGGTGGCCCAGGCAGAGGTCTCCACCCACAAATGGAAACCGGAAGGTTCAGAAGTTTCCTGCCCCCGAGTTCTTAGGCCCTGTATCCCGCTGGTTCTGGGTGGGTCTCGGTGAGCAATGTTGCTCCCCTTAAAACTACTCATGGCTTTTGCATGCTCCTGGGAGGGTAGCTTTCTCCTGGCGCTCATTGGCTATGGACTCCTGGTGGCCCAGGCAGAGGTCTCCACCCACAGATGGAAACCGGAAGGTTCAGAGTGACACTATGCTTTTAAATTCATAAGAATTGTTTCATAACTCCTAAAAGTTTATGAGGTAGATATTGTCCAGTCACTTTACAGATGAGAAAATTTATGTTTTAGGAAGGTTAAACATATTCTCCCAATATTGTATTATGCTGCATCATATTGTGTTATATTATGATAAATTTGAAATGTGACTGTTCTGAATATTAGACTCTAGTAAAAAATATCTAAATAGTGACTTATGAAGATAATACTATTTTACAAAAAAAACATTTAGTATTTCAAGGGTGGAAATAGTGAGAAAAGAGAGAAATGTAAAATAATCCTTATATATAAAACTAGAAACATGACTTGTTAGGGTTAGTAAGTGGGTTTTGTCATTCTGTGTCACATTAGTGCTCAGGAGAAATTTGAGGCTGATATAAATACGTTGTTCTTATATTTGTGGTGTCTGCTTCTGCCTCCTTCTCCATCAATACAGCTTACTGGCAGAAGCCATAAAGCAAAGACTGTGGTAAGCAAGCAAGCTTCTTGGAGACAGCATGACATTTTTCAAGGCTGCAATGGGTGAATCTTGGAGAGGCATGACCCCCAGAACTTTGTCCCAGGATTGCTTCTTGCTGCTGATGTGCTTTCTCCTGCATGTCATGCCTGTATTCCTCATTTTTCTGACATGGGCAAGAAAGACCCTTTCTACCTATAATCTATTCTGATTGCTTCTTGGATTTTTGGCCCTCCCTTTTGGACAAATTTCCTGCACATCAACATGAAGATGAACTTGCATTGAATTAATGATGTTCAAAGGTATTAGTGATTTTTCTCTTCATTTGATTCACATAATTTTAGGAAGTTAGAATAATAGATAGAACGTTTTAGATGTTTTGCCAGAAAGATAATAAAGTTAGAATCAAGAGTAGAATGTATCCTCCTCATAGGATAGTAAGTAAATGGTGCATGAAAGGCACTCAACATGCTTCCATACACTACGAGCCCATAAACTGCACTAGGAAGAGTAGTCTTGGAACAAATCAATGGTCAAGGAAAACCATTCATTCTAGGTCAGGTCTAAGGATAAGGCCCTAGGTGTGCACTTTGATAAAACAAAGCCATTTAAAACTATTGCTTTGAACTTATAATGAGCTTATAGAATGAAACACTGCTTAGAACTTATTATCAACATCCAGCTGTAACTCTCTCTTGTGTAGATTTTATCTGTGAGGTACATTTTTCTTACATAAAGAGCTTTTTGTCTTAGGGGTATAAAGAGGCTGAGAGAAGAAAGTAAAGTGTGGCAATTGGAGCTCTGCTTCATCCACGACATATGTATATTTGTATGTGTGTGCATATGTGTATGTGTATGTATATGTGTGTATACATATATGTGCATACACAAATACATATATATCCACTGTATGTACATATAGATGTCTTTCTGTCTGTCCATACATATGTAGGTATATGTGTGTATATATAAGTATGTATGTGCACTTGTGAAATCTATGAAATTAATGGTGACCCTGGCTGAGTGTGTGTATGTGTGTGTGTGTGTGAGTGTGTGTGTGTGACTTTCTCTATTTTCATTTCTCTCTGGCTCACAAAGAGTTAATGAGCTCTGAGCCTTTTGTCCTGCCAAAAAATTTCCCCTAAGTCAAAGAGTAAAGAGACCAAGTCATTAAGATTCTTTTCCTATCCCCTACTGGTATTAGCGAATTAGATTGCCAGAAGCCATCAGAGTTGGCCATGCAGACTCTGCATCCCACTTTAGTACCTGGGTGTCAAGACTGGTCCTTGACAGCTCACACAGCAGGAATGATAATCCATGATCCTATTTTTCAAGTCCAGTACACTGTATCCTTTTATGACACCCTGTTTCACCTCAGATCACACAGCATTGCTCACTGTCTATATCATATCATGAGAGTTACAGCTACCCGATATAGCATGGGTTTAGTTAAGATTGACAATGCTCTCTCTCTCTCTCTCTCTCTCTCTCTCTCTCTCTCTCTCTCTCTTTCTCTCTCTCTGTGTAAAATAGTGCACAAAGAGTATAGCACTACTCCAGTCAGTCCATTAGGAGTGTTGGTAATATTCCTTGTAGTTAAGGGAGGAATACTCCTTGTAGTTAAGGGAGGTCTAATGTAGTTATGAACCACCTCTGACCTTTATTTCAGATGTACACAAGTGGATTTAACAGGGGTATGTTTTGCCTGTCTTAGATGATGGTAGGGGACCAGGCTGGCATCAGTTGGCTCTGTAACTTGGCTGTTCAGGGTTGAACCTTTCTCTTTAGCTTGATTGGATTCAGTCTCTTAGCTAAGTGAGGCAAGAGCTTTTGCTTCATAATTTTTCCGCCTAAACATTACTCCTCTTTATAGTATTTGGAAGCTCAAGGAGTTGAGGCTAGGGTAAAAGTCACTGTCTTATAATGTTACAAAACAGTATCCATACCTTGTCCACTGTGGACACTTCACATTTCTTCCATGCCATGTGGCTGCCCAAGAGAGCAGGACTAAACCAATAGGTAACTGTTTGGCTCGAATTTCCCGAGAATAATAGTTGACAGAAAATGTGAGTTACCTCAGTCAAACAGTCCTCCATGGAGACACTATACCACCAAGGATTTTGTATGAGAAGACAGCCATAAAGTTAAGAACTCATGGAGAGTCACACAGCTTATAAATGCTGGTGCTGGGAACTGCATTGAAGCTGTGTGACCTTAACATCTATAAGCTGAGGTACCTGCTGCCTCAGGCTGCTGGTACACATGATCCCTAATAGGTGCACATAATCCCTAATAGGTAGTGTGGTGGTTTGAATATGCTTGACCCAGGGAAAGGCACTATTAATAGGTATAGTCTTGTTGGAGTAGGGGTGGCCTTGTTAGAGGAAGTGTGTTACTATCTGGGTGGGCAATGAGCCCCTTCTCCTAACCAACTGGCAGCTAGTCTTCTCCCAGCAGCCTTCAGATGAAGATGTAGAACTCTCATCTCCTCCTGCACCATATATGCCTGGATGCTGCCATGCTCCTTCCTTGATGATAATGGACTCTGAACCTGTAAACCAGAACCAATTAAATGTTGTCTTTATAAAAATTGCTTTGACCATAGTATCTGTTCACAGCAGTAAAACCCTAACTGTGACAGGCAGATATCAAGTTAAAAAGTGGAACATTTCATTATGTTAATGAATATGTTGAACAATTTAATTTGTCTGAAGTTAATAAAAACAAAAGATAAAATGTATCCTTTGCCAATATTTGTGATTCCTTGACCTATGACAGCATTAGTCACATTCCCGCATGCACTACTGAAACATCCACTGAGTATAGATGATTGTGGTACAGCTGGAAAGGGCAGGAAGAGAACATGTCTTCTTTCTTACTCTAGGGAGATGAACCACACTAAAGTGCTGGAGAGACTGGCATCCATATCAGGATAAATGCTTACTTATTTCTCAAGCTTCCAGACCTTGGGCTGAAGGTCTAGCTGATTGCTTTGTGAGAGGTAACCACTTTGCTGCTCATTCAAGATGAAGAAGAATTGGTAAAATTGTTAAATAAAATTGCTCAGTAGAACATAACACTTTTCTTTAAGCAATGTAGACATCTCTGGACTTAGTCCATTGTCTATATTGAGTAAGTGGAGGCTTGTATTTTAAACAGATCATTTATTAATTAGGTCATCCTCAGCTGCATAGTGATTTGAGGCCAGCCTGGGTTATGTATGCGATCCTCTCTCAAAAAACCAAACACTCCCAATACCTCTGTCAAATAAGATGACTGTTGTTACTCATGTGACTCCTGCTTTGTGTGTGGTGGTGCTGTGTGGAAGGGTCTGTAGACAGGAGAATAACAGGGGCTCCTGCCAGCCTACTTCCAGGAACAATGAGAGACCCCATCTCAAAGAATAAAATGGAGAGATGATAAAAATGGACATTGGACAACCTCTTTTTCTGTTCTCCCAGACATGTGTATTTGCATGATTGTGGACACAAAGAGACACAGACATGAAGAGGATTTCAGTCAATGACATATGTCTCTTTTATTTTGAAAATATTTTTCCTAGAGGATGAACCTTACTTTTGGTGAAGAAAAGAAATAGAACATATTTTAGAGAATTACTGTAACAAAAGAGGAAAAGTTGGGATGCTTTAAATGCTTTTGATTTCTAAACTATAGCTGTATTCTCACTTAAATTCAAAACCAGGTCCACTGACCCTTGTGATCACAATGCATAAGGAGGGCTTTGGAAGCCCAGTGCTTAGAGAAGTTTCATGCCTATGCGAAAGCTCAAGGATAGTTGAGTCAACAGTGATCTCTCTCACTTCACTCCTGTACTTAACTCACAACATTTTTTCCAAATCTGTCTTATCTCTTTTTTTCTCCTTTGTTTGTTTGTTTGTTTGTTTGTTTGTTTGTTTGATTGTTTTAGAGAGGGCTTCTCTGAGTAGCCCTGGCTGTTTTGGCTGAAACTCACTGTGTAGACCAGGTGGGCCTCGAACACTGAGATCCTCCTGCCTCTACATTCTAAGTGCTGAGATTAAAGGTATGAGCCACCAATGGCTGTCTCTTGACTCTTTTTATTCTGAATGATTTGAAATAAAGATTAAGCAAAACCCCTCACTTCATCATATATTCTAAGATAAATTTCATATCTGAATTTTCTAATTTTACTAAAATATCTGTTATATAATTTGAAACACTTTCCCTCATTCCAGAATTTAGTCACAGTTTAGACGTGGACTTGACATTTGGAAGTCATAGAGAAGAACCGATTCTTTCCTTTCACTTAATGGTGTGTGTGTGTGTGTGTGTGTGTGTGTGTGTGTGTGTGTGAGAGAGAGAGAGAGAGAGAGAGAGAGAGAGAGAGAGAGAGAGAGAGAGAGAGATGGATGAACTATATTTCTATGTTCAAGTCATGAAAGGATGTTCCTGATTCATTATTTTAGGAAAAGTTGGTTTTTGTTTGATGATAAAATAAGATTGGCTATACCCAGTGGAACCAGTTTTGACCAGGATGTCTAGCTCTAGCTTTCTATTCAAACCTAAACCTCATTCCAAGACTCCAAGGACAACCGTTGTGACAACCAAATGAGTTTGCAGACCTGATTTAAAGCACATTAGGGAATCCCAGGGTAGGGTGACTTCTATGCTGATGTGTTGGGACCATCTCTAAGGACATTCCATTACCTGGGTATGGGTGCTGGAAACTTGCTAGGAAGGTCTGGAAGCTGCTGCTGAGGAAGTAGTTGAGGAATTCTGAAAACCTACTACTGATCTATTGTCCTTGCTTCAAGCCAGGTGGTAGGGCAGCTTCTGAGGCCTTGATTTACTTGGAATTGCCCAGTTCTGGGAAAGAGAGATTTATCCCTTAGCTGCCAATTTAAGCCTGTCATGGAATCAGCCTAGCCTTCTCACTAGAATGACTTTGTTCTGTGAATGTTTGGTAACTTTCACCTTAGTAATACCATTCTTATGAATTCTTGTAAATATCTGAGCATTTTAAGAAGAAGTTGATTTTATGAATGGCCACTTTTGTACAAAATGAGTTTTTGCTATGTAAAATCTTCATCGTTCCTAAAGAGTGTTGGGAATCTAATAGCCTAGACTACAGTTAAAGGGAAATAAACTGCTTTTTTTGTTACTGTCAGGGAATTGCTCAGCAGAGTGGTAAATGGACTAGAGGTTGACCTAAATTTAGATGACAGACATCTCTGCCATTTAGTGTCTGAGTAATATGAGAAGAGATCCATCTTCCCAACTGAGAAGGGTAACCTCAACCGTCAACTTGAGAGGATCTAGAATGACCATAGACAGAAAACTGCACCTGTGAAGGATTATCTAGGTTAATTGAGGTGTAAAGACTCACCCCAGGTAAAAAAAACAGACCATTATCCTAATAAGTACACACAAAAGGCCTCAGCAAAGTACCACAAATTCAATCTCACCATGCATCCACATATTATATAGCAAGACAAAGTGGATAAGATAAAGTGGGATTTCTTCGAGGTGCGCAAGTTCAATGTAATTGGAAGATTTTGAATATTGTTAGGATGAAGAAACAAGAATGTATGGGGTAATAGAGTAGGGATCTAATGTGATCATTACCCAACGTGTACATGTATTGGAACATGATACCCCATCACATATATATATACCATTATGAGTCAGTTAAAAACATTAAAATGCAAAAATGAAATCAGTTAATGCAGTTTAACATGCTAATTGTCTAAAAAGATAGATAATACAACCAAATTAATAGATGAAAACTAAGAACAGAATCTGGAAGTGACTTCAACTTGATAAAGAACATCCATAAAACACCAACAGTAGCACCGTATTCCATGGGGAGAAACACAAAGCTCTCCCATTAAGATTAGGAACTGGAAAAAATGTCAGCATCTCAGTGACTGAAAAATGTAGTAAGATGATGCATTGGTTCCCCAACTCATTGCTGTGACAAAATAGCTGTCAGAAACAACTAGGGGGAAGATCTATTTGGGTACATATTTTTATAAGGGTTTCAATCTATCAAAGCAGGAGAGAGTGTACTTCTTACCTCTAGATAACATAAGATTGTTACTTATATTGTCTTCTTGCTATGATTGAGGCACAGTGGTTATGAGACATAGGCTACTGAAGACAGAGCAGCCACATCAAGCTCATATAGTATTATAAACTATATGTATATACAGTGTGCATACTGTGTGTATATATACAGTTTGTATATACTGTGTGTATTCATTGGGTATATAAATATACAGTGTGCATATACTGTATGTATACACTGTGTATATACATATATACATGTATACAGTGCCAGGTCCTGAATGGCTACAGAAGAGACATTGTGACAAAGTTCCTGCCCCTGGAGCATAGCCAGCAGGGTGTGGGCCTACATGAGTATTGACAGTTACTGTAGGTGTAAGGCTTATTTATATAATAATGAATATATTTTAGTTTATGTTCTTCCTTCAGGGGAATGTCCTTTCTGCCAAGGGTAATGACTCCACGATAATCACAGCCAGCACAATTCTGGGAAGTAAAAACGTACCATTGTGATGCTGAGACCTTCAGGACATTCCTTAAGGCTGTGGGAAAGAGCTTTGAAAACATGAGTTCAAGAATATATAAACACAATTTCTCAACTATGTAAAATATATGGTGCAATAACAGTTGTATGAGGGGCTTCAAAGAGCTAAAAGAACAGAGACAGCTGCACTGCTAAACCAGCTTGTCAGAACGATATTAGGGAAGGAGATAAAGAGATTTAGGGAGTAGTGATCTCAAGGAAAGATCCCACCCAGCTAAGCTTATTGTTTCTATTTACAAAGGCATGCAGATTTTTGAGTTCAATGCTAGCCTGAGACAGAGTGAGTTTAAGTCCTTTCAAAAGAATCAAGAGGCTAAGGTCATATAATAATGATTTGTGGGATAATCAAAAGGGAACCTGGGGTAAATGACTGAACTGATATGTAAATAAAAGACTGGGCTTTGGTCTGCAAGAGAGGGAGCTACCTAGAGAGAGCTTCTTGGAGAGATAACATATCTCTTTTAGAATTTTTCTAGCAGGGTTTCTGACTATGGTTGCAAAACTCAAGAGCTATCTAGAGATCTAGCTTGAGCAAACAGCTGTCTCAAGCTGAGAGCTATCTTGAATAGGGATCTATCCAGAGAGTTATATCAAGCAGACTACAGAACTGTCAGCTTGCACCCATCACTGATGTTGAGTTGTTTCATCTGCTGCTCTGAAACATCCTTTCTCAGGATCCCCTCTTGGAGGCTCATCCTTAACAATACAGTAAAGGTATAAGCCAATAATAACATGTTTATTGCAATTGCAAAGTACTGAATACTATTTATAACTGTGTGTGCTATGCTTTCATCTGGCTAGCTGTACAGAACTAAAACATCTGGACTGACGGCTTCTTTGAATCAGCTAACCCTTGTCTTACTGGCTCTCAGAAAACCTTAAAGAAATTTCATATCAATTGTTTTGTTGATGCAATAGTTGAAAATTGAAGAGGACTATGTCCCTTGACTACTACTAACAGTGGGATTTTGTGCTCTCAGCCAGGAACAATGCTTCTTCTGCATGGACAAATCCAAACTGGCTTGAGACTTAAGCACCAAAGATTTACAAAAGGGGGGGGGGGTGAGGTGAACCAGTAACAAGCTTCCTCCTATGAATGAGCTTTGGGTTTCTTTCCACTCAGGCTCCTCCCCTTCATCACTCCTTTGCTCTTTATTGTCCTCATACCTAAGTGTTCATCCTGTCTTTTAAACTTTTTAATGAAGTTCCTTCTGGACTAAATCATTGCCATCACTAGGACCTCACTGAGACAATGGCTACCTTGGCTAGGTTCTCCACTTTGGTTTCATCTTGCTAACTAAAGCACTCTGTCTAATTAACTTTTCTCAAAGATTTCTTCAGAAGTACATGACAGCAGTCACTGGACCCACACAGCTATTCTGGTTAAAATTCTACTCCTGTTTACATAAAGTCAATCTGACCTATGGACCCTTAGACCCTGAGACAGAGTCAACCTGCCTCAGTCCATTATTCCTCTCCCACAAAAAGCACCAAGGAGAGGATAAATTGCCCACTTTCTTTTATCTGATCTCAGGATCTAGAATGAAAGGTGATAACCTAGAACCAGAAATCTGGGATGAGCTAAGAAACTCTTCACTCAGCACAACCATAAGAAAACCTGCCCTACAAGAAAATGTAATAACAGAGTACCAGCTGCCGTTATCCATCCCTGATGGTAAAGAACACAGCCAATGATAAATCTTTTCTCTCCAGACATTCCCTCTTTGCCCTACAAAGCCCCAAGTTCTCTGTGCCTGGGCACTTGGTCTTTACTTTTGTCGGGAACTGCTGTGCTTCATTGTTCTGATTAAAGGACAGCCTTTTTCAATCCTGATCTAACATGTACACCACCATAATAAATATATTATGCAAATAATCTTTACTACAATATGGGTGTACATACTTATATATTAATTTGTTGATTCATTTACTTGTTTATAAATTTATTTGTTTATTTGGTATCTACCATGATGTCTGGCAAAGAGGAAGCTAGGGAGGCAAGCCTGGGTTCTGAGAACTGAACCTACTCCTTTTGGTTGGGAGCTTTAGCCTTTAACAGCTTGGCCATCTCTCAAGCCCCCATTTCATTTCAAGGATTTTCATATGAGTAGCTCGTTTTGGTGACATAAACTAGAGAATAAAAGAAAACATTACAAAGTATTTTCAGCAGGTTCAAGTGTTTATTTTTAAATATTATTAAAATGGTACAAAAGGTAACATGTGAGATTGTAGGTTCAGAAAACTCATTGATATCCATTTCTAGCAGGTTATGTTATAATTTTATGTGATTAATTTTCATTATATTGGAAAAATATGTAAATGGATGTCAGTTGTTTATACATGGACTGACAGTGAGAAGATAACCTTAGTTTGCCATAGTGTTTGATGTGCCTATTTCCCAAGGCCAAGACCCAGCCCACACCTGTGTTGATTTAACATTAAGTTTGATGTTGATTTATTTGTCTGTTTTCTGTTTAGTGATGTGGAGTCTGGTTTAGCTGTCAGAGAAATATCAACTTGCCATTTAAAATGCAAATACTTTCAGTGTTTTTTCAAATCTGTCATTTCTGTTCTCCATTGTTTGAGTAATATGTCCCATGCAGGTAAGATTATTTCAAAGAAAAGTAGAGATGAATGCATTTTAGCTGCTATGATCGTGATTATTAGAGAAACCGAGTGTGGATTCTCTGTGACCACCATGAACAGCAGAATAACCATTCATGTGAAGCATGAAGGTCTACTTCACATAACTCAGTAGCTGGTGATGATTCAGACTTCTAGAGTCTGACACTAGGAAGATTATTTTAGGCATATTTAAACACAGCACAATTTTAGACAAAAGTTTCCTAGACAATGAACTCAGCCCTTCATGCACAGTAAAGCTTAAGGCATGACGACATTGAAATTCTTTGTAAAGTACTTGTAAGTTTTTTCATAAAGGTGGGTTTTATATATTGACTACATGTGACATCTTAAGTGTTTGGGTGGGGAAGATCTGGTGTGGTTGTCATCATTCAGATAGCACAGAAGTTACCTCATCTATTAAACACTTCTGTTCCCATTTGTAAAGTACCTGTGACATCTCCCATAAGGAGAGTTCTTTTAAGAAACAATGCTCAAGACAAGGGTGTAGGGAGGAAGAGTCTGGGGAAGCCATGTGTGCCCTGGCCCTACAGATAGCACAGAGAGCACCAGGTTATTAACCACATCCATTATCAGCCTTCTGGGCAGAAAATAGAGTTATACGTCTCTTCTTTGAAGGGACAAGTCGGCATGTTTAACAGTCGTGGTTCCCCTAGTTTTATTTGTGAGCACAAGAACCTCTGTGTCTCCAACAGCTGCATGTGTCATCATAGGCAGATCAAAAGAAGGCAATGATATTTGTACTATCTTGTGTTCTGGGGTTTTTAAGACTTGTTAAGTGTCTTACAGAGCCTAAGTTTATCCTGGATCTTGTAGCCTCTACCTCCTCAGTGCCTGGATTGCAGGTGTTGTGCTCCATGTTCTTTCAAGCTTTTATTCTTTAATCAGACCTATTGCCACAACCCTTGCACTTCACTTAAGACATCACTTTTCACACAAATTTTATATCCATTCACTGCGTTGGCAAGCAGGAATAGAGACTGAGGCCAGTTCTTGAAACAGGTCCTAACAGCTTTTGCACACAACTATTTCATTCAAAAGTCAAAGATCATATTCCGTATGTTTTTCCAATGGACGACCTTCTTCTTCTTCTTCTTCTTCTTCTTCTTCTTCTTCTTCTTCTTCTTCTTCTTCTTCTTCTTCTTCTTCTTCTTCTTCTTCTTCCTCCTCCTCCTCCTCCTCCTCCTCCTCCTCCTCCTCCTCTTCATCTTCCTCCTCTTCCTCCCTCTTTTTCTTTCTCTTTCTCTCCCTCTCTCTCTCTCTCTTTCTCTCCCCCCTCCCTCCTTGACATGGTTTCTCTATGTAGCCTTTGCTGTCCTGGAACTTGTTCTGTAGACCAGGTTGGGCTCAAACTCACAGAGATCCATCGGCCTCTGCCTCCCAAATGCTAGGATTAAAGGTGTGTGCCACCATGGCTCAGTTTCCTTTCTGTCTTCTAAAGGATATTTAGAGTTAATTATATATCCAGATTTCTTATTTTTGGAGAGAAATTCATTGCATATACTTACATTTCTTCTTTTCCACAAGTTCTGCAGAGAAATGAAACACAAAGAACCCCCCAAAAATCCTTGGGTAGATGAAACAACTGGCTTGTTTCAAATAAAACCAAACAATCAAAACCCTAAGCCCTCACAACTCCAAGACTCTGGCTGAATGTAGAGTTTGGGGGAATGAGGGGTGGGTGGGAAGTTGGGCAGTAAGGGAAGTAAAGAGGGAGGGGATAACCTAGAATATTTAAGGAGCTCTATATTTCCTGTCTTCCTTCCTTCCTTCCTCCATCTTTCTTTCTTTCTTTCTTTCTTTCTTTCTTTCTTTCTTTCTTTCTTTCTTTCTTTCTTTCTTTCTTTCTCTCTTTCTCTCTTTCTCTCTTTCTCCTTCCTTCCCTCCATCTCTTTCTTTCTTTTTTCCTTTCCTTCTTTCTCACTCCTTCCTTCCTTCATTCTTTTCCTTCTTTCTTTCTTTCCTTCTTAAAGATTTCTGTGTAGTGTATGTGGGTGCCCACAGAAAACAGAGGCAACACATTCTCTGTAGTTGGAGTTATAGGCAGTTACAAGCTACACAGAGTGGCTCCCAAGAACAGAACTCAGGGGAATTCTAACTGCTGATCTAGGAAGTCCTAGTTTTGAATAATTAGTGTCTACTCAGAAGTTGAAAATTATTAATATATTATAAAGAGATACTCATATTTGCATATATTAAATAAAAGAGTTGGCAGCTTTCTTCCAAAACTATAACCAAGACAAAATAATGAGTTAGTTATGGTTTTACTTTTTAAAATGGAGATGGACCAGGGAGATGATTCAGGTCACATAAACCTGACCATCTGACCTGGATCCCAGGTACCCAAGGCAGCAGTAGAGGACAGACTCCTATGACCACATGACTCCTACACATATGCAGTGGTATATAGATATGCCCCCCAAGTAATAAAGTAATTTTTTAATGGGCCAAAAGGGTACCTCTCCAATGGTTCAAATAGGTAAATGTGACTACTGGACGTAATTACTTATTGTACAGTAAAATCTGTTTGTTTGTTTGTTTGTTTCTTTGTTTTTTCAGAATAAAGTTGTCTCTCAACATCACTGCTTTCCTATAGCTTCCAAGAGTCAAGGAGAAACTGCTGCACTGGCTTACATTTGAAATCATTACAGTGGTAGAAAAGGTCCTTCAAGGGGAAACTTCAGCTTAAGAATAAACCTCTGACCTGCCTGGAGATGGGAAATTATGGCGACTACAATATCACACAAAGCTCTCTATCTTCCTGCCTTTTAAGTAGATTTGATGAGTACTCCAGTGTCACAATAAAATTGAATGGAAAGTCTTGTGACTTTGCCTTTGCTGTCCTTCCACTTCTTCCTGCCCCTGTGGTCAACATCCCACAGTGGGAAGCACACATGACCAGCCTAGAAATAAATATTGACTCTGCTATGAAGCCAAGCCAGTTGTGCCCACAGTGTGCCTTCTTTTGTTCAGGACAAATGGCTGGGTACTTGTGTCCCACAGTGACACCTTTACTTTGCACACAGTGTAGTCTCGCTGCCTAAATGTCCCTGTGCTGCTGGTGAAGTTTCTTCCCAATTCAGGCCAGAAGTCTTTTTTTTTTTTTTATTTCAGATTTTAGGAAGAATTTATTTTATTGTTTTTGTTTTATCATTAATAATGACAACTATTTTATTGTTTTTTAAATTGGATATTTACTTACATTTCAAATGTTATATCCTTTCCTGGATCTCCCCCTCCTGGTAACCCCCTATCACATTCCCCTTCCCCCTGCTTCTATGAGGGTGTTCCTCCACCGACCCACCCACTCATGCCTCTCCACCCTCGAATTCCCCTACACTGGGGCATCTATAGAGCCTTCATAGGACCAAGGACCTCTCCTCCCATTGATGCCTGACAAGGCCATCCTCTGCTACATATGTTGCTGGGGCCATGGGTTCCTGCATGTGTACTCCTTGGTTGGTGGTTTAGTCCCTGGGAGCTCTGGGGGGTCTGGTTGGTTGATATTGTTGTTCTTCCTATGGGGTTACAAACCCCCTCAGCTCCTTCAGTCCTTTCTCTAACTCCTCCATTGGGGACCCCACGCTCAGTCCAATGGTTGGCTGTGAGCATTCTCCTCTGTATTTGTCAGGCTCTGGCAAAGCCTCTCAGGTGACAGCTATATCAGGCTCCTGTCAGCAAGCACTTCTTGGCATTCACAATAGTGTCTGGTTTTGGTGACTGTATATGGGATGGATCCCCAGGTGAGGCAGTCCCTGGATGGCTTTTCCTTCAGTCTCTGCTCTACACTTAGTCTCCATATTTGCTCCTGTGAGTATTTTGTTCCCCTTTCTAAAAAGGACCAAAGCACCCACACTTTGGTCTTCATTCTTCTTGAGCTTCATGTGGTCTGTGAGTTGTATGTTGGGCATTCAGAGCTGTTGGGCTAATATACTATCACAAAAGAACAGGCATGGTATGCACTCATAGATAAGTGGATATTAGCCCAGAAGTCTTCCGAGGGTTCTCTGTTTCCCAGAACTGCTGCAGGCCTGTGTTAGGAAAGGACCAGAGGTGCTTGTCACTGAGCCACGTTCCACTCTGATGCAGGAAGAGGACTATTAGACTTTGGCTCAGGGTTCTGGAGTTAGAGGAAGAGGCCTCCATTTTGGGAGGGATTAGTAAGGTGGCCTTAGTAAGGTCAGCTTCTGTTATGTTTCTAAGTCAGAGTGCTCTGAAAGAGAAAGTGAACACAAAGTAGACCAGAAACAAAGAGGAAAGTCAGTCTCAGTCTCTAGATGGCGCCAGCGTGGCTCCTGACTCTGTTCCAGCAGTTTCAGAATGACTTTTTCAGTAAAAGTTGCAAGGGAGAGGGGAGTTGGTAGCAAAAGGATGGGGAAGGAAGGGAGAGAGAGAGACAGAGACAGAGACAGAGAGAGACAGAGAGACAGACACACACACAGAAACAGAGAGACAGACACAGAGAGATAGAGACAGAGACAGAGAGACAAACACACACACAGAGACAGAGAGACAGACACAGAGAGAAAGAGACAGAGACAGAGAGACAGACACAGAGAGAGAGAGAGACAGAGAGACAGACACAGAGAGAGAGAGACAGAGAGGAGACAGAGAGATACACACACAGAGAGACAGACACAGAGAGAGACAGAGAGACAGATAGACAGAGAGAGACAGAGAGACAGACACAGAGAGAGACAGAGAGAGAGAGACAGAGAAAGAGACAGAGACAGAGAGACAGAGAGACAGACACAGAGAGACAGAGACAGAGAGACAGAGACAGAGAGACAGACACACACACAGAGACAGAGAGACAGAAACAGAGAGACAGACAGAGAGAGACAGAGAGACAGACACAAAGAGAGAGAGAGAGAGAGAAACAGAGAGACAGACAGAGAGAGACAGAGAGATAGACACAAAGAGAGAGAGAGAGAGAGAGAGAGAAGAAAATGGAAGGGGTAGACAGAAGAGAGCCAGCAGCAGGTAGAGATATTGGGGTGGGAGAGGGGTCAGGCCTGGAAGCTGTCCTGTGGGCTCATAGAAGAGCAGCTATGTACACTACTGTATGTACACTGCTGTATGTACATTACTGCTCAGATTAAAAGCCCTCTAGGCCTCGGTTTCAAGCTGTCAGGCTTTTGTGGCAGATCAAGAGGGGACTTGACCTGCATGTGTGTCTGAGAACCACATGAGTTAAGTGCAGCAGAGGCCAGAAGGTGTCTGAGCTTCCGGAACCAGAGTTATACTGAGGATGTGAACTGAGAATTGCACCCTGGCCTTCTGCAAGATCAGCAAGTGCTCTTAATCAATGAGCCATTGCTCCAGCCCTGCCTCCACTCAAAGTACAAATGGGCTATCACTGCTTTGCTGCTGGGTGTTGCTGTTATATTGCCTTTGTCCATTCTGCTGCAGGAACGTAACACAACATTCCATAGTAATGAATGTATTACCTTTGCCAAAATGCACTGTGTTTCCTCACTTCTCATCCCTTGTGCTTAGCTCTCAATTACACTCTATCACATACTTAAGTGTGTTGTATCGTTTAGATTTACTTACCATGAACCATAAGGCAATAAGAATTCTCACTTGGACCTGTTTACATACTCTCTTTGTGGGCTTGCACTAAGAAATGGAACTGTTTGTCCTGGGATTGCTCAGGGGACCCATTTAAAGCTGTGGATGCTTTCTTTCTACCTGTATCTCCACAGTCTCTCTTTAATGCTCTCTATAGCAAATACCAGCATCATTGTGTATTACTAGAATTGCATTAGCAAGGTTGAGAAACACTGGTCTAGAGGCATTCCTTATGCCGATAAAGGTGGCAGTGGGCATTATTTTTCTGTCTCCAAACCACTAGCAAAATGTTTCCATATAAAAACATGTAATAGGAGACAGCCTGAGTCTCTAGTCCAGAGGCAAGGTCTACCACCAGAACAGAGAATCTCTTATTCCTGAGAGGCAAGAAGTGTGTTTAGCACTGACTATGAGCCCCAGCTCTCTCCTTTCTGACTCTGTCTCCTAATGATTCAGTCTCTGGGCTTCTCAAGGCAAACTCCTCTGAACTTGGCCTAGGTGTCCCTGTCAGTAATGCTCTCAAAATTCAAAAGCTGTAACAACACGGGGCTCACCTATGTGAAAGATCACTGTCTGATGTGTGGTATTCAGGTAGGAAAGGGTTGGTAATAATGTTTCTTTTTGTTTTTGTCTTAGAGCAGAGCCCCTGAAGTTGCTCTGCTAAAAGCTCCTTGTTCACAGAGGTTAGTTTCACTTTCTTACAGGCCACAACACAGGATTGTGGGCGGGCTCATAGGGGGAGGAGTTAAAACTAGCTGGTTAAATACTGACTCATAGGGGGAGGAGTTAAAACTAGCTGGTTAAATACTGACTCATAGGGGGAGGAGTTAAAACTAGCTGGTTAAATACTTGCCCTGTGTGTCTCTCTGCCTCTCAACATTCAAGTTTCAATCCTCATGTAGTGGAAACTCAGCTTCTCAGCTCTGAGATGAGTGCCACAAAGGCTTCCCTACCTATGCTCAATACCACAGGCAGCCCTCAGGAGGAAGAAATGGGTATGTATTTAATAGTATTTGAACCTAACTGTAATAGCAGAGAGGAGCTTCAGCAGGAACAGGAAGGCAATGGAGCTGAACCTTGAACAAAAGAATAAGAACCTCAGGGCATCTGTGAGCCTGTCACAGTGGGTCTGCAGAGCCGGAGAATGCAGACAGGATTAGCTATGAGGCTGTTACATTAGTTATTCTGTTGGAGCATACAATACTTGACTAGTTCTCCCTCAAGAGAAATGAACAGTGAGTCACCTTATAAGAGCCGGAGCTGCAGCCACAGCGTTCTCTCTTTGTACTTAGCTCCCTAGTCCACTCTTCCCAGGGATCTGGTAAATTACACTCTAGTGGATTACACCAAATTGCTGTAGAAAATGCTTGCTCTACAAGTCCCTGAGTGAAGGAAATTCCAACAGCTTTGCAATGTGCATAGTGACAGAAGTTGCCTGGAAGCTTGGGGCTTGTGTTTTGCGGGTCCATTGTAATTTAAAAAGAATTGGAAGGAGGTGGTATGGGTAGGGGTGGGTATGGG
>CM052700.1:18210349-18241279 GCA_028551405.1 Uromys caudimaculatus
ACATTGCAAAGCTGTTGTTGGAATTTCCTTCACTCAGGGACTTGTAGAGCAAGCATTTTCTACAGCAGTTTGGTGTAATCCACTAGAGTGTAATTTACCAGATCCCTGGGAAGAGTGGACTAGCAAGCTAAGTACAAAGAGAGAACGCTGTGGCTGCAGCTCCGGCTCTTATAAGGTGACTCACTGTTCATTTCTCTTGCGGGAGAACTATTCAAGTATTGTATGCTCTAATAGAATAACTAATGTAACAGCCTCATAGCTAATCCTGTCTGCATTCTCCTGCTTGGCAGACCCACCTTGACAGGCTCACAGATGCCTTGTGGTTCTTATTCTTTTGTGCAAGGTTCATCTCTTTTGCCTTCCTGTTCCTGCTGAAGCTCCTCTCTGCTGTTACAGTTTGGTTCAAATACTATTAAATACATACCCATTTCTTCCTCCTGAGGGCTGCCTGTGGTATTGAGCATAGGTAGGGAAGCCTTTGTGGCACTCATCTCAGAGCTGAGAAGCTTTGTTTCCACTACATGAGGATTGAAACTTGAAAGCCAAGAGGTGGAGGGAGACACACAGGGCAAGTCCCAGTATTTAAGCAGCTAGCTTGAACTCCTCCCCCTATACACAATCTCATTGAACAGACTGTTAGGAAGTGAAAAGAACCTCTGTAAACACGGAGCTTTTAGCAGAGCAACTTCAGGGGCTGGAGGGTAAGGCCAGTTTTACTGTCTTGCAGGAATCAATTCGGAAATCAAAGATGACAACAAAAAGAAAATATTACCAACCCTTTCCTGCCATGAATACCACACATCAGACAGTGATCTTCGAGGTAGGTGAGCCCCATGTTGTTACAGCTCTGAGTTTTGAGGGCATTACTGACAGGGACATCTAGGACAAGGTCAGAGGACTCGAGTCTGTCTTGAGAAGCCCAGAGACTGAATCTCTAGGAGACAGAGTCAGAAAGGAGAGAGCTGGGGCTCCTGGTCAGTGCTAAACACACTTTTGCCTCTCAGGGAATAAGAGATCCTTTGTTCTGGAACCAGACCTTGCTTCTGAACTACGGATTCAGGCTGTTCCTATTACATGTTTATATATGGAAACATTTTGCTAGTGGTTTGGACACAGAAAAATAATGCGTATTGCCACCTTTATTAAGGAATGCCTCTAGATCAGTGTTTCTCAACCTTGCTAATGCAATTCTAGTAATACACAATGATGCTGGTATTTGCTGTAGAGAGCATTAAAGAGAGACTGTGGAGATACAGGTAGAAAAGAAAGCATCCCCAGCTTTAAATGGGCCCCCTGACCAATCCCAGGACAAACAGTTCCATGTCTTAGTGCAAGCCCACAAAGAAAGTATGTAAACAGGTCCAAGTGAGAATTCTTAGTGCATTATGGTTCATGGTAAGTAAATCTAAATGATACAACACACTTAAGTATGTGATAGAGTCTAATCGAGAGCTAAGCACCACGGATGAGAAGTGAGGAAACACAGTGCATTTTGGCAAAGGTAATACATTCATTACTATGGAATGTTGTGTTACGTTCCTGCAGCAGAATGGACAAAGGCAATATAACAGCAACATCCAGCAGCAAAGCAGTGATAGCCCATTTGTACTTTGAGTAGAGGCAGGGCTGGAGCAATGGCTCATTGATTAAGAGCACTTGCTGATCTTGCAGAAGACCAGGGTGCAATTCTCAGTGCACTCGTTGCTCACACCATCTGTATAACTCTGGTTCCGGAAGCACGGACACCTTCTTCTGGCCTCTGCTGCACTTCTGTGGTTCTCAGACACAGGAGCAGATCAAGTTCCCTCTTGACCTGCGACAAAAGCCTGACAGCTTAAAACAGAGGCCTGGCAGGCTTTTAATCTGAGCAGGAGTGTACACAGCTGCTCTTCCATGAACTTCATGACAGCTTTAAGGTCTGACCCCTCTCCCACTCTATGTCTCCACCTGTTGCTGGCC
Organism: Uromys caudimaculatus; assembly: GCA_028551405.1. Classification (NCBI taxonomy): domain Eukaryota; kingdom Metazoa; phylum Chordata; class Mammalia; order Rodentia; family Muridae; genus Uromys; species Uromys caudimaculatus. Next base: position 18,212,309 of record CM052700.1, read on the forward strand.
TCTCTTCTTTCTACCCCCTTCCATTCTTTTCTCTCTCTCTCTCTCCCTCTCTCTCTCTCTCTCTTTCTGTGTGTGTCTGTCTCTCTCTATTTCTCTGTCTCTCTGTCTCTCTCTGTCTCTGTCTCTCTGTGTGTGTCTATCTGTCTCTCTCTCTGTCTCTCTGTCTCCTTCTTTGTCTCTCTGTGTGTGAGTCTGTCTCTCTGTCTCTGTCTGTCTTTCTGTCTCTCTGTCTCTGTCTCTCTTTCTGTCTCTCTGTGTGTGTCTGTCTCTCTGTCTCTCTGTCTCTCTCTGTCTCTGTCTCTGTCTCTGTCTCTCTCTGTGTGTGTGTCTGTCTCTCTTTCTCTCTCTGTCTCTCTGTCTCCTTCTCTGTCTCTCTGTGTGTGAGTCTGTCTCTCTGTCTCTCTCTGTCTGTCTGTCTGTCTTTCTGTCTCTCTGTCTCTGTCTCTCTTTCTGTCTCTCTGTGTGTGTCTGTCTCTCAGTGTGTGTCTGTCTCTCTGCTTCTCTGTCTCTTTCTCTGTCGCTCTGTCTCTCTGCCTGCCTCTCTCTCTGTCTCTCTGTCTCTCTCTGTGTGTTTGTCTGTCTCTCTGTGTGTGTCTGTCTATCTGTCTTTGTGTCTCTCTGTCTCTCTGTCTCTCTCTGTGTCTCTCTCTGTCTGTGTGTCTATCTCTCTGTCTCTGTCTCTGTCTCTCTCTCTCTCTGTGTCTGTCTGTCTCTGTGTGTGTGTGTGTCTGTCTCTCTGTCTCTCTCTCTCTGTCTCTCTCTGTCTCTGTCTCTGTCTCTCTCTCTCTCCCTCTCTCTGTGTCTCTCTGTCACTCTGTAAATAAAGTATCCAAAGGGCATTTTCAACTTGTAATGGCTTTAAGGTCAGTATGCTGATCTCACCATCAGATGAAAGCACTGGACTTACTTCAAGCAGACTAGGAGACATGAATCATTAGACAGAAGGGCGGAGTCTTGATGCTTCTACTCCACCATCATTCTAGCTTTACTGACTTTGTATATGATGCTAATTGGTTCTTCAGCACTCCTAAATATTAAATGTGTTATCCTTAATAGGATGGCAAAAATTCTTGCAGATATGATAAACCAAAAGGCAAAACTTCAGTCCAAAGTGACACCATCTGTCGCTTGAACTTGAGGATAAGTTAATAAAGCAGTAGATTTGGGCCTGCATTTAATCTGCGTCATCGGCTCAACATTGTTCCTTGTCATCAGTAGGCACAGTAGAGGATCAGCTGCTGGTCACATGTCTGACTCAGCTGTATCTCACTGCTACTATCATGGGTCACAAGATATCTGTCTCCATGTCACCAGCCTAACAGAAGATCAAATTCACCTGCCAAAGCACAGAACACATCCAGCTTCTTGGATTTCATCTGTCTTGCTTTTCCTTAAATATCAGTTACAGGAGAAGCAGCAATTGAAATAGAGTTCTCAAATGCCCTGGATGGTAAATAAAACAAAGCATATGCTGTAAATACCCTCGGAGAGAAATGCCCTGGCATGTATGGAAGGTCCTACAAGTGTGTGGGGCAGTGATCTATGTCAGGCAGTCTAACGCCCAGTTGGGCATAGGCTAGAAACCCTGGGAAACCCGGTGAAAAGTTCCACTAACAGTGGAACCTACACAAGGGACCAGAATTCATGCCTCTAGCCAATGCTCCGGGGAGATTCCCATAGCATTCATGACCCCTGTATAGAGAGAGGCCTGGCATGTGAAACTTGTGTAGAAAGCAACCCTGAGTCCTGGGCAAGGCAAATGAGGCAATAAATAGGGCCCCCAAGCTGGCCAATGGAAAGTATCAACTACCAAGCCCTCCACCTCTTCTCAGAACTATAAATAGAACACATTGACCCCGGTAGCTCTCTCTCCCCCCTCCTTCTCCACCCGCCTGCCCTGGGAGCGCTGCCCGCCATCTAGAACAAATAAAGATAAAAACTATTTTGGCTTCAGAAAACTTTTGTCTAAGGGAGCTGTGACTCTTGGGTTCTCGAGGAGACCTGCTCTACGGTGGCAGGCACCTGGCACTGCAGGAAGTGTGCTATGGCCAAGCCTTGGTGCAGGGGAGAGTGCTTGTGGCTGGTCTCTATCCCCGGCCCCTCCCTACACCGCAGAGGTGCACAGCAGCTGCGGTTTCAGAAGCATGCAGTGGCGGCAGCCACAGTGGATTGGGCTCCGAGTTGGTGGATGCCCCTGCATTGAGGCCGGGGGTGCTCGACCCTGGTGTCTCACCCCCGCAGCTTCAGGCCCCATGGACGCTACACCACGAAGAGGAGGGCCGCTGCAGGGAGCCTTGAAGCCTAGGGCAGACCCAACACTGGAGCCAGGGGACCTGCCCTTGCATGCGCTTCCCCCAGTGGGAGAGAGTAAGACATACAAGTGTGTAGAATATGTTGCACATCTGACTTCCGTTTACTAAGAGTTAGTTGACTGCTCTATATTTTGAAGGTAGTAACATTCTATTGGCCAGGTTTTTCTGGCTCATTCTTATAAACAGGCAAAAGGGCCTGTTTAAATAGAATCCAGAATCAGAAAAGTCTCTCTATATAGTTGTTGCTCTGTGACTGGGAGACAACTGTTGAGTTTCTATGATCACCTCCTCCTGTCAACTCAGTCTTTGAAGCAAAACAAAGACTACCCTTGAAGAAGGGAAAGTAACTCCCAGCACTGATACTAAGGGATTACTTAGTAATACCCTTGGATTTGGCTTCCATCAGATGGAAAAGAACTTCAGCCTATAGCTAATAACTGGGATCATTTAAATATCTAAGCACATAACAGTAGGGAAAATATATTAAGACACTCAATACTAGACAAATCATGACTATCACAGGAAAGAGCATCATCTCTGGGACTAGTCCACCAAGCACATCGGCTCTCTCCAAATATACGCATGTCTGTTGTGCTGCCGCAGTGACTCTGCCTACTAGACTAAAGGTGAGCGGTGAGTTAGATGATCCTGTAGCGACTGGCAAAGGTCTTTATGTTTTTCCCCATCATGTACACGAGGCTAGCCAGTCCACAGGTTCTGAAGATCTTCCTGTCTCTGCCTTCCATCTCTCCATAGGAGTAACTGAGATTTCATGTGCATGCTACAGAGGGTGGCTTTACTTAGGTTTGGGGGAATTTGAGCTCAGATCTTCATATTCACAGGACAAACACTCTACCCACTAAGTCATCTCCCTATCCTTTTGTTTTAGTATCATCAAATACTAGAAAATTTCAAAATTCCTCCCTGAATTCTTCAATAGCCCACTGTTCAAAATAGCATTGTCTTGTTCTATCTCAAAGTATGTGTGTGTGTTTCTGAGGTCCGGTCTTGCTGTTGACCTCTAGTTTCATTCCACTGTAGCCTGAAAACACTTGAGGAATTATTTTGTTGCTTTTCAATTTATTAAGGTTTGGTTCATGACTGGTGGCATGATCAATTTTAGTAGAGGGTCTATGTGTCATTAAGAAGACTATATATTTTCTTTCTGTTGTGTGAACATTCTATAGACTTCTATGAAATCTGATTGATCTACTGCTTAATTCAACTCTAAGGTTTGTCTGCTGATTTTTTAATTTGGGAGATCTATCTCAATGTGAGAGTGGGGTATTGAGCCTCCACCCTCATTATGCCAAGGCCTAGATGGCCTTTTATGCACTTCAGTGTTTGCTCAATGATAGTTACATCCTATTTATTAATAGTCCCTTTCATTAGTGTGTATGGGCACCTTTACTTCTTCCAACCAGTTGAGGTTGCAAGTCTCCTTTAAGAGGTCTAAGAATCACTATGGAAGTTTTTCTGCAGATTTTACTTGCTTGGTATTTACTCCTCCAATCTTCACTTCTCAGTTTGTAGATGTCTTTCCAGTTAACTATATGATTTTCTTGGGGCTATCAAATAGGCAGATCTTGTTCTTTGGTCTATTACACTGTCTTTTAATCAATTACTTAAAGGCATTTGCATTCTGGACTGTAATTGAGAGGCTTTGCTGTTGTTATGGCTTTGTTGTTTCTTGTTCTCATTGGTTGGCTTATTGGGAATTCCTTTCTTTCTTGCCTGGATGTGTTTGATGTTTACTGGTTTGCCATGTCAGGCACAATTCATCCCTTCCCAAGTCTCCTCTGTTTGTGTGCTACTTTTATGAAGTGCGTTCTTTCCTATGAACCTCCTATTGCTTTAAGAATGTTCTGTGGATTCTTTGCTTAGCTCTGTACACCATTTTTTAATAGGGTTATTTGTTCTCTGGAGTCTAACTTCTTGAGTTCTTTGTATATATTGGATATTAGTCCTCTATCGGATATAGGGTTGGTAAAGATCTTTTCCTAATCTGTTGGTTGCTGTTTTGTCCTATTGACAATGTGCTTTGCCTTACAGAAGCTTTGCAATTTTATGAGGTGCCAATTGTGGATTGTTGATCTTAAAGCATAAGCTATTGGTGTTCTGTTTAGGAAAATTTCCCCTATGCCCATGTGTTCGAGGCTCTTCCCCAACTGAGGAATATGGAATGGCTGAGAAACACCTAAAGAAATGTTCAATATCCTTAGTCATCAGGGAAATGCAAATCAAAACAACCCTGAGATTCTATCTCACACCAGTTAAAATGGCTAAGATCAAAATCAGATGACAACAGATGCTGGCAAGGATGTGGAGAAAGAGGAACACTCCTCCATTGTTTGTGGGATTGCAAGCTGGTGGAAATCAGTCTGTTGGTTCCTCAGAAAATTAGACATAGTACTACCTGAGGACCCAACTATACCATTCCTGGGCATATACCCAAATGATGCTCCAACATATAATAAGGACACATGCTCCACTGTGTTCATAGCAGCCTTATTTATAATAGCCAGAAGCTGGAAAGAACCCAGATGTCCTTCAACAGAGGAATAGATACAGAAAAATGTGGTACATTCACATTTTGGAGGACTATTCTCCTATTAAAAACAATGAATTCATGAAATTCTTAGGCAAATGGATGGAATTAGAAAATATCATCCTGAGTGAGGTAACCCAGTCACAAAAGAATACACATGGTATGTACTCACAGATAAGTGGATATTAGCCTAAAAGCTCAGAATATCCAAGGTAAAATTCACAGAGCACATGAAGCTCAAGAAGGAAGACCAAAGCATGGATGCTTCAGTCCTTCTTAGAAGGGGGAAACAAATACTCAACGAAGGAAATATGGAGACAAAGTGTGGAGAAGAGACCGAAAGAAAGGCCATCCAGAGACTGCCCCACCTTGTAATCCATCCCATAAACAGACACCAAATCCAGACACTATTATAGAGGCCAAGAAATGCTTGCTGACAGGAGCCTGATATAGCTGTCTCCTGAGAGGCTCTGCCTGACAAATACAGAGGAGGATGCTCACAGCCAACCATTGGAGTGAGCATGGGGTCCCCAATGGAGGACTTAGAGAAAGGACTGAAGGAGCTGAGGGGTTTGCAACCATAGGAAGAACAACAATATCAACCAACCAGACCCCTCAAAGTTCCCAGGGACTAAACTATCAACCAAAGAGTACACAGAGGGACTTCTGGCTGCAGCTGCCTTTGTAGCAGAGGATGGCCTTGTCAGACATCAAAGGGAAGAGAGGTTCTTGGTCTGGAAAGGCTTGATGTCCCAGTGTAGGAGAATGCCAGGGCTGGGAACCAGGAGTGGTGGGTGGGGGAGCACCCTCATAGAAGCTGGGGAGGTAGGGTGGGATAGGGATTTCTGGAGGGGAAAACAGGAAAGGGGATAACATTTAAAAGTTAAATAAGTAAAATATCCAATTTAAAAAAAAAGAATGTTCTGTGGAGCTGACTTTGCTGTCATAGACATTACCACTTAAACAAGTCTTAAGTCTTATAGTCTTATTTCTATATCTATTTCAATAGTTTTGAGGTATATCAATCTTAATCAACAGTAATTTTCTTTCAAAGCATGAAATATACCATCTGTGTTTCCTTGGCCTTTTAAAGGCTAACAACAGCTCTGATGTTATTCCCTTGTCTCTGCCTTTGTGTGTTAGTTGGTGTTTCTCCCTAGTAACTTTTAGTCCTGTTCTTTTGAATGCATTTTTGAGATCTTAACTATGATGTGTTATGGCAAAGCTTCTTTGCTCATGTCTTAATTTCCCTCATTGATAGCACTTTCTGCTTTTTGCTGTGGTTGTCTTTTTCCTTGTTTGCTTTTAGAACATCATTTATTCTTTGATAATTTTGTGTTCATATACAATGTATCTTGATCATATCCACCCATTGGTGGATCATATCTGTCCATTGATGAGAGTGGATGGTGTGGGGGGCAATGTGTGCTTAGAGCTTTAGTAAACTTTCTTTTATGAATATGAGTGCCCTTGCATTTGGAGCATAGATGTTGAGAATTGAGAATTCTTCTTGGTAGATTTTTCCTTTGATATGTGTGAAGTGTCTTTCCTTATCTTTTTTGTTAACTTTTGGTTGAAAATCGATTTTATTCAATATTAGAATGGCTACTCAAGCTTGTTTCTTGGGACCATTTGCTTGGAAAACTTTTTTACTCTTAGGTAGTGTTTGTCTTTGACACTGAGGCACAGTTCCTGTATGTAGCAAAGTGCTGGGTCCTGTTTACAAATCCATTCTGTTAGTCTATGGCTTTTTATTGGGGAATTGAGTCCATTGATGTTAAGTGATATTAAGGAATAGTGATTGTTGCTTCCTGTTATTTTTGTTGTTAGAGGTGGAATTATATTTGTGTGGCTATCTTTTTTTAGGTTTGTTGAAAGAAGATTTCTTTCTTGTTTTTTCTGTGGTGTAGTTTCCCTCCTTGAGTTGGCGTTTTCTGTCTATTATCCTTTGTAGGACTGGATTTGTGGAAAGATATTGCATAAATTTGGCTTTGTCATGGAATATCTTGGTTTCTCCATCTATGGTAATTGAGAGTTTTGTTGGGTATAGTATCCTGGGCTGGCATTTGTGTTCTCTTAGTGTCTGTTTGTCATCTGCCCAGGATCTTCTAACTTTCATAGTCTTTCGTGAGAAGTTTGGTGTGATTCTGATAGGTCTGCCTTTATATGTTACTTGACCGTTTTTCCCTTACTGCTTTTAATGTTCTTTCTTCGTTTTGTGCATTTGGTGTTTTGACTATTATGCAACAGTTGGAATTTCTTTGCTGATCCAATTTATTTGGAGTTCTGTGGGCTTCTTTAATGTTTACATGCATCTCTTTCTTTAGGTTACAGAAGTTTTCTTCTATAATTTTGTTGAAGATATTTACTGGCTCCTTAAGTTGGGAATCTTCACTCTCTTCTATACCTATTATCCTTAGGTTTGGTCTTCTCATTGTGTCCTGGATTACCTAGATGTTTTGGGTTAGGAGCTTTTTGCATTTAGCATTTTCTTTGACTGTTGTGTCAATGTTTTCTATGGTATCTTCTGCACCTGAGATTCTCTCTTCTATCTCTTGTATACTGTTGGTGATGCTTGGGTCTGTGACTCCTGATCTCTTTCCCAGGATTTCTATCTCCAGGGTGATTTCTACCTTCGTGATTTCTTTATTAATTCTTTTTCCATTTTTAGATCCTGGATGGTTTTGTACAATTCCTTCACCTGTTAGGTTGTGTTTTTCTGTAATTCTTTAAGGAATTTTTGTGTTTCCTCTTTAAGGGCTTCTAGGTGTTTACTTGTATTCCTTAAACAAATACCTCTTGTATTTGTTTAAGGGAGTTATTTATGTCTTTCTTAAAGTCCTCTCTCATCATCATGAGATGTGACTTTAAATCAGAGTCTTGCTTTTCTGGTGTGTTGGGGTATCCAGGGCTCACTGTGGTGGGAGAACTAGGTTCTGTTGATGCCAAGTAGCCTTGGTTTCTATTCCTTATGTTCTTACCCTTGCCTCTCACCATCTGGATATCTCTGGCATTAGCTGGTCTTGCTGTCTCTGACTGTGGCTTGTCTTTCTGCAAGCCTGTGTATCAGTACTCCTGGGAGACCAGTTCTCTCCAGGATGAATTTGGTTATGGAGAGCTGTGGCATAAGGTCAGCTCGGGTGCAGACAGAAACCTGAAGGACTATGTCCTTGACTGTTCCCTGGTTCTTGTGACCTGATGACTCTATGCTGGTCCCTCTTGGGTCAGGAATTTGAGCAGAAGTGGTGGTGTTACCTGTGCTCCCAGATGTGCCAGCACTTCTGGGAGACCAGCTCTCTCCCAGCAGTATTTGGGTATGGAGCTCTGTGGCACAGGATCAGCTCTGGGCGCAGACCATGTACTGAATTCTTGACCTATGCTTCTTCTTAGCCAAGCCTATCTCCTGTGCTTCCTTCTTCCTGTTGAGGAGACTCTGCTCACTTTTTACATACCTGCCCTCCACCCTGTGGTGGGTGGAGCAGATGTTGGGGATTGTTTATCACACTTCTGCTGTTTATTTGCTCCACCTTTGGGCAATCCACCGCACCCTCACTCCTCACTCACATTCTTCTCAGGATTGTGAAACTTCTCAGGCTCCCTACAGTGTAGGTGGGAGGTTGATGTACTGACATCAGACTACTTTAATCTTTCTTTGAAGCCGTGTCCATTCGTTGGCCTAAGCAGCTCTCCTTTGCTGAATTCTGGTGGGTGGAAGGTGTATTCTGGCCAACACTACTCTCCTCTTGTGCTCAGATTGCTTGCTCCTGATGCGACAGTGGAGAGTGATTGTGTGGGCACTGGATTTCAGATTCCTGTAACTACCATCTAGAACATGCTCAAAGTCTTCTGGGGACCAGTTCCTTCTTTGCTTGGGTTCAGCCTCACACCTCAGTTTCTGGTAGAGGGAACTGCTTCTGAGAACACTGGGTACACTTGCCCTTTTAGGCCACCTTCTTCTTCCAGTGTCTTGGTGGTGGGATTAGTCAATCTACCTGAGGAGTCAAGCAGAAATGGCAGGCTCCTCCTAACCTCCTAGTTCTTCTCACTTGTTCCTTCTGCCTAATATGAAGGGAAGGCAGAGTAGTGTTTGCCAGGTAGAACCAGTCTCTTGCTGCTGTCTCTCTCTCTCTCTCTCTCTCTCTCTCTCTCTCTCTCTCTCTCTCTCTTTCTCTCTCTCTCTCCCTCCCTCTGTAGCTGTTACTTCTTTTCTTCCCCCAATCCAGACTCAAAACTTTTCCTCTATATTTCTTCTGACTTTTCTTATTTTGACTCTCTCCTTTATTGGCAGACACTGAGGCAGCCTCTAGTCTATGGTCTTTAGAATGTAGCCCTCTCTAAATGTATTATTAAGTTCAAAATGTCAGGAAATGATACACCCAGTTGGGGTAATAAAAGGATTTTCCCTGAAATGGGAATTGCCTAGGTGTGGTCTATCTTGAGTGTTGCCAACTAAGGCTTGTCAGAGGCATTGGAAGGCTCGCATTCATATCACTTCTGAATGTACAAAGGTTTTGGTTGCTATGCAGTTTTGGCCTGATAGCTGAGGATGAGTTCTCATCCCTGTCTCCCTTGTTTCCTTTCAGATACAGAGTAGAACATATCTTTAACCATGAAGATCTCTCTTGGTGCTTCTAGGGTATGCTCAACAAGAGTTTGTCTCCAAGAAAAACTAGCTCTATCTGATAAAATAAGTAAATAAATAAAATTTCTGGAACATGCTGAAATAGTTGGAAGATCATGATATACACTAGAGACTGCAGGAGGTTATTATAATAACCTCCCTAGTGGTTTTAATGATTTGTTCCCTTCACATGCACTTAATAATGAAGTAATATAAAATGTTTGTCCCTAGCCTAGAGGACAGCCAGATGGACATTAGGCAAATGTAAATAGACTTTCTTCCTTCTTTATATTTGTGTTGCAAGGTTCAAATATGACCCAGAATAATCATGCTATTTTAGTTGGCTTTTCGAGCAAACGCCAGTTTGAGTAATGTTTGACCCAGTCATCATGGCAGAATTTACCCTTAGCTTTATCTTTTCCTGTAATCTAAGACAACAGTGCTAGATTTCTGGTTACCATAAGGAAAACAACAGCAGAAAGTGTTTAAAGTCTTCTTCCTTCAATGGGAATAATCTAAATAGTTTATGTTTTCCTAATCATTTAATCCAAATACTGTGTTGATACACTATATTTATAATTGTTCCTTTCATTTCCTCTTTGTTATAGCTAAGGATATACATTCTATGTGGCTTCTACATTAGCATCCCTTCACATCCCAAAATACTACAAAGTAGAGAATTTTGACTCAAGGGTCCTAAGAAGCCTTGCTTGGGCTTTATTTCAGTGGTGATGGGGATTGAATCCAGTGCATTGTGCATGCTAGACAGCCCTCTACTACTAAGCTTGTTACATTGTGTCAAGAAACTAATTTGTACTTTCCTACAAATAACGCCCACTCTGTACTTAATATGCAGTTTATTCATTACAGGAACCCTGGAATTGAAACACAATTTTTATTTCCTGAGATTATAAGATAGTTTAAATAAAAAAGCCAGGGCTCAGGCCCAAGCAGTCTACCCTCACATTGCTCGCTCCATCTGTGCCCCTGAATTCAATCCTGGCTACTCGATAATCTTGCAACTTGATGAGCTATGATAAAGGATGCTGATAAAGTAAGAGCAAGTATGTATTTAGGCATGGCAAGTATGAGAAAAAAAATGAATGTATCAGACTTGTGCATAATCTCATTGTTCTACTGCTGTGAAGAGAAGCCATGACCATGAGATGCCAAACCTCATCCATCTTGGGACCGGCCTCCATTTTAAAAAATAAAGAAAAAGCCCAGCAGTGGTGGTGCATGCCTATAGTCCTAGCACTTGGGTGGCAGAGGCAGGCAGATTTCTGAGTTTGAGCCAGCCTAGTCTACAGAGTGAGTTCCAGAACAGCCAGGGCTACATAGAGAAACCCTGTCTCGAAAAAACAAAAAAACAAAAACAAAAAACAAACAAACAAACAAACAAACAAACCCCAAAAAACAAAAAAGCCTGAGAAGTTGACCTGCAGTAGAACTGCACCCACATACCAGAAAGGACCTCACTGCTTGTCCTTGGCCAGGGTTGCTCCCTAGCTACTTCCTAGCAACAGTTAATCAAAGATTAGTCTGATTGTTTCACATGTACATTCAGACCATTTGTGACTGTCTACAGTCTTGCTTCAGAGCACCCACCTGTTGGCTGATAGTCATTCTACTAGATGCTTGCCAGACTGGACAAATCCTTTCTCACTCCCTCACTTGCTCCTACTTTCCTATTAAAGACTTGTCCTGCTGAGGCTTCAGGGCTGTTCCACCTTCCCTTCCTGTCCTTCTGTGTCAGGATTAGATTGAAGGAAAGTCCAAGCCTGAGCTTGTAATAAAGAGACCCTAATGCTATTACATCGGAGACAGCTCCTTGGTGGTCTTTTGGGGTTCATGAATGCTTCCTGGAGCAACACACCACAGCAATTCTTACTAATAAAAGTATTTAATTGGGGCTGGCTTACAATTTCAGACATTTAGTCCATGTCATCATGGCAGGGAGCATGGAGACATACACCAAAAATGGTGCTGGGGAATTCAGAATTCTACATCTGGACCTTCAGGAAACAGGAAAAGAGAGCCACTGAGCACAGCTTGATCTTCTGAACCCCAAAGCCCACCTCCAGTAACACACTTTCTCTAAGAAGGCCACACCCACTCCAACAAGGCCATACCTCCTAATCCCTCTCAAGGACTGTCACTATCTAACAACTGAGAATTCAAATACAAGAGCCTACAGGGGCCATTCTCATTCAAATCACCAGAGGTAGTTATTATCCGTGCAATAAGTAAGTTTTCAGTTTGTTGTGCATGACTTGGAGGTATTACTTTTCCATAGTATTCAGTTAGTAGTGAAGACATATTAAAAAGTCTGACCAACCAATATGAAGTATTGCTGTAGGTGTGGACCAGAGTCCGTAAGACATCTGCTGACAGCTTCTTTTCTTTTACTTTTTTTTTCTTTTCTTTTTTTCTTTTTCTTTTTCTTTTTTGTTTTGGTTTGTTTTTTTGTTGTTGTTCTAAACAGAAGTGGACCAGGAGCACATGGATAGTGATAGAAACTGAGACAATTTATTAAAAAAGAGAATGGCACTCTCGAAAGTGGAAGTGATCTAGAGAACTAAGGAGGGGAGGCCTGAGACTAAAACCTCTTGCCCCAGAACCATGATATTTATAGGTCATTTATACATAGCACCACCTTCCCATGAGACTCCCTAGGCTTTTTTTTCACAGGCTTTATTTTGTAGCCCCAGATGAGTTTCCACTCATTTTTTTTTTTACAACTAGCTTATTTCATATGTTAATCAGATAACTCACTCCACCCCAGTCTTCTTCCAGGGTATCACTCTCTTCTGGGACAGGTACATTTCACAGAATCCTTGAGAATACACCTCTATTATTGCAATTCATTCCTATCACTGATAACCACAAGGAGAAATGGGGAACGTATACTTAAGTGTTTCCTCAAAAACACCTTATGGCTAGGGAAGGCAAATAATAAAACTAAAGAAACTTAAAACTCTTCATTCTCCCACAGAAGTATATATATTCATATATACAATATATACAATATATATATTGAGCAACAACAGCAACCCAATTCAGGGTCACATTTTCTATCATATACAAAAATCTACATTTCAGTGTATAATATATGTTGGGGTGTCATCAGTAGAAGGTAAAGGGAACATGACAGAAGGGTAGATCCCAACAAAGCACAATGATCTCCATCCATGGAAATCTACCCACATGAAATGTCTTAATTTAGCTTATTATTTTGTGAGCTAACTAAAAAAGATAATTAAAATAAAAGGGATTAAGTTCATGATATTTTGTAATGTGATACTTCACAACTACTGAGCTAGGATGAAGTCAAAGAAGGTTATTTTCAAAGGGGTAGAAAATTTTAGTTATCCGTAATGCAGTTGCTTTACCACAACTTCCTATCACACCTACCAAACAGGAAAGAAACAAGGACAAACAAGCAAAAAAAAACCCACATCCTTGTTTGAAATGTGCTAACCAGCCCTATGGCTGCCTGAAGTCTCATTAGTTTCTTCAACTCAGACAGCTCTTGTCTGGCTTGCTACTTTCTTTTGAGAATATAGTCATTACCATCTCTCCAAACAACATGGTCTTTCTTGCCACCCTCTTTCTTTCCTACAACTTCTGTTGTTCCTGTTAGATTCATTCATCTTTGTCCTATCATTGTGTCTATTGTTTCCTGTCTTGGCTCCTTGTGCTTCAGCCTGATAGGTACTCTGTATCAACACGGCACCAACATCACATCAATACTCCTTTCTGCAAGGACCAATCTGATTTGAAACCTATTGCTATCAATTCTTACACTATTTTTTTTTTAATTTTTAGGTTTCTGTAACAGGTGCCAAGACCTTGCCACAACTGAAGTGATTGAGGTACCATCCAGGGCATTAAACTCAGCACATAGATGGCACCACCTGCCAAAATGAAAACAAAGACCTAATCCATCAAAGTCCATAGATATGGGAAGGTACTTAAATGTACTAATCTTGGTTTTTTTTGTTTTGTTTTGTTTTGTTTTGTTTTGTTTGACTTGTGTAGTTCGGCTTCTGACTAACTGTGCTCATTAACTGAAGTGTGTCAACCCAGGATGCTTTTTGTTCATAAAGGCTTGGTGGTACACTGGGATCCTGAATACCCAGTGTGCTCTCCAGCCAGCTAATGAAGATTTCTATTGGCTTAATCCCTTGTAAAAGCAGTGTTCTCTGGTAGATACCCCACAACAGTTTCCATTAGCCTTGATTTAGAAATTCTACTTCTCTGGTGGACCTTCATGGGAGCTTATTGATGCCAGGAGTAATTTACATACTCCTTTCCCCTGCATCCAGGGTCCTAACCCTGGATTTAGCTCAATGATTAATAACAATTATATAATGGTTCTAAAATACAACAAAGGAAGGCAATCAACACTGTATTGACTGGCAGCTCACAGCTGCTTACCCCTATGACAAAAAAAAAATTAAAAAAAAAATTAAAATCCCCAAACAGAAAGCCAGGATAATTGACAATCTACCCTTGAGACCCCTTCTGTTGGGGCAACATAAAACTTCAGCTTACTGTTACCCATTCACTGGGCTCCAGACATAGTAATGACACAATTCAGTAAATGTTCTAATTTAGCTAATGGGGTTGAGACTAATAGTTTCATCTTCCAGATAAGCTTTTGGGCAAGAGGTTACTCTATCTATGTTCCTTGTAAGTAACAGAAGATATAGCCAAATGATCTGCTGGAAACTTCTGTAAAAACAAGAAAAAATAAGAAGAGCAAAGGTCAAAAATTACTCCTGAGGGCTCTAGTAATTTAAAATCTTTAAGTTTCTACATTACTAATATAGTTCTTATGTTAAAAGTTATCTGTAAATGAGTCATGGGTTATAAAGATATGGATAATCACTTAACATCCATTCACCTCTGACTGTTACTCACCAGCCAGTATGCCAGGAGTGGCCACAGTGGCCCTGTATAAGGGTCACCTGAAACTGAAAAGGACACTTGTAACATTGGAAATGTAAATGAAGTATAAAAAACAAAAACAAAAAGAAAAAACAAAAAAAAAAAAGAAAAAGAAAAGAACACTTGTGTTTGGCTTGCTCTGAGAAGTCAGAAAAGGCAATAAATTGCTCTGTGAGCACTAATATAAGAAAATTCAGAGTCAAGAACTCAGGCTAAGAATTACTAGCATGATTTACAGCTGAAATATTTGTAGGTGACAGCTAAATAGGAAAGTAATTTCTAAGGTTGAGAAAAATATCTTCCAGTTTAAGGAAGCTCCAAAGAGGTAAAAGTGAAGTGAATATGTCTGAGACATTACGGAAGCTTAATTAGATACACATTATAAAAAGAAGGAAGACTAAGAGTAACTCCACTTAACTGTGTAAATGTGATGTCGGAGTCAAGGGGTCCTGATTAGATCCACATGCATCCCTATGTCCAGTAACTGATACAGTATAAATGAGGTTTTCAGTACTGGAGATGAAATTGGGCCTTGTGAGAACCGTACTCCTTGCCCAACCGAATGACATCTAAGATGCTATGGCCTGTGGCCAGACTGCTCTGCAGGAAGTCGCAATTTGAAGGAAGGGGTTACACAGCTAAAGCAATGGTAATGTCACCTAGGAGATTTGCTTTGTTCTCCAAACTTTTAAAATTAAGAGTTTGTTCAGAAGATAAAAATTTGTGACTAATTGAATACAAAAGGAAAAAAAAGCCCATTTGGGTTAGTCATTGCTACCCACAGAGATATTTCCAGGGACTAATATCAAAGACTGTCATAAGAACTTGATATAGTGAAATAGTTGAACAAGTAAAAGCAGAACAACAACCAAAATCATCATGAAAATTACTTTTCTCTGTCTCACTGCCCCTGGGCACCCTGCCTTTGATATCTAATGAGTGGTAGAGATGCTAAATGAGTGAAGACCATAAAACACAGTATATTATGAGACAAAGTGCCACACCTTTTGTAGCAAAACAAGCCTGTCTTCAATATGGCCCTTGAAGCCATGACTGTTTCATTGGTAGATACTCTTTTGTTTTGGGGTTTGATTTTTTTTTTTTTTACATTTTCTGAAATTCTTTTTAGGTCTGCATACAAAAGAATGATTTCTATTATGGCAGGTTTACTCATGTATGACATTCTACTTCTTTCTCGTTCATTTCCCTTCCACACTGACCTCACCTCAAGAGCAGATACTCCTTATTTCAATGCCTCTGGGCATTTGTGGGGGAGTTTCACGGTTGAATTTTCCCCCTGACACAAAGCAAGAAACTTTGTCCCTTCCTTGAGACAGGGCCTCTGTGAAGTGCCAGTTGACCTGGAACTCAGTATGTAGACTGGTCTGGCCTCAAACTCACAGAGTTCCAACTGACTCTGTCTCTGGAATGATGAGAGCAAGAAACTGTGAAGGATTTTCAGTTAGATTCAATAACACAGAAGAACAGCACGTGGTTTTAAGCAAACTATCAATAAACTATCAAGAATATATGTAGTTTTGAAATTACATATCAGAAAAATATATCCCAACATATTAAGTCATGTATTGACTATTAGTTGACACACACAGACCCCCACCCCAACCACCTGCTAGGGATAAGACCAAGCGCTAAGAACATAAAGAGCTGCAGTCTGAACAGAAAATGAGATAATAATGTGGAATTTAACATAAAGTTCATAGACCACACCTGCAGGAACAGAAATGAAAGATAATACTAGACACAAATTACAGATGAGCAGACCAAAATTCCTGTCCATCTGCTCAGCTCCTATCCCGCAAACTGGTCCTCTCACCTGTCTTCATCATCTATCCTGGAATTAGCCCTTCAGAACTCTAGATGCTGCTGTGGCTTAAATCTCAATTGGCTCTTGGACATCTCAACCTTGATTACTGTTAGAGGAGTTAAAAACACATCTAGCACCTGCTGTCCTGTGCCCCATCAGCATTCCCTCTTCAGGTAGAGAGGCCCAACTCTCAACACTAACCTCATCCACCCTGGCTAAGTGCCCTTGAATAGCCCCTTATCTCCAGACAGGGAATATGAACCCTTTCCAACCCCAGCCACCCCCATGAACCCCACCCATCCCAACCAACCTCATCCACACATATTGCATACACATGGCCCCTTTTCTAGGCAAACTCTAGAATCACCCTGCAACTTCCACCCATCTCCATGACCTGAGGACCACTTTTTATCAGGTAGAGACACTAGACACACATCAACTACTCCACCTACCCCTGCAACTCAACTGAGGACCACATGTCCCACAACTGCCATTTACCATTAGTACCCTAACCTTCCTCTTGATTTAGTTACTCCAGACTTGCATCATCAATTTTGCCTGAGGAAAAGTCCTGAGAATCTCCCTCAGACTCCTGAAGACTGACTGAAAATCTTCTCACACTACAGAAGGTCAGCTCCTGTGCTGAGAATCCTCAGTTAACTTGAGCCAAGCCAAGACTACTTCTAGTACCCAATTCAAACTTTAGC
Source organism: Uromys caudimaculatus (assembly GCA_028551405.1). NCBI lineage: Eukaryota > Metazoa > Chordata > Mammalia > Rodentia > Muridae > Uromys > Uromys caudimaculatus. The sequence goes on from CM052700.1 coordinate 18,229,275, forward strand.
ACTGAATTGCCCAAGGACTGAGCCCTAAGCTCCATGCAGCCGGCCTACCACCTAAAACTAAATATATAACTGGCAGTGTCAAACTCTTGCTCAACAAGAAACAAGATTTCCATAACAATGAACTGTACCTTCCACCTGCCTGCAGATGCTTAGATCCCATTACAATTGCACAAACATGAATTAAGCAAAATTCTAAGTCTCCATGAAAAATTAGTATGTCCTTAGTAATGTGCTCTGAGAAAAGCAAAATAAAAATAGCAACATTGAAAATAACCAAAGAATTCTAATAGGATATAAATAAGTGCCAGAATGAACACAAAATCCACAGTTGAATGAAATTATGAAAATAAATCAAGAAATAAAAATAGAATTTGATAGAATCTCTGAAAAAAAGGAAAATGAATTAAGATTTAAAATTAAAAATCTAGGAATTCAAACAAAAAAATCAAAAAAACAATGTCTCCAATGTATTGGGTCATGTGGAAGAGAAAAGGTGAAGTCTTAAAGACAAGGCAGAGGAATTAGATCAGTGGGAAAAAAAATCTATCCAAATAATCCCGAGAACAGAACATGCAGGAATTTGGCTATTATACAAAGGCCAAACTTACAAAAAGTAGGTACAGAAGAAGAGACTTGGCTCAAAGGGGAAAAAACATTTTTGCAACAAAGCCACAGAAGAAACTTTCTTAATCTGAGGTGAGAGACACCTCTCAAGGTCTGTCAGGAAAACAGAACCACCACCAAGCAACATGTCTAGAGAAGAAACACCTCTCCTCACATCAAAACACTAAATGTTCAGAACAGCAACAACAAAAGATACTGAAAACAGCCAGAGAGAAAGACCAAGGGCAGGTTCATCATTATAACCGCAGGTTTTCAATGGAGCCTATGAAGACCAGAAGGGGTTGGACAGGTGTTCATAATCAAAGGACTCGCACCAAGTCTCAGCAATCATAGGAAATTGCAATTACATACTGCATTTTATCTGACCCCTATCGATTAAAGCTGGATATCAACAACAAAAGATCACAAACTCATGAAATCTAAACAACACACAACTGAACAAAATTGAGTGAAGCGGGAAATCAAGTAGAAAATTTAAAAATTCCCAGAATTGAGTGAAATGAAAAAAAAATGAGTCAGTTATAAAAAGAAAGCTCAGAGCATTATGTTCCTACATAAAAAAATCAATGAACATAGACATAAACCTTTTTAACAAAATACTTAGAAACCAAATTCAAGAACACTTCAAAAAGATCATCCACCATGATCAAGTTGGCGTCTTTCCAGAGTTGCAAGGATGGTTCATATATAAATCAATAAATGTAATTACATAAAAGAGACCATATAATCACCTCATTAAATGGAGAATAGACCTTGAACAAAATCCAACCAACATCCATTCATAATAAAGGTCCTGGAGAGAGAGAGTGTGGGATACAGGGGACATATCTCAGCATAATAACATCAATAAATAGGGATACTACAATCAACTTTATCCAAATGAAAATAACTGAAAAGCATTTTCACCAAGGCAGGAACAAGACAAGGATGTCCACTCTCTACACACCTATTCCACAATACTTGCAGTCTTAGCTAGAGAAAGAAGACAAGTAAAGGAGATAAAGGAGATACAAATGGGAAAGGGAGAAGTCAAAGTACCCTTATTTGTTGACAATATGATTCTGGCCATAAGAGAAGAAAGATTTCACCAGAAAAACTCCTACATTTGATCAAAGCATTTAGAAGTATTAAGATACAAAATTATCACATGAAAACTAGTAGCCTTTTTATATGGAAAACGCACTGAGAAAGAAATCATTGAAACAATACCTTACATAATAGCCTCAAAATAAAATATTTTGGAATAACTTTAACCAAGAAGGAGATACATGTAAATGTAAATATTAAGTCACTGAACAAAATAAATTGAAGAAGATGTAAGAAAATTAGAAAACCTCCCATGCTCATATATTGTTAGAATTAATATTGTGAAATGGCGTCTTACCAAAAACAACCTACAGATTCAGTACAATCCCCACCCAATTTCCAGTGTGGTTCTTTATAGAAATTGGAAAAATAGTATTAAATTTCATAATTAAATACAAAATATTCAGGACAGCCAAAACAATCCTGATCAACAAAAAATTGCTAGAGATTTCACCATTCCAGATCTTGTTATGTTCCAAAGTTGTGGTAATGAAAATACTATGGTACTGGCATAAAACCAGACCCATTGATCAATAGAATAGAATTAAGAATTCACATAGAAACTCACATTTCTATAGTCACTCGAATTTTGAAAAGGAAGCTAGCCATACATTTTGGAGAAAAGATAGTACCTTCAACAAATGTTGCTTCAGAGTAGATAACTATGTGTACAAGAAGGAATCTTATTTAGCCCTACCCAAAACTCAACTCCAAATGGATCAAGGACCTTGGCAAAAAACAAACAAACAACAACAACAACAACACAAAACCCCACAAAAAACAAAAACAAAACAAAACCCCGATACTTTGAAGCAGATAGAAAAGAAACTAGGCAATATACTTGCATTCATTGGCACAGGAACAGATTTTCTGACAGAGGTCACAATAGTGTAGATATTAAGAACAACAATTAATGAATGAGACCTCATAAGACTAAAAGGTTTTGCACAACAAAGTATACCATCACTCAGGCTACAGCATGAGAAAAATATTTTTAGCAACTGTATATCTGACAGAGGTTTACTATATAGAATATATCCATAATTCAAAAAAAAATTGCATCAATGAACAAACAACCCAGTTTATAGATCCCCAAAAGAATAAGGAATATTTTTTTAAATGTTCACTATGCTTAGGAATCAAGGGAGTGCAAATTAACACTATTATCTCATACCAGTCAAGATGACTAATAAAAAAAAAAAAAGACAACAAATGATGCCATGAATTTTGGGAATGGGGAACACTTAGTCAGTGATGGAGCAAAATCTGATGTAATTGCAATGAAAATTTATGTGGAGATTCCTCAAAAATCTAAAAGTAGATCCACTACATGGTCCAACTGTAGCACTCTTGGGCATTTACCCAAAGGACTCTTTATTACACTCTACAGAAACTTGATTACTCATGTTCAGTGTTGTTCTATTCAAAATAATCAAGAAATGGAAAGCAACTAGATGGTCACCACATAAAAATGTGGTACATTTACACAATGGGGTTTTATTTAGCTAATAAGAAAAACATTGGTCAACAAAGTCCTATATACCCCCAAATATTACAGGCTACTGCCATTGCTCATGATTGCCTTCCAGAACTAGAAAGTAAGATCCTACTGCTGAAGATGATACAGTTTTGAGTCATAGAACATGGAGAAACAAAACTGGTATTAACGTAAAAGCTTCACTCCCACAGGAAAGCCTTTCTAGTTCCGGATCTGGAAAAGACTATGCATTCAGTCAGAGGAGAAAAATAATCATCAATTATACCCAGCTGTGAACCACGCAAACTACAATAATGATTGTGCTCACTGGACAATAGTGTCACGAACATCATAGGAGTAACCAACACTCTGAGTGGATTTAGGTCCTCATCTACAAGATGAAGCCCACGTCTGGAACCATTGTTCGTGTGTGTGTGTGTGTGTGTGTGTACACATATATGTATATGTGTGTATAATATATATACACATAGATGTATATATGCATACATGTAAACCTCAACTCCCAGTGCTCAGGGTTCTTTGCAGTAATGGGGATGGACAGAGTGTCAGAGCCACAGGCAGTGGATGCCTACAAGGAATCAGTGTCTTCTGGACATGGCAGGGGAGCCGCACTATGAATTCACAGCAGTTGTAACAGCATGCACCAGACTTGTGCAAACCCATACCTGATAAAATTCCAGCATAGGGATGGGGATTGGATAGGGAATCCTACCCCTAGCCATGGAACTATAAGCAATAGTTACGTGCTAGGAGAAGAAGAGACATTTTTCTACAAGAAGGTCACCTCTGGTGAGCCAACCACGCTCCAGTTGAAGAATATATATATATGAGAATATACAGGCAGCATCAATTGATCTTGAGTTTTTTCAAAGACGCAAATTTGGGTGGATAAGGATTGATCAGGTGGATCTGGGTATTGGGTGAGAGAGTAAATAAAAACACATTAAACAAAATTCTCAAAGAATAAAAACATTAAGAATAAATTTGATGGATTTGAATCAGAAGAAGCTGTACATCCCAAATGATTTGGATGCTTCCCGTAATATGTGTGAACCATTTGCTTTTATAACCATCATCTTTTTTTATTATTATGTCAGACAGTGTCTCTCCCTGAACAGACTAATGACCAAAAAGCCCTAGGAAGCCTCTTGTCTGTATCCCCTGTGGACCTGAAGGAAAAAGGGGGTAAGGAGAAACATTCTTGGCTTTTTCTGTGGGTGATGAAAACCTGAATTCAGGCCCTTGTGTTTGTACAACAAAACTCTTACCCACTGATCCATCTCCCCGGCCAATAAAACCTAATCCAGGCATGGTGGCACACTTCTTTACCCAGCACTCAGGAGGCAGGGAAATCTCTGAGTTTGAGGCCAGGCTATTCCACATAGTAAGACTATGTCTCAAAAAGAAAAAGAAGAGAGAGAGACAGAGAGAGAGAGAGAGAGAGAGAGAGAGAGAGAGAGAGAGAGAGAGAGAGAGAGAGAGAGAGGAGGCAGAGAGAGAGAAAGGGAAAGAAGGAAGGAAGGAAAGTAGGAAGGAAGGAAGGAGACAGACTGTTTTGAGCTGCTGACATCTTGGGGACAGATCCCTTAGAAGGGCCATTGCTCATGAAAAGTCGCTGTTCCTTTCAATGTTATTTCCAGAGAGCAATGGAAGGAAACTTGCCATGTGTTTACTATGAGTCAGATAGGGACACTGGCAAGACATTTCCCTGGGTAATCTGAATCTTAGGAATTAATGTTAGTAGACCTATTCCTTCGAGTCTACTGTGTTCAATATAATTGGGTCAGCTAAGTTCATGAGCCTATCACGTTTCTTTTGTGGGTTAAGTTCACACAATTTAATGGTATAAAACATTTATTTCTCAGAACCATCCCTGGGAATCTATTCTAACTTCCATTAGAATATAGGAAGTAAAATGGATTGCAAGAAAAGAGTGTTATTAGGACTAAATGGGGGCTGAGAAAGTCATTTTTCAGAATGAAATATGCCTTCATTCATCTAATAAATAAGAAAGCATGGCTTTAAAATAAGGGCACTACATTACTCAAGATCCCTGTGTGGTTAGGAGCACTGGACCTGGATTCAGTTCTCAGCCCCCATGTGGGATTCACAATTTGCTGTAATTCCAGTTCTAGAGGATATGACACCCTTACACAGATATACATGCAGGCAAAACATCAATGCATGTGGATGCTTCAGTGCCTTTTAGAAGGGTGAACAAAATACTCACAGGAGGAAATGTAGAGACAAAGTGTGGAACAGAGACTGAAGGAAAGACCTTCCAGAGACTGCCCCACCTGGGTGGGGATCCATCCCATACATGGCCACCAAATCCAGACACTATTGTGGGTGCGGGTAAATGCTTGCCGATAGAAGCCTGATATGGCTGTCTCCTGAGAGGCTATGCCAGAGCCTGACAAATACAGAGGCAGAAGCTGGAAGCCAACCATTGGCTGAGCTCAGAGAACCCTAATAGAGGAGTTGGAGAAGGGACTGAAGAAACTGAGCTGATTGGCAGCCCCATGGAGGGAGCAACAGTGTCAATAGGCTGGATGCCCCAGAGCTCCCGGGGACTGGATCACCAACCAAAGAATACACATGGAGCAACCCATGGAGCTGGCCAAATATGTGGTAGAGGAGGACCTTGTTGACCATCAGTGGGAGGAGAGGCCCTTGGGCCTGAGGGTGTACGATGTCCCAGAGTAGGGTAATGCCAGAAAGGGAGGACAGGAGTGGGTTGGTGGGGAGCATCCTCATAGAGGCAGGGGGAGAGGGGATGCGACAGGGGATTTCTGAAGGGGAGATCTGGAAAGTTGGAAACACTGAAATGTAAATAAAGAAAAAATGCTCTTGGTCTTAAGTAATGAAAAGCAGAATAGCAAGTGTTGTGATACACACCTGTGACCCCAGCTACTTAAGGAGGGTCACAGATTTAGGTAAGAGCTGATAAAAAAGTAAACATTTAAAACTGCAGGGAATACCTGCTCCTTTTGCAAAGCTTGATCAACAGTTCCAATAAAAGGGAGACAAGAAGGCTGGATGATGGCACAGCAGTTAGGAGCACTTGTTCTTGCTCCATTTCCAGAATCCACATCACCACTAGCAGTAAGCAGAGAGCTGATCCCTTCTGGTCCTGTCTGCTCTCTGTCTGTGCTATCCCTGTGTTGTCTACCCAGCACAGGTGGGGCACATAGATACATATACAAGCAATAAGCATAAATGAAGTCCATATAAATGTAGTGTTTTGCATTACTTATTTTATTAATTCCCTTCCCTCCCCCTCCCCCTATGTCCCTCTCCCCTCCCCTTCCCCCATTTCTCCATCCCTTTCTCCTCAGAGACCTGGAAGCCTCCCATGGATATCAACTCCCCGTTGACATATCAAGTTGGTATATAGTCTTTAAAAAGAACAAGAGGGAGAAGAAAGGAGGAAGAGACCAAGAGATGCCTTTTAGTCTGTTATTTCGTCCTTTTTGGGACTCATCAGTATGGGGTAGCTAACTCTATAAGATTTTAAATACTTTTTAAAAGACCCAATAATATACATGCTAGTATAAAATTAAGTATTAAATGTTTAAGGAATTTAACTCACATTTGATGTGAAATAAATGCAATAAAATGGTGAAATTAAAATGGCATTTGTTTATAAAATGTACTCTCCTTAGAACAGTATAACTGGAAATAGGAATATTGAAAACAAGTAGAGAAACATTTCGCCAACGTCTTCATGTTTTAAATTGCAGAGTATAAAGTAAATCTTAATTTTACACACTCTATTTTTTTGTTGTTTTTTTTTTATTTTTTTGTTTTTCGAGACAGGGTTTCTCTGTATAGCCCTGCCTGTCCTGGAACTCAGTCTGTAGACTGGGCTGGCCTGGAACTCAGAAATTTGCCTTTCTCTGCCTCCCAAGTGCTGAGATTAAAGGCGTGTACCACCACTACACGGCTAATTTTATACACTTTTTAAATTCTTCTGTATGTTGGTTTGAATTTTGAAAAAGCACGTATAATATGTTTCTCCAAACTGTGGGATGCTACAGACGGATTCTCATCTTCCCTATCATTATTAAGGCGTTTCCATGCTTCCAGTCCCTACTCGTGAACCTTTGACCCCCCTATTTCAACCCTTACATAGCCAGGATTACAGATACATGTCACTATCTCAGCCATTCTTCTTTCCTTATTAAAGATAACAGTGTTCGTTGGGGGACTCAATTTTGTGCTCCTATAAATTCAAAAGAAGGAGTTCTCTGTACAAAAACTTCGTATCATAAAAGTGGGGTTCACTAGCATTAGTTGTACTTTAGACTTAAGGTATGAGTGCCAGCATCTGTTTTAGACTCATCTATGTTCTTGTAATCCCCTCTATGTGCAGCTCTACAAGATGGTTTTCATTTGTGATGCTAGGAAATATTCTTAATCTGTTTTGATAGCAATGTGGAACCATAGGGGAAAGAGTAGCACCCATAGATAACAGGTTAAAAAGCATCTTTTGTTAAAAGCTACACAGGAGACGAAGGACTTTGGCAGTGAAGGCTATAGCTGTTGGGCTTGCTACAGCTCCATCTGTGATCTGCATAGACCCTGGCACTGTTGATCCATTTTGTGTTCAGGTAGGCGTGTCTTTCTTCTCCCCGGATGTGAAACCTGCAAAGAAACCAAAAACAGTTAAGTCTGCAGAGCCCAGAACTGCATTCCCTCCTGCCATGCAGTCTCACCAGTCTCCCCTGCATTTTGGTAACAGGAATCAAAGAGTCCCTGAGGAACCACCTGCACTAGTTTTACACCTCCTGTGTCACATTCTCAGGATTTGAACACCACTCCTTTGTCATTTGTCCATGGTGAATCCTGTAATGTGTGTACAAGGCATTGACCTGGTGCTTGTTGCCATGTTCAGAGGAACTGCAGCCATGAATGACCTCACTGAGGGTGATTTTCAATTCTGGGTTGAGGCATTTTACCTATGGGAACACCCACTTCTTAGTAAATTGCTCAAAGGGCTTTAGTGGTGGATGTGACTGAGTCTGTGATTTACCATTCCAGTAGAACAGCTATGCTCAAACCCAAGAACTGTTTTGGGTGCTCTTTGATGACAAGACTTTAGAGGAGGTTCCAAATGTCCTTAGAAGTCTCTGATTTCCTCAACAGGTACAGCCATGCAAATAGTGGGCTGCTGCATCTCAGGCTTGCAGTTCTGCAGTGTCTTTCTGGGGTTTCAGAGCTTCCACTGCCCAGCTGAGGCTTTCGCTATATCCCACAGAGGACATTTATCAGCAGAAGGTTTAAGTTGGAGCCAGAGCAAACAATAGCTACCTCCAGACACCATTATTATGGTAAAGATTTTGAGTAAGACCACACTAAGTAAAGGTTTTGAAAATAATGGCCAATAAACAAGAAAATCTCCAAAGGATTTATGTTTGTGGGGATGTGGAGATTCCTGCAGATTGGCTGTTGCATGTAAGCACACACTCAAACTCTGAGCCACACCTCCAGCTCAAGGGTCATTTTTTATCTTCCTTCCCAATACAGTTGGCTTCATATGACACTGACTTTCAACCCTCATAGCCACAACACTCATACATCAAAACACATGAACACAGGAGAAGGAAAAACATTGTGAAAACATACAAGTTATTATATTCAGTATTGTCCGTCCACTTCCAAGGGTGCTCTGACGACTCTCTGTGCAGGCCTATCCAGTAATCAAAAATCCCCTTGTATCTCCTTAGGAAATTCTGTCATAAAACACAAAAAGAATGCATGTGACTCTTTGTTTCAGATGATCCTGGAGTCTCTCCACTCCACAGCTTCCTCTAGAGATAACAGGACGGTGTAACTGAAGGTCACAGAATTTGGAGCTGTACTAGTCACCAGTTCTCAGTGGATCCACTTGACATCTATAATTCTAAAGTATGTCATTTGAATCAAAGTACCAACTAGAACAACACATTCGCCTGTGGCCAGGTTAGTCCTGGGTTAACCTCCCATTGCTGTTATTAACAGTTGTCACTTGCTGTATGCAACATGTGCCAGCTTACAGGAAAACTCTCATGACTACCAGGTATCCCAGTAAAATGGCATCTCTGACCTTCCAGCAGACTATAATACTAAGTGGGAGAATATTTCTTAAATGTCTCAGGGCTCCAGGCAGAAGTCAAGCATCAGCAAATTGCACACACACAGACATTCCCTATGTCTCCATGTGCTTGGAATGGGATCCTTCCTCATGTTTCATCTGAAACTCTCTATCTCAAGGCAATACAATATTCAACAGAACAAACAGACAAACCAATCCCTGCCCATTTCTTACCAGTTCCTCCAGGCTGTCAAATCGAGCTAATTGGGCCCCTTGTGCCACACAGAGGGCCTGGCCAAATGTCCAGTTACTTGAGTATTCAGAAAAATAAAAACATTTATCTCCAAATCCAATCCAGTTTCTTGGGCAAGCAGCATAGGTATTATTTTTGATTGAGATCTGTTCTGTCGTTCTTACTAAAATGTAGACAATACAATGAATCACAACAAGCATGTCTTCTCTCTCTTTGGAATTCCCTCCTGAGCTCAGCTGTGGGTGTGAATTTGATTGTAGCTTTCCTAACTGATCTGTAGGAATCCTCACCCGAGTATGATGGGCCTTTATCTAAAGGCCTCCCTCCTTGGGCCTGTGTCCCTCTCTCTCAGGTGCTCACTGACAGCAGGGCTCCCAGGAAGTGCACTTCTACAGTAGCATCACTTTCTGTGCTTTGGATGACTGTTTACTACAGTAGGGATTGCTCCAGCAGCAAGCACTCTGTATGGACACCTACTACAGTCAGCCTGATAGCTGAGATAGCAGTGAGAACTACTGGGTAGGTAGTGTGGACATGTTGCCCTAAAGGGTGATTCACACACTTAAGAGGACAGTGCAAGATTTTATTGCACTATTCTGAACAGTGTGGTACTAAAATCCTATAAATTCATTACTTCAGAAACTCTCCATTTAATACTTTCAAAATGCAGTTGAGCCTGGTAACTAAACCCATAGGTCATGGGGGGAAGGAGGGAGACTGTTTCTTCCTGGCCCTATTATTCTCTGCCCTCACCCTACCTTGAGGTCCTTTTTGGAGTTTTTCTCTCCTGTTCTCTGCCTTGGACAGTTCCCCCAAGGGAACCTAGGTCCCCTGCATCTCTGTCTAGAGCTTGCTGAATGTCATCTTCCCAGGGATGCTGAGCCTGGCCTCCTGTGCACACCACAGCCTGTGTGTTCCTTCACTGCATCTTCCTGCTGGAACCTAAGTTCCCAGAGAACAGGAACTTGCAGTGGGTTTTCTCTAGAGCCCTTCCCACAATGCCTGGCTCACAGTGGTCAGTAAGTATAACTGACAATGCGAATGTGGACAGAGTGCTGAAGGATTTGAAGAGTAAGTCACTTACCTGACAAAGCAACAGAAAGGACAACTACAGCTGCAGTGAGGACAGTGATCACACCATAGCAGCAGTAAAGCCTAACACGAGACTCAGGGGAGGCAATTCTGAGACATTTTCCTTGGAACATTTTATCTGAAAATATAAATATGAGAAGATCAATCTCAAGAAATGTTTAAGGAAAAAGAATTATCTGTAGATTTGGCTTGTATTCACCTAATGTAAACCCCTTCACAGAAGGTCCTGGTCTATAAATGAAGTCCATGGCTCACAGAAGACTAGAGTCATTGCACTAAGGGCCAATGTAGAAGCAAGAAACAGAAAGAATGAAGATCAGGTTGAAAGCCAACAACAACCCAAGCTCTCCATGGATTTCATTCCATAAGAACAGACTCGTTAGGACTGAGGACAACACTGAGCGCCAAGGATGGGGACAGACAGGGATCAGCAGGAGGCTGCAGAGGTGGCTGAGAGGTTAAGAACAATTGTTGCTCTTCTAGAGGACCCTAGTTGGGTTCCCAGTCCCAGCTCCCAAAGGTGAAGCTCATAACCATCTATGTAACTCCTGCTCCTGTCAATGAGACAAACAGGTTGGTACGCTTTTCTATTTCCAGTGCCGGGGAGGAAGAAGCTGGACTCAGGACTATAAGGCTAGCCTTGAGTGCGTCCCATAGCATGGTTTGAACATTACAAATTTTTGTGTGTTTATTGAAAAATAATGTTGGAAATGATCTCTCAAAAAAAAAAAAAAAAAACACCAAAGAAATGAAACATTGCTGGGCTGGTTTTGAGCTTAATAAAAAGTATTTCATTTACAAAACAAGTTATGGTTTCAAAGGAGAGAAGTGCCTGCAGCTAGTTACACCACAACTGCACTTGAGACATGAGCTCCACATTTACAGCAAGAAGTGTTTCTGCTGACTAAATATTTGATTATTGATTTCAAAAAGTCAGTCCTGCTGAGGTAGAGGCAACAAGAGTTCCAGCCAGCTTGGGGTAAAGTATGAGACTTTGCCAAAGAGTCAATCATCATCATCATCATCATCATCATCATCAGTAATAATAATAATAATAATAATAAATTTCTGTTAGAATACTTGGTTTAAGTGATAAGCATTAACATTTGTTGTGAATTTTGTATTTAGATAAATATCAATCTTTTTTCCTCAAAATCCAGTATTCTTTCCCTAACTGAAAAAAAAAAAAATTAAGGTGAAGAAACAAGAATCATGGAAAAAGGAAGATAAAGAAATGCAGTATAATGAGCATAAACAGTTTGAAACACAAGAAACACAATATTGCTTCCTTTCTGAAGAATGAAGTAGAAAACCCCATTATATTCTTTTTCTGTAACTAATCAAGAGCTCAAATGGAAAGGATTTGGTCCTGGGTG
>CM052700.1:18241779-18268450 GCA_028551405.1 Uromys caudimaculatus
GCCCAGGCTCAGTCAGTCTACTAGGAGTGTTGGAATCAGTCCTTGTAGTTAAGGGAGATCTTATGGTAGTTATGAACCCCTCTGATCTTTATCTCAGAAGTTCTCAAGTGGACTTAACAAGTGGACTCTTTTCACTTCTTAGATGCATGTCGGGGCCCACACTGGCATCATTTGGCTCTGAAACTTGCCTGTGCTGCGCTGATCCTTCTTCTCTTGAGCCTGATTGGACTCAGTGTCTTAGGTAAGTGAGGCAGGAGCTTTTGCTTAATAATTTTCCCATGGAAACATTAGTCCTCTTTATAGCACTTGGCCTCCTTAAGCCTAGGGTAAGGTCAATGCCACGGAATGATACAGGACAATATACTGAGCTTTCTGCTGAAGCTTCACCTTTCTTCCATGCTTCCTAATTTTTCATGAAACCATTACAGGATATAGCATATATGTATCTTGAACTATGAAAATCACAAGCCACGTTGTTACAAAAAGTTGACAACAACAAAGATACCCAAAAGTCCCCCTGGTAGCGTCCACTTCGGACATGCCTGCCAAACCTTGTCTTGGGGTGACTGTGATTGCAGAAGAGCAAGCTCAGGTATGACTGTGAACAACTGAGAGATTCAGCCATGCCTACAGGTTGACTTCTCAAGCACAATCATGCAACCCAGAGCCTGGTGAATCCACATTGTGCTTTTCTTCTTCATATATCCTGTCTCAGAAGTTGTCCCTTAATCTAGTTTGCTGATACTTTATCCTCAGTCCAGAAGTACAGATTGTTGAAATAACCCTGATGCCTGAAGTGAGAAATAGAATATCCTTTCTACTACTCATTTCATCATTTCATCCTCCTTGTCTGTTTTTTCTTATTTACTAGTGAGATTCCTAGTGCAAAAACCGTCAATAGAAAAATGCAGTGTGGCTGCTCAAGAGAACAGGACTGAACTAACAGGTAATTGTGTGGCTTGAATTTCCTGAGAATAATAGGTAACAGAAAATGTGAGTTATCTCAGTCAAAGTTCAAAACAGCCCTCCAGGAAGACACTATATTGCCATGGTTCTGTCTGAGAAGACAGCTATAATGTTAAGAACTCATGGAGAGTCACACAGTTTGTAAATGTTGGTGCTGGGAACTTCATTGACGCTGTGTGACCTTGACATCTATGAGCTTGAGCACTGCTGCCTGCTGGTGTTGGTGCACATGAGCACTCCTAGGCAGATATCAGTTAAAAAGTGGAATATTTGATCAATTTAATGAATATGTTGAACGGGTTACTTTGTTTGATGTTAATTAATAGAAACAATATATAAAATGAATCCTTTGTCATTAATTATGATTCCCTGATACATGACAGCATTAGTTAGGTTTCCACATGCACTAATGAAGTACCTACTATGTGTAGTTGATTGTGATGTAGCAGAAACAGGGCAGAAATAGAACATGTCTTCTCTCTTCTCTAGGGAGATCAGCCATACTAGAGTGCCCAAGACATTGGCATCAACATCAGAACAAATGCTTATTTATTTCTCAAATTTCCAGAACTTGGGCAGAAGGTCTAGCTGTCTGCTCTGTGGAAGACGCCACTTTGTTGCTCATTGAAAATAAAGAAGAACTGGTAAATTGTTAAACAATATTGTTAAGTAGAACATAAAGCTTTTCTTAAGCTATGTCAACATCTCTGGACTCTAACCAATTGTCTATGCTGAGGAACTGGAGGCTTTCATTTTAAAGAGCTCATAATCTGAGAGACTAACTGAATTAATAACTTGGATGAATCAATTACAATACAAATATATAGAGAGAAATTTCTCAATGTAGGGAGAATTATTGGTGGGGAGCTTGGAAGAACTTCAAACAGTAGTAATCGAGTTTTTGAAGGTTAATAGAAGAAAGTAAGTCATGAATAAACGTTGTAGTTCAAGTCTTTCACTCTGTTTTGATTATAGAGATTCGTGCAGAACTTTATAAAGGGAAAAGAACAGTTATTTTTTATTGGACTAAATTATGTACAAGAGGAGAAGATCTGGAAGTGGATAAGTGGATCTATTTTAAATCCTAACCTGTAAGTTTTAAATGAGCTAATTTGAAATTCAATTCATATCCATTTTACTAAAAATTAAGTTTCATAATTTTAATTCAGTTTATAAATTCTTGAAAGGGTCAGAATTATCTGAAAAGACAAGACAACCATCTATTGAAAAGTTTCATGCACAAGTAGACTTCAACCCTGTGTAATAGTTTGTGTGTGTGTGTGTGTGTGTGTGTGTGTATTTATTTATTTACAATGGAATTCTAGAGGAAAAATAGTAGATTAACTTATCCATGTCAGAGATAAAATATTTTAAATGTCTTTCTGAAATACTTAGATTTTTTCTTTTTTTATAATATACACACTTACAAAGGATTTCTTTAGATTTTTTATATGTGTGTGCCGGCATGTACATATGTGTATGCAGGGGCCCACAGAGGACAAAGAAGGGCATCAGATTTTGTGTAACTGGAGTTACAGACGATTGTGATCTGCCTTGTGGGAGCTGGAAGTTGAATCTGTGTACTTTATATGAGCAGTAAGCACTCTTAACCTCTCAACCATCTCCTCCACCCTTACACAAAAATTCTTAGGTAGTTCTTTAGAATTGTGGCAGAAAGTTACAACTTAGTGTGTCACGAAAGGAACTTCTCTAGGGAGAATCAGAATAGACATTGATTGCCATTTGAAAATAATTTCATACAAACTAATGATTGAAATTATGTGGGTGTTTGTGTCTATATGAAGACTGACTTTGCTTTATGTGTGTTTCTTCATTATGTTTGATGTAAAATGCTTACTTAATCTTGATTCATAGTACAAAAATAGTATGATAATGAGTGAAAAAATTCATGCACAGCAGACGATTACACTCAGTTGCTGTGTGCTTTTACTCTTGGATAAAATGATGCTCTGATCAAACAGAAACAACCAAGTAAGTCTGGAGGCTGTCCTGCTGCAGGAGAAAGAGAGTCAGTCAAAACCTGCTTTTGTTTGCACTGCTCTGAGACAATGGCTCCTTGTACAAGCTCTAGGTGTCTAAGCCTCACAGCTCATCCCACAGAACCCATATAAAAGGCTAGATGCAGAAGTGAATACCTGTATCTAGGCACTGCTGCAGAGAGACTGGAGGTGGAGACCAGACAATGGCCCAGAAGAACTTGGACCAGTGAGCCTCGACTCCACAGCAGGTAGAAACAAGATAGAAAGGGAGACAAACTAGGGTGTCATCAAATTTGCTATTCAGTTCCAAGGAACTCTATAAGACAAGGAACAGAGGTAAAGGCATAGGATTGAGGGAGGTCTGCCTACTGTCCAATATGTGATATCCTCTGCTAGAGACAGGCTAGTCTTGAACTCACCCTTCCTTGCAATCACCCAGAAGATGCCTGTGTTAGTGTTTGTCTTCTGGTCTTATTCCCACATATAGGGATCTCCAAGAACTCAGGGTATGAGACTAGTGCTGCAATAGAACAAAGACCCACCAGCCTCTGGGATGATGCCGGAAGGAATCGGACCCTGTTCAACATGAGTTGAGCCTCTTTTCCTCTCTGCATCCAATTCTGTAGACCCACTGTATTTATTCTGTTTGTTGAATACCTACTGTGTGTAAGTGTTGACATGTACTCAATGTATATCTCAATCCCTCCTCTACACATTAGTTGGTTCTACCCTTTTTATTTTAGGAAACTGAAGCTGAGCACAATGAAGATGCTTTCCACAGAATCACACAACATGTTTGTAGTGGATGGAGTAGGCTTCATCCCCAATTCCCAAACCTCCTTTTTGTACATCACGATAAAGATTCTTGCTTGAAGAATTCTTCTCCAGGGACAGTGCAATGCAAATTTATAGGGGCTTCTATCATCTGTATCTTTAATGTTGATATATGTTTATAATATTTGTCACTGTTTACTCTACATAAATATCATGTAATCTAGAGTTTTCTTAAAAGTTTAAAGAAAAATTATAGTCGATGTGATCATTGTAAGAAAATCTTGGACACTAGGAGCATCTATGCTTTGCTCTTCAGATTACAAATCACTGGCAAGGATGAAGAAAACAGCTGTGCCATCATCTCTCACACAGAAGTGTTTTCAGATTCTTGTTCTTCAGACAACCATTGGATCTGCCAAAAGACCCTGAAACAAGTGTGAAACCCTGTGTCCTGACTCCTGATGTGAATCTCACCTTGATTATTTGACTGTCCACATGATACTTCTGCACTGAACATTGTCTGCTGTTGGCCCACCCAGTGCATAGTGGCACAAAGTATGGATTCCAAAACCCCTGTGACTTTTACAGATGCTCATGTCCAATTTTTTTGTGTAAATGTAAATGTACAGAGACTTGGATGTGCCATTCTAGGAGAGGAGTTCTTCAGAAGGAAGCCCAGGCCAGCAGGGGGCACTGGAGGCCTTGTGTGACCCTTGCTGATCTCTGTGTCTAAGGTAATCTGCAGATAGCTGCAGAGAACTGTTTGTAAAGTCTGGATTTTGACCCCATCCCCACTTCAAGCCATTTCACATTTGGACTGTAGAACCTTTATTAAAGTCTTGCTCTTGACTGACAGCAGAGTCTCAGAGTTAAGGAGCTTGAGATGGGAAGAGTTTGTATTGATTGACACTGACAAATTAGTTGATTAATAATGGACTAATGCTGTGACAAGGAATGTGACTCTATGTAAACTGAACTCTGCTCATATGATACTTCCCACCCTGTGGTGAGCAAATGCTGGTCCATTGATGCTGGGCTTCTCAGTCTTCAGAGCTGTGTGAAAGTGGGATGTCTTCTTCTCCAGTATCCTGTTAGTACAACTACAACAATAAGAATAACAAAAACACTAAGGCAGGGACTTGTCTCTTCCCACCATCCACAGGCATCTCACTTTAACTTTCTCATCACTTCTTTCTTCTACATCTCTCTCATACATACTTATGGTTTATGTACAAATTGTAGGAAGTATGCAGATATATATTTGGTAATTGTAGAAGAGAATAAATGATATCTTTAATTTTTATGTTAGTGAAATTTTCAAAAGTAAGTATTCTGATAAATCTTTTGGATATCCTCTTCTCAAAACAAACAAACAAACAAACAAACAAACAAACAAACACCTCCAAAATGAAAACCTTTGCCAAATTTTCCATTGCAATCAAAAGAAAAAGATTGACTTTACTATATTAAGCGGCATAACGAAATTTCTTAGAATACATACCTACAGACCCTCACCACTCAATGTGAAATGTAGTAAAATGGAAACATATTCTGTGATCCAAGTAAAATCTCAATTAAAAATAATTCTAAATTAAAAATTTTATTTAGGGTGTATGGATGTTCTCCTTGCATGTGTGTCTATGTACTACATAGGCAGTGCCCTAAGAAGCAAGAAGCAGAATTGGATCCCTTGGGACTGGAGTTACAGATGATTGCAAGCTGCAGTGTGGGTAATACTCTTGAACATCCACTCTGAAACAGTTTTGTCTACAAATCGATAGATCTTGATACTCAAGAATTCCTACAACTTTCCCAAATGTCTTTCCCCAGAATTTCAGAGATAGTCCTCACCTTTAGGACTAAACACTCACTAAGGACTAAGCCTGTCCCCCTTTTCCCTCCTGCCTCTCCCATTTTGCCTCCTATCTGCTTCAGTATATAGATAACCTCCCCTTTTGTAGCCCATCCCCCTCTGATAGCAAATCTGACACCACCCTGCTCAATTTCTTCAGCTCCTAAACTTTCTGACTCTCGCCTCCCAAGCTTCAATTCTTCTCTCCCAAGTCACCTACCTGATATTCTCTCTCATACCAACCCCAAAACACTTCACTTTAACCTACCTTGCTCATCTCTGCTCCCTATCTCTGTCCTCAGGACCAGTTTCCTCCACTCATGGGTCCCCAGTACATCCTCTATACCAAGTCTCTCCTGGAGCTTCTCTTTCCTCCCATCCAGAAACAATTCCTTAAACTTAAAATGGCCTCCATTTTACTCCAGCTCTCCATCACCCAGATGTGCCCCTAACTTTCCATTCTTAACCTTGCAAAACACACAAATACTTTCTAAGCCTGAGCCTTGCCCTTGTCACCTCTTCAAAACCCTTGACAGCATTATCCATGGCTGACCTCCCTTTCTCCATCTCATAGCCTCTCTGCTCATCTCTAAATCTAAAATAAGCAAAAATCAACAAAACAAACACCACCATCACCTACAACAACAAAATTACAAACTCTTGGATTCCCTCTCAAAACCTCTTGACCCCTCTCAAAATCTATAGATTTCCTCTCACAATCTATTCCCACAAAGATCTCCCTTATCTCCTAAAGCTTATCCACTGTCTTGGATTCCATCCCCCTAAATTCATCAAATTCACCTCTCACATTTCTTACCTGCCTGCCCCCTAATTCATCCCTTTACCTTAATGTTCCTCTGATCCTTTAAACTTCTCCCTAAAAACTCTGAAAGGCCTCCTACCCCATCCCTCTCATACACCAGAGAGTTCTTTAGCAGTCATGTCTACATTTTGTATACAGATATGGCCGCATCAGACTGACCCCTCCATTATCAGTGTTCATCCTTACCCTCAGGCTGTTGTTCGTCCCACAAGATTATATGTTATCCACAAATCTCATCTCTCTTCTCATTCTCCTACTTTTCCTCTGGCCAAATGATTGCCAGACATGCACTGCCAACTGGCTCCTCCAACATCAAACACTCTGAACAAACCCTACACTCCCAACAAGATATAACTAAGCCCAAGCTATCTCTTATCCAACATAAACTCATTAATGGCCAAAACCTCACTTCGTCATCCAACAAACTTTCTCCTAAGCCTCACTGGTCCCCCCTTCAATGCCTCCCATTGGTTTATTTGCATCTTTCTTCAAAGTCTTCTGTAGTCTCAGTCCCTGTCTACCAGTATCCCGGCTGCCAATCCCCCTCCCCCACTACTGACCACTTGTCCCTTGATCCTCCAAGGATGATCTTTGGAAATCAAAGCCAAGGTCTCTCAACCTTTCCACACCAACCCCCAAAACCTGTTATGGACCTTCCCTTTCAACATTTTCCAAGAGCCTCCCAAGTCATCCATGTTCCTAAAATATTTCAATTCCAAAACCCAAGTGAACATACCAGGAAAGATTATTCTGATATAACAAACATCTCTCAAATTGGGTTCTACCTGAGACAACCTAACCCTGCCTTTAAATTAAACTTATATAGACAATCTAAATTTTCCTGGCTCCTCTCTAGAACTCTCAGACAGACTCCAGATCTGTCCTTCTGCCAACCAACAGACTAAGCTTTCCTGCATATCGCCGATGCCTTAGAGTGAGACCTGCCCTCGTTTCCTGGGATCTTTCCCTCTTTCGGGGATCTCTCCCCCTCTCCCTAAGATCTCCGCATTTTCATGGCCTTCTTCCTGGCCTTGGGAATCCTCTTTTTAACTATCACCACCATAAACCTAAATAATGCAAATGTATCAGGCTACAGTTTCCTGTGGTACAACAAGTGAAACAGCCTGCTTTTCCGGATTTAGCAACCCGGCATCTTTGGGTCCCTTAACAACGCACCAATTTCAGCAGGATACATCCTGAAAGAAAGAAGCCTATTTACCCAACATGTAGGGAGCCAATAATAAAACAAAAAGGTTGTAATTAAGGGGCCCTCTGGCCAGCTTGAGCATGGGAGCATGGCTTTGACAGCCTTCCCCTTCTCCCCACTCATCATGCCTTGTTAAAATCATTAAATTATATTCATAAATCTAGCTCCCTAAGTTTTTTTATTTGGCCACTGCCTCCTTCTGAGGCTGACTACTAAGTTCAAGCTATCAAAATATTGAAGTCCAGAAATCAAATGCCCACTTTGACTCACCTGATTAACCTGTCTGATCAAACTTAGACACCTCATTGTACACTGTTTTCCCTTGTAACTCTATAAGCTACCATTTTTCTATGTGTCACGTCTGTCTTCTCTCTATCCAGAGACAGTCCTTTGTCCCACTTTGCCCATCTCCCATTATCCATGCTTTCAATCCTCTGGGACAATCAATAATTCACCTTTGGGCTTAGAACTTGGTCTTGGGAGTCCTGAGCCATATTTTGCCTTTCAAGGGCCACATCTTTCATCTCAGTCAGGCACTGTGGGCACAGTATAGGACATAACAGATGGGTCCTCCATTTCTGTAAGATAAGAATGATATAGTCACTCTAATTTTAGTTGTCCTATTCTGTATCCCTGTGGGAAAAGCTTAAAACCCCCATGTGTCAGGACTTTATTTATGGAAATTAAGAAAGATTGGAACCAGGGAGATTATAGCTAATTTATCCACTGAGACCCAAACTACCTTCCAGGTAGATTTATATAAAATATTGCATCCAAAAACTATTGGGGGATTGTTTGCTCAATCCTGTGAAGGAGCATATCCCTGGCAATGTGGGTCCACTCGTGAAGAGAAAGGGCTACAGTTTATCCAGTACTATGCCTTCCTGGCTGACTCTCTCTCCCTCTGAGCTGCCAGGACCCAGGCAAATACCATTGTGCTTGATGTCATGGTGAAATTGAGTCCTCTTGGGAACCCATTGATCCCTTTACCATTGTAGAAAGGAAACCATCAGCACCCTCCTGTGGTCATAAGCAGTACAATCCAAAATCTAAAAAAGTTCCTGCCTCGCATGAAGCCAAAGATCATTATTTAGAAGCTGGTAGAATATGGGGAGTCAGATTGTCCCTAAATGGTCCAGACCCAGGCTGCAAATTTACTGTCCAAAAGAAAGCTGCCCCATCCAGCCTATTGGCCTAAACAAATTCATTTTGTTACTACTGAAATGTGAGCCCTCTATGATGGCAAGGTCCAAAACTCCAATTTCCCCAGGAACATCTTTGGTAACCTCAAAGATAATGGTTTGTAATGCCGTGGAAGCCAGTTCCTCAGTGTTCATGATGCTAGAAAGAGTATATCAATCTTTAATAATTCTCAACTGGACATAGGTTTCGACTGCTGGCTGTGCCTGGACCCTAAGCCATAATAACATGTTAAGAATTAACCTTATCAAATAATAAGCTCCACTTCCAACCCTAACAACTATAAATAGGTCTAACTTAAGTGTTGACCGGTGGTCTGTAAGAGGCAATCTAACACTTGGTTGAGCACAGGCTGAAAATTCTGGGAGACCCCATGAAATATTCATGAGGGACCAAATTATATTTTTAGCCAATGCTCCCAGAAGACTCCTGTAAAATCAGTCACAGCCTTTACAACCCCTGTATAGAGAGAGGCCTGGTGTGTGAGACTTGTCACATGAAAAGCAGCCCTGACCCCTCCCATAGGCAAATGTGGCACTAGAGAGCTCCCAGACCTAGCCAATAGAAAGCACCTGTTGCCAATCCCCTGACTCCTCCCAACCAGTATATCAGATTGTCCCACCTGCGTATCTCTCTCTCTCTCTCTGCACAGCTCTGCCTACCTGTTCTCTGAGTCTCTCTATGCTCCTCTCCGCACGCCCCTGCACACCAACTGGCTCCATCCCTGCTTCCTCCTGTGCCTGTCGCCTGCCATCCAGAAGGAATAAAGCTGCAAAACAACTTTGGCGTTGAACTTTGTCTAAGGGGCTGTAACACTTGGGCCCTCGAGGAGATCCGCTCTCCGGGTCTAGCGGTGGGGCGCACATCCACAGCGGCTGGGGAGCTCCCGGAACGGCTAGAAGTCTCCCGCACTCCGTAGGCAAGCTGACCTCTTGCGGGTCTAGCCCCGGGCCAACTCAGCAGGGCAGCAAGCACTGAGCAGGCTCGGTCCAACAACTGACACCACCCAGCGCGTGGCCTAGGCAGCTGCTACAGGAACCAGAACCAGGAGACCCGTCCATGCCTGTGCCTTTCCCACGCTGCGGTACCACGCCTCGGTCCAACAACGCATGGTCCGACACTTAAGCTCCCCCTGTGGGACCTCAAAGGAAGGTACCTATTTAATATCACAAAGATATCCCTTAGATGATTTCCCCTGTGCAGATTATTGTAGTGTCAGACACCATATAGGAAAGTCTATGGCAAGCAAGTAAGTTTTATGGAGATGGTCCACCATTTTGCCTGGCTGCAATGGATGTGCTCTGAGATGCAGGGACCTTAGAAGTAATCCCAAGGTTGCTTCTTGCTCCTGATATGCCTTTCCTGCCACTATTACATACCCTAATGATTCCTGGGCATCAGCCCACCCTATTGGGCAGATCTTCTGCAGAATGAATATGTCTCCTGCGGGAGACTAGACTTGGAACTTTAGACAAAGGCCTGTTCCATTGTTCCCCACTGTGGATCCCAATGAAGAGAGATAGTCCATTGTTCTAGGGAGTTTATTGTCATGGTGGAGATGAGTGAAACCATACCCCCCAAGCTTGGGCTGCGCCTGTGATTAAAATACATTTTGCAGGGAAGAGTGGCTGGGAAGGGGAGTTTATTGGCTA
Source organism: Uromys caudimaculatus (assembly GCA_028551405.1). Classification (NCBI taxonomy): domain Eukaryota; kingdom Metazoa; phylum Chordata; class Mammalia; order Rodentia; family Muridae; genus Uromys; species Uromys caudimaculatus. Next base: position 18,252,254 of record CM052700.1, read on the forward strand.
AGCCTCTAGGTGCCTCATTAAAATGGGAGTGTCTAGAGGATATGTGACCACACCCCTACCTGTGGAGGGGTTTTGGGCTATATGACTGTTAGTCACATACCTATGGAGAGCTTCACCTGCTGTCAGGAGTCTGGTGCCCAGGAGCATGGCAAAATGTTTACCATCCCTTGTATGGTTGTCCCCTGCTGTGGACCCCCTACTGGGGCTCTGGGGTTTTAAACCTTAGCTCAACCAGAAACCAGGCTATCTTTCTCAGTCCCACAACCAGGGAAATGCAAATCAAAACTATGTTGAGATTTCCTTTTACACTAGCCAGAATGTCCCAAATCGAAAACAAAACAAAACAAAGCAAAAACAAAAACAAAACAAAAAAAGCAAAAAACCCCAAACTAACAAGCAACAACAACAACTACAACAAACCCAACAGTTTGTGTGGTTAGAATCCAAGGGGAGCACTCATTATTGCTGAATACGAACTTGTACAGCCACTATGGGAATCCGTGTGGTGGTTCCTTAGCACTCTAGTAAACAATTTACCTTACGATCCAGCTAACTCATACTTGTGGATATATTCAAAGACTCTACATTCCATAACAGAGACACTTGGTCAATCATGTTCACTGTTGCTCTATTCATAATTGCCAGAAATTGGAAACAACCTTAGATGTCCATCAACAGAAAATGGATCAGGAAAGTATGGTACTTTTACACAATGGAATATTACTCAGCTATTGAAAAAGAAAATTAATGCAATTGGCAGGTAAATGGATGGAGCTAAAAATAAATTATCCTGAATGAGGTAATCCTGACTCAAAAAGAAAAATATGATATGTATTTTATCATATGTGGACATTAGCTGTTAAGTCCTCAGTAAGCAGGCCATAATCCCAATAACCACAGAAGCTAGGTTTGAGTAAGGAACTACAGGGGAGAAAAGGGCCTTCCTAGGAAAGGAAAATAGACTGGATACTTATAATTAAAGGGGGCTGTGAGGACTGTAAGGGAAGATCAAATAGGGAGAGGGGATAAAGAGCAGAGTGAGGAAGGGATGGTGGAGAGGGACAGCTAAACTTATGGGGTACTTGAGGGGCCGTATGAGAGCCTGTTACAGTAGACACTCCTTAAAATATATATCTGAAGTAAGTCTAAATGGAATAATAAAATAACGGGAGAATAAGCCTCAACTAGACATCTCTTGCCACTAAATGAACCTCAAGTTCTGTGAATGGGTTTCATCTAATCAACTTGTTGGCTAATGAGGCCCCATGGAGACCCCAAAACAATTCAGACAATTTCCAAGGCTATAGGTTGCTCCTCACAAACTGATAGAAAGGTTCAATTGCTGGAAAGAGCACATACATAACTCACTGAACACAGAGTATCCAAGCTTTTGCTTACCAAGAGCCTTCATCCCTACTGACTCATGTTTACGATAATGAAAAGTACTATGTATGCTACCAGAGGAGAAAGTTGAACACCAGCCTTGATACAAATCCTTTGATCTACAATGGTAACTGGCCTTTAAGATAAACTGATGCAATAGTACCACAAAAGTTGAGGGAGTATCCAACCACTATCTGATTGGATTTAAGTCCTACTTCATGGGATGGAACCCATGTTCAGGTGGCCAATATCTTGAGATTAGATAGGTCATGGACCTAGGGAAAAGGGATATACTACTGTTCTGCTAAAGAAACATAGCAATAAAATGACTGCTTATCAAAATCTGCAATACTGTATCTTGCTCAGCCATCATCAAAGAAGATTCATCCTTCTGTAAATGGGAACAAATACAGAGACTGACAGCTGGACCATGTTCAGCAAGTGAAGGACTTTGGAATACTCAGCCATAAATGAAAAGTCTACATCAAATCTTTTCCCTCAGGGCTCAATGAACTCTGCAGAAGAGGAGAAAGAAAGATCATAAGAGCCAGTGGGGATGAAGACCACGAGAAAATAAGATGTTGTAGACACAAAAGGACTGAGGTTCATATGAGCTCACAGAGACTAGAGCAGCATGCTCAGGTCCAAGTTACATGGGGGCTGCAGCACTGAGAGTGGAAGTGAACACAAGCTCCCATCCCTAAACCAGAAGTTATCTCCCAAAGATATCCACTTGCTAAGGAAAAACTATTTTTCTCCATTGGTCTTACTAGTCACACAAATCACACTTAAAACTAGGACCTATGTCCAGCAGTAGATGGTCTACAGAAAACAAACTCAAGGTATATTTAGAGTTATTTTGTCCCATAGTGATTTGTCTGAAAATCTTGTTTTGTTTTGTTTTTTTTAACTCACAGGTTTTTGGTTGGATATCAAGGTTTCTGATTTTGTGTTTTTGTGGGATTTTTGTGTGCACATGTGTGTCTCTGCATCTGTATGTATTTACTGTGTTTTGGGCTCTCTTTTTGTTTTGTTTATTGGCTTTGTCCAATTAAAGCTTGTTTTTATTTTATTTAATTTAATTATTTTTAATATTCTTGTTTGTTTTCTAATAGGAGAGAGGAAGAAAGTGTGTGGATTAAGATGAGTGGTAAAATGGGAAGGATTTTGATGCATTTCAGGGAAGGAAACCACATTAGAGTTTTACTGCTGTGAACAGACACCATGACCAAGGCAACTCTTATAAGGACAACATTTAATTGGGGCTGGCTTACAGGTTCAGAGATTCAGTCTATTATCATCAAGGCAGGAACATGGCAGCATCCAGGCAGGCTTGGTGCAGGAGAAGTTGAGAGTTGTATATCTTCATCTGAAGCCTGCTAGCAGAATACTGACTTCCAAGAAGCTAGGATGAGGGACTTAAAGCCACATGGACACACCTACTCCAACAAGGCCACACCTACTCCAACAGTGCCACACCTTCAAGTGCCACCACTCCCTGGGCCAAGCATATATAAGCCATCACACCACAATTAGAATATATTGTACGACAAAAATCTAATTACATTAAATGAAAGGAAAAATAAATAAAAAAGAAAAAGAAAATTATTAGGACAATTACTATTCAAAAATAAACTTTAGGAGACCTGGAAAGGGGAAAACATTTGAAATGTAAATAAAGTATCAAAAATAAAAAATAAAATAAATAAAACACTGAGACCTAAAAAAAATAAACTTTAAAATTATTTTGAGATTATAATATAATTGCAATTTTTTCCTTCCCTATACTTCCTCCAAAACTTCATGTATATGCACTCCCTCCTTTTTCTCTTTCAAATTCATGGTATATTTTGCATTAATTGTTACTGAATGCAAGCATACATATTTCTAAATAGAACGCACTCAGTTGGTATAATGTCACTTGTATGCATGTTTTCAGGGCTGCCCATTAGGCGTTGGATAACCAATTGATGTGCTTTTCCCCCACAGCATTCCTTAATTGCCTGTAGTTCTTTGTTTGGGTTGAACCTCAATTGACTATTCTATTTTGTGCATTTAAAGTAGTTAGTTAGCATATATAAATTTAATATTAATGCTTATGCACTGAATGGCTTCTGACATCTTTCTATTTCTTCCTGTTCATAAATCTGAGGCATATTCCCAACCTTCAAAAGGAAACATATTTCCATAAATTTCATCTTAAACCATGATGCAACATCATCCCCGGCGGTCTATTTCTATTCTTCTTAGATAGACGGGGCATCTGTACACTAAAAAACAAGTGCATCCCATTCAGCTTAGAGAACCAGTAGTTTGCTAAGTTTGCTCAAGGACGAGGGTAACTCTTGAGTCCATGTATTACAGAAAAGTCCTTGAAACTAATGTGGATAATCACTCACAAAAAACTCTGTTGAAAAATACAAAACTAAGAAAATGTCCTGAAATTCTCAGCCCAGATCACCTCTGCCTCACTGCCCTTGGACCCTCTGCTTTTGACAATCTGACATGGTAGAGCGACTAGATGAATGGGGACCTTAAAGGATAGTGTATAATAGGGCCAAATCCACAGGTTTTGGAGCAAAAGCAGGCCACATTCAACATGACCTTGAAGCCTCATGGTAGTTTTAATTCATACATACATAGTTACAAGAGCAATGGCCCCAAAGACATCCTTATCCTAACACCCAACACTGTATGCAGGCTCCCTAACGTAAAAAGAATTTTCAGATGGATTTAAAGACATTGAGATGAAGAGGTATTTCTGAATCAACTACATGGCCTGAACTAATCATGGAGTACCTCAATAGAGAAGAGAAGTCATCAGAGAAAAACTTATAGATGCTACACTGTTGTCACTGGGGATGGAGGAGGTGGCCTCTAGAGACCATTAGGCCAAGGAAGAGTTTGCCCTTCACTATCCAAAAGGTACATGGTCTTACTGTAAATTTTAGTTCAGTGAGATCTCTTTTGAACCTCTGGCCTTCAAAACTGAAAGAGATCAATGTTGCTCTTGTTTAAAACTTTTATATATACAATTAGATTTATTTTATTGTATATGAGTGTTTGTTGCATACATATATAGACACACACAGACACATGTACACACACACACACACACACACACATGCACACAAGCACGTACGAACACACATACATGCATGAATGCAGGCAACATGTGCATACCTGCACAGAGAGCCTGCAGAGGTTAGAAGAGGGCCCAGGATCCCCTGGGACATGAATTAGGGAAGGTTATGGCCCACCATGGTGGCTTAGGAACCAAACCCAAGTCCTCAGCAAGAATAGTCAGTGCTCTCTCTTAACTGCTGCTCCAGCCTCTCAGTGGAATTTTGCCTTCAAGTTAGAGCACTAACATAAAACTTGGATTGACTTGTTCTACTTTTTCTTTTTGAGACAGGATCTCTCTATGTAGTTCTAGCTGCTCTGGAACTTGATTTGTAGACCAGGCTAGCCTCAAACTTACAGAAATCTTTATTCTTCTGCCAACTGGTTACTGACACTAACTAGGAAGTAGCTGGGTGCCAGGGTTCACTGCTTCTGTCCTTCATAACAGAAGCATACATTCTGTTTGTCACTAGCCATGAGAACAGCAAAATTCAAATGTCATTGTGAATTCCAGTGACTATGAGAAGATTCTTTGAACAGTTGTCACCTGTAGGTGGCAGCAGTGTTACCTGGAGGTTACAGTCATTTTCATCTCCATGAACAATAGTGGAAGACCAGGCCAGTAAGCATGTACTGCGTCTGGTGAGACAGGTTCATAGATAATCCTACCGGTAGGATAGTTGACCTATTTTACACACGAAGAAGCCCTGTGATAGCTGCTCCAAAAATTTCCAAGTTATTGGATTACAAATAGGGTAATCTATATTTTCTTGGTATATGATTTAGAAGCCAGTTTGTACACCAGCTAGGGTTACAACATGAATGAAACTTATTTTGTGAATTAATATTGTAGTGCCATAGTGTGCTTAGAGAAATGGTCCATCCTGAAGAGAAAGTAGGAAGACAGGAAGTTAAACAACTCCAAATAGCTTTGCAAAGCCCCTGCTATTGTGCAGATTCACTGGACCCCTTCCTCCCAAGAGTGTATGTAGAGTAAGGACTGCTCAGAGTCACTCTTAGACAAGCTCAAATGCCTTAAAGAAGCAGGGACCAGCAGGACTGCCTAGAAGATCAAAGGCCAACTGAGCCCCCAAGAAAGGACACAGTGATGATTTGAATGAGAATGGCTCCCACAGGCTAATGAATTTGAATGCTTGATCCACAATAGTTGAAACTGTTAGGGAAAATTAAGAGGTATGGCCTTGTTGGAGGGTTTGTGGCCTTGTGGGAGGGGTTGTGGCCTTGTTGGAGGGGTTGTGGCCTTGTTGGAGGAGTTGTGGCCTTGTTGGAGGACATGTGGCCTTGTTGGAGGAGTTATGGCTTTGTTGGAGGAGCTTTGCTGCAGGAGTTATGTTACTGGGGTTGGTTTTCCAAAATCCCATAGCATCCCCAGTTCACTTTCTTTCTGGCTTATTGTTGTTATCTCAATATGTCACCCACTGTTCCAATAGGATACCAGCCTGTGTCCTATCATGCTCCTCTCCATGGTGCTCCTCGGCTCATTATCTGAAATTTTAATCAAGTGCTCAGTAAATGGAGCTTCTATAAGTTGCCTTTGTCATTGTGTCTCTTCACAGCAATACAAAGTTAACTAAGATAGGAACTCTCCAGCACACTGCAGGCTATACATTGTGTCCCAGGGTTCCAGCCTTTGTGAGCTCCCATGCTGCGGTGGGATTAAGGACACATATGACTCTGAATCAATTCTGATCTTGTAAGTAACCTCCCACCCATATTCTTATAAGTAACAGCAATAAAAACTTATTGGTTTACCATATTGGACTTCGGTGATATCAGTAATTTGGTCTGTCCTGAGCTCCTTCTCTGGAGTGAGAAGATTTGTGTGTTGTATTTGCCCAGAAAAGTCTGTCACACAACACCAACACACTGTTAAATGATATAAAGTCATTAGTTTCTCTGAATTTTTGTAAGAAAGTATCTTCTTGGTAATTGATAATCTATATAATCCCATACGGAATCCTGCAGTGACTGTGATGAGAACATACCTTCCTTACATGTGTGGTTTAAACACTCCTGTGTTTGACACACTGTGCTGCTCTCTGAGAATCCAGAAGTGAATCACACACAACATCTTTCTCATTTGTGTGCTAGAAATAAGATGGCTGCAAAGCAGAAAGACCTAAATGCAGTATGAGTAGAACATTGAGAAAAGTACTTTTCTGCATGAGATATGCTTGTAGTCATCTAAGAGTGAGCAGAGTAAGCCCAGTGGTGGTGATACACACCTATCAACTCAGACCTAGGGAGACAGAGGCAGGCAGATCTCTGATTTCAAGACTCACCTGGTCTACAAAGGAGAGCAAGGCTCAAGACAGCCAAGAATACACAGAGAAATCCTGTGTCAAAAAACCAAAGGACCAAAAAAAATGATAACAAAAATACAGATTCAAACTAAACATAATCTACTACAAAAACAAACTTTAATTTTTTTAAATTTCATTTCAATATATTTGTGTGTGTGTGTGTGTGTGTGTGTGTGTGTGTGTGTGTGTGAGAATGTGTATAGTGCATGTTTGAAGTTCACAGACAACTTGCTGTGTGTGGTTTTATGCTTCCAACATGTATATCCAGGTGTTGAACTCAGGTTCTTAGTAGCTGGTGATTTTACCATCAGAGTCATATTCCTGTCCCTGAACTAATACTTTAATAGAGAGCAAGGCTATGTGGTGGTACACAGCTGTCATCCCAGCCATATGGGCCTTACTTATGACCTTGTTATGAAACATAGTTTACAAAAAGGGATAGTGGTAAATCTCAGTAGTACAGTGTTTGCCTAGCATGCGTGAGAAGGTTTAATCCATATATAAAGTAAGAAGAAATAGGTAACTGAGGAATTGCTTGTGACCTGTTATTTCGTCCTTTTGGGGACTCATCAGTACAGTGTAGCACATGATCCAAAAATTTTAAATATTTTATCCTTAAAACTTAACAATGTGTAAATGATTGCAAGATTAGGCATCTAATACTTTGAAGGGGGTTCAGTAACCAGTTATCTCCTGATCTGAAAAGAACCTATTAAAGAATAAAATTCAAATGACATTCTTATATAGGGAGTTATCAAAAAAGTTAAATTTGGCAAATAAAATTTAACATATTCTTAGTCTGTTTCAATTTTAAGAAAAATCTGAGAAGTAAAGTGTAAAAATATTTGACAATGCTATTAAATCTCAGTGTAAAGCATTGCTTTTAATCCTGTTTAGGTCTGCCTTCAGATTGGTCATTGAATTTTTTTTTTTTTTTTTTTTTGGTTTTTTGAGACAGGGTTTCTCTGTGAAGCCCTGGCTGTCCTGGAACTCACTCTGTAGACCAGGCTTGTCCTGAACTCAGAAATCCACCTGCCTCTGCCTCCCAAGTGCTGGGATTAAAGGTGTGAGCCACCACTGTCCAGCGGCCATTGAAGTTTTTAAAAGAATGATGATTATATTTACTATAATGTTTGGAGGCCACAAGCCAATTATCATCTTTCCTGTGATTACAGAATCATTTCCATGAGCTCAGTAACCCCACATTTTTTAGTGACCCTGAATTCATAGAAAGGGCACATGAAAAAAGTTCATACCTGATTGTAAAATAGAGCTCACAAATACAGATATGTTTATACTTTAGTTTTAAATATAAGTACTAACAAACACCTTTTTGATTTAGAATCATCTATCCAAATTCTTTGCAGTATATCTATGATCCTCTGTAGTGGCTATTTCTGATTGTCAACTTGACTATATCTGAAGTGAATTACAATCCAGAATTAGAAGGCTCACCTGTGATCTAGATCTTGAATCTGGAAGACACAAGTTTCAGGTGTGGTGGTATACACACCTCTAATCTGGGCCACACCTGCTCCTGGAGATCTACATAAGGACATTGGAAGGAAGAAGATTCTATCATTTTCTCCTGCGATTCTTGTGGGACTAAGCAATTGCTAGATCCTCGGGTTTTCATTCACAGCTACTGCTGACCATTGTTGGGGAGTTTGACTACAGACTGTAAGTGATTAACAAATTCCCTGACTATATAGAGACTACCTATAAGTTCTGTGACTCTAGAGAACCCTGACTAATACACTTACCTAAGATACTCAGCCCAATCAGGGTCAAGACAAGAAGGATCAACCCAGCACAGCTGAGCTTCAGAACCAACCTGTGTGAACATGGGCACCAGCAGGCATCTGAGAAGTTAAAAACCTTGTGACTCATTTAAGTCAGTAGAGGTGCTTTTGACTAACAAGGACAATTGGATTCAAGTAGAGGGTCGGCTGCAGATAGAAGCCTTTCTCCACCATCGTAAAGCAGAATTCCACGAGATGAATTCTCCATTAGGATCAACTGTTTGCTTTGATAAAACAGGACTGAACGAATACTGCTTATGCACGTATTATGTGCAAAGGATTCATCTGCTGATTCAAACTTGATAGATGTGAAGATGGGTTGAGAGCGCTGAGTGCTGTCCAAGAAGAAATGATATGTTCTGTTTCAGGAAGGAAGTCAAAAGCATCTCTAAGGGGGATCTTCTTTTAATCAAGAGATATTTTGATACTCAGTTTTGTGGTAGTTGTGACTTTTAGTGCTACTGACATGGTTCTTCCATTCACAGCTGTCCACAATGATCTCCAGTTTGGATCACAGGTACAGCATCCAAGGAGAAGCCTCTCGAGAGTCCAGATGGTATTTCAGTATTTCAGTTGTGTTGGTCCCTCCTTATTGGCTGAGTTCCAAACTCCCTAGTGGGTAGATGAACTGAAACTGTGGCTAGGACCAGACTCTATGTACACTGTTACACACACACACACAAACACACACACTAAGCATTGACTAAGTACATATTATACATGTACTTTTCACAGTGTTCTTTCAGATACTTTCAAGGCAGGGTTGTTCCTTAGTCCAGGCTGACTGCTAACTCTCTGTGAGGTTGAAACTGACCTTGAGCTCCTGAATCTCCTGCCTCCACCTCCCTTATGATGGGATTTTAGGTGTGCACCACCCACAACACATAGAGATTAAGAGACTATGAAGTCTCAGCCCTAAATGGGATATCTGCATCTCATCCCATCCCCAACGAAGGCTTGGCCATCATCATAGAAGAGGAGGCAGAATGACTGCAGAGCCACAGATGGTGGATAACTGCAATGAAGCACCATCTTCCAGACACAGCAGGGCAGTTGCACATATGAACTCATGCCATTTGCAGTAGCCTGCACAAGATCTTCTAAAGCTCAAGTCAGACAAAAGCCCAGCATGAGGGGGGGAGTTGGGCATGAAGTTCCAAGGTCATCTGGGGAGTCATTGACAGCTGATGGCTGCTAGGAGTGGGAGAGTTAGTTTTATTCAAGGATACAGTCCCTAAGGGGCCACCTATGCTCCAGGTCATGACCCTAAGCCCATGCACACACTGGCAGTGCTGACTAGACTCAATGGGAAAACAAAACCCCAACCTTTATGTTTGTGAGTCACTTCTTCCACGTTTGCAGCCATGAACAAGGAAAACAAACACTTGCCTGCTCCTATCACAGATAACTGGCTCTGCCAAATCCCTCTAGTTATCAAATCCCTCCACTTTCTCCAGACCCTATATAAAGTTTATAATAAAGCTTATTTGGTGACTTCTCTCTGAGGGCTTTTTTCCTGATTAAAGAAAAAAATCTGTCAATTTAATAGCTTCTCATAAGTAGCCTTAAAGAGTTGTGGTTCACATTCTTGACGCAATATAGAAAGATTAAATTTAAAATGCAGCAGTATGACACAAGGAAGCTCAGCTTTGTCACAGAAACTCATACCGTACCATGACCACTGTAGACATGTTTTCTGTCTCTGTGTCTGTCTCTTTTCATCCCTCCTAAGTCATGGTGTCCTTCATATACACCTCCATCAGTCTTCCACATTTCTGGCAGACAGGGTGCCACATCTGTCAACTCCTCCTGTGCTCAGTGCTAGAATGGCATGGAGAGGAGTCGTGGTGTTTGTGTTCTGTAGAGGAGTTGGGACCAGGCAAGATGCTTTATAGTGAGTCCATGTGCTAGAAGCTTCCTTTTCCTTGTAGATGTAAAATATCCTTTCTTCAGGGCCTGTGACTAAAGCCAAAAGGAATGGCTCCCCATTTTCACACTGACCAACTGACTAAAGATGGAAGCAATGAGCTTTTTATTAATCCAAAGTGGTAGCCATCTACACTCTTCAGTGCTGACAGACAGCTGCTCATCTTCAAAGCAATAATCTAAAACTGTAAGAAGAAATCATAACTCTGGAAGATATTCTAATGCTACAAGGAAAAATAAAGCTGCTGACCTGGGTGAAGAGCTGGGGATGATGCACGGTGAGCCCCTGGGGTCCTGGATGGCTTTAAATTGAGGGAGACCCTTGCTGTGTCCATTTCACATGGGAGATGTGACGCTGAACTGCTGAGCAGGGACACATTTGAAGGTATTTGAGATAAAATGAGCAAAAGGAAGCTCTCTGCTCTGTGTCCACACCTACCCACTCCTGTCTCTGAGGGTTTCTCTGTGGTTACAGACCTGCTGTCTGTCCTGCTCACACACCTTACACACTACTGTCTTTTTTCTTTTTCTGTAGTCTTCTCTCATACAAAACACCCTGACCACAGTCTTCACTCCCTCCTCCCTTTCCTCCCAGCTCCCCCTCCTCCCTGCTCCCCCAGATCCACTCCTTCTTTGTTTCCCTTCAGAAATGAGCAGGCCTCCCAGTGATATCAACTGAATACAGGATAACAAGAAGCAGTAAGACCAGGCACAAGCCCTCATATGAAGGCTGGACAAGGCAACCCGGCAGGGGGAAAAGGGTCCCATGAGCAGGGAAAAGAGTCAGAGATACCCAACTCCAACTGTTAGGAGTCCCAGAGGAACACCTAGCTAACAGCCATAGCATATGTGCACAGGGCCTAGTGCAGGCCAGTGCAGGGAAAAGAGTCAGAGATACCCAACTCCAACGGTTAGGAGTCCCAGAGGAACACCTAGCTAACAGCCATAGCATATGTGCACAGGGCCTAGTGCAGGCCCTTTATGATTGCTGCGAGCCTCTGTGAGCCCTGCTTAGCTGTTTCTGTGGGCCATGTTCTCCTGGTGTCCTCCACACCTCTGACTCCCACAATCCTTCCTCCCCAGCTTCCGTGGAGTTTCTGAGCTTTGCCTAATGTTTGGCTGTGGGTCTCTGCATCTGTTTCCATTATACATAATTGTCTTAAGAAAAGAAGGTATAACATGTGGTCTCCTTTTGTTCTGATTCCTGTAACCATCTGTTTTGAGTTATTCTCTCGGGGCAAATAAAGCTCAAGGTGAGTGAAATGTAACAATCTTCCTCCATTTAAATTTAAGTGACCACTTACTCCAAATTTTCAGCAATTAAGATATACACTATATTATACTGTGTTGTAAAAAATAAATAATCATATGTGAAAGTCCATGGTTATACATGACATGGGTTGAAGCTCTAAGATCCTCCTGAAACATCCATGCTGTAAAGGAAGCTGTGGAATGTGGAAATGCCATGAATGTGGGAAGAATTCATGACTGACACAACAGGAAAAGCACTGAGGGTGGAGCCACACTTGCAGCTCTGCCTTGTCCTGAAAGTCCAAGTGGATGTAACATCATTCACTTGAGTGAAGGGACTTCATCTGTCAGAGCTCAGGGAGTGGAGGACTTGGGTCTATGGGATGTACTAACTCCTCCAAGGGTTTTCAGGCCTAGAGTCTTGGAGGAAGGACTACAAATGACCCCAAGCCAGACATTAACACATTACAAGTGAAGAAGAAAACCAAGGATCTCCTTAAAGTCCCCTTCTGTGGTCAGAGTGGAATTGTCCCAGGCACTCATTATGGCATGGCCATGCAGCATTCAGCTGGCTGTGAGCTCCAGGCGACAGAGTTTGCACACTCATAACACAGGGCTCAGACTCATCCCCCAAGACCACTGAAGAAGGAAGCAAGGGTAAGGATATATGAGGGTATCACAGCTCACTTAAGACTCAGTGGAACCTCCTCAGTGTCTCTGATGACAGTCATTTTATCAACACCAGGGTCCATCTGCTTATTTTTTTGTAGTACTGGGAATTGAATGTTGGGCCTCATGAATTTGAAGCAAGCATTCCATTTGAGGCTATGTTCCCAGTTCCTCATGCTTTGCCTGTACTGAAGATTTTAGCAATTAGACAATATTTTCCATCGAGTCATGATATTTTACAATCAAATATAGAGAATTTATGAAAATAGTCTCAAATTGTATATGCAACACTTTCAGCATATATATATATATAAGGGGCTCAAGCCTTAGTATATAAAAACCACACCCAAATGCTTATCACTGATGCTTGTCTCTGCCTATAATCCCCTTCCCTTGTCAAGATACCGGGGGCTTTAGGTGGCGAGTGTGTAAATAAACTGCAAATATTCAGGTGACTTATAACCACCTAATAACCTGGTAACCGATGAAAACTTTGGAGATGTGTTAGAAAGGTCAGTAAGGAAAAGGCTGATGCTCTTAGCAAAAGATTCAAGTGGTGCTTTGGGGACACTGAGGTTTAACTAAGTTCTTAGCTCTCAATGGCTTCCAGGAATCCACAATAACACTGTGAAAAGTAACAGTTCTGAGATGTGATGATTTCTTTAACAGGTACTGGCAAAGATATGAAGTGGTCAGAAGTGCCCAGAGCCTCATGTGTTTGTGGGCAGCATGCAGCATGCAGTAAGGTGAGATTGTTTTGCCTGATACAGAATCTAGAGAAAAGCATTGAATACCTGCATAATTATTTACACATGGAAAATCCATGATCATTATTGTACATGTAGAAATAAAACCCTCTGAGAATTCATAATTGGAGAATTTATCTAGCCATCTTACTTGGACTGTGGATGGGAGGGAATGTCACCAATTTTGTTAAAGAACTTCAGTTTCAGTCTTAGCTCAAGAAGGCAGCTTCAGCCACCAAGCCTTGAGAAGCCAATAGTGTGTGTATGGGGTGGGGGATCAGAAAAGGGAGACTTCTTCAATATGGCAGCAATGGGAAGAAGAACACAGAGATTAGTGACCCTGCCCCTGACAAATCACAGTTTTGGAGTCCACAGAACATAAAGGAAACAGTGTGTGCCAAGTAGAGTATCCAGGCGGATTCTAGGGAGAGTGAGACATGAGGAAAGATTAGAAGATTGTCTTTATTTCCATTCAGGGTGACTGGTGAAGAGTTCCCTTGGGAGAAGAGCATTTGTAAAGCCTGGAACAGCTGACTTGGTTTGCAAATGCTTAAGCCACTGTGAGAACTGGGTGTAGCAGCACACAAGCCTTTGATCCTAGCACTCTGGAAGCAGAGGCAGGTGGATCTCTGTGAGTTCAAGGCCAGCTGTTCTACAGAGTGACTTCCAGCACAGTCAGGGCTATGTAGAGGGATCTTGTCTTATGAAAAAAAGAAGAACTATTGTATACAAATCCAAAGATGGGTACACAAATCCAGCAGGGAAAGATGGTCCAATCAAAATGATGCTTCATAGACTAAGGTGTCACTTAAGATGTGTGAGCTGCTTGACAGATTTTTTTTTTTTAATGTCTTAAACATGCTCAGTGAGCTAACAGACATCAGAGAAAGCACTAATTGGAGACAAGAAATGAAGAATGGACAAATGTATCTAACAATATAAATATAACCGTGTTGTGGATGGCCCTGGTGCTGCTTGTATTTTGATGTTAATTCCAGTTTCCCAGGAGGAGTTGTCTGGACAGGGGAATGAGTCACATACTCAGGTGACTTCTTGTGAACCTTCCTCTGAATGAATAAAGGGACCAATCATTGGGCAAGTAGGTGGGGCTTCTGGGTTGGATAGAGGAAGAGAGGAAGCAGGAGAGTTAGGGCCTTTGGACAAGGTTAGCAAAAGGACAAGGTGTGCTAGTGTCTCTCGGTTTATAAGGCAAATCTGCCTAGGATTCGCCACCAGAGGATTTAGATTTAATATGGCTCACAAGATTAGGATTCAATTTGATTCACCCAGCGATTGAGTTACCATTGTTTTTGAACTAAGTTTGTGTGGTGTTTTCCTTCTCGCAGAGGCTCACTTGGGTTCCAGAGAGAAAGGTATACAGCAAAGCATGAGTTTGCCTGATGTGCACCACAAAAGGTTGTGGGGGTTTTGAAGCATGGGGCTGGTGTGGTAGCGACCTGCCAGTGGGAACCTAGTGAGCTGAGCGGAGAGATTTTGGAGCTCTGAGTCAGTCTCCACCAAATAAGAACTGGCCAGTGAGACCACGGGGCTGAGAGTAGCTGGGTGTAGCCCGCTGCCATACTCTTTTTAATATTTCCCACAACAGAACCAAACAGGAAGACAAAAGGCATTTGGTCATCTTAGTGAATACAGAAGCAGCACTTGACAAGATTACACACCACTTGTTGAGCTGTTTATCAAATCAGAGGGGACATCAAGGTTTAGAACTTGAACATATGAATGGGACAGACCCAGTTAATGATATATTCTATTGTATTTAAACAAATCCAATGGTAGCATTTATCTTCAAGTGATTTTTTAAATTATTAACATCCTAAAACATTTGTCTGTTTAAGGTTTGTTTGTGTGTGTGTGTGTGTGTGTGTGTGTGTGTGTGTGTGTGTGTGTATGTGTGTGTGTATGCACATGCTATGACATATGAGCTTATGAGAGTTGGTTCTCTCTGTCCACTCTGTGGGTTTTAGTGATCAAACTCAAGTCATTGGTTGTGGCTGTCAGTGCTGTCACCCTCTGAGTCAGCTCTCTCTGTAAATGATTCTGTCTCTGAGTGTGACTGAATATCATAGCTGAACAGATGGTTGCTGATATACACAGGACAAATAGCAAAGACTCATGACTTCAAAATGCCAAGAAAACCATTGGTTAGCATCAGACTTTAAAGGCAAACTCTTCTGAACAGGAAACACTCTTCCTGACTTCTCTGTAATAATTGACACCAGAACTCATAAAACTTTCAAAATCATGATGAAATAAGACACTGGTGGCCGGGGACCTCAGCTTGGGCCACAGGGCTCCATAGCAAATTAGCTCCAGGACAAAGATACCCTCCCAGCAGCTTGGAAAAGCCAGGAGTGGGCCCAAGACAAGCTCCACAGCTCACCAGGAACTGCCCCGAACCCGTGAGACACAGGGACTGAGGTAGGCCAGCATAGGCGGGTAGGTGGGAGGAGGAATTCCCTCACAGAGGCTGGGAGGGGGAGGGGACACGGGGTTTCCAAAGAAAAGGGGAATCATTGGAAATGTAAATAAAGTATCAAAAATAAAAAAAAAAAATAAAAAAAAAATAAAAAAAGAAACCCCCTAGAGGCGGAGTCCTCTGCCTGGGCCACCAGGAGTCCATAGCCAATGAGCGCCAGAAAAAGCTACCCTCCCAGGAGCTTGGGAAAGCAGTGAGTGGGTTTAAGGGGAGCAACACCCCTCACCCGCACCCGCCCAAATCTGCCGGGACCCAGGACTTGAGAAGCCAGGGAACACAAAATCTCTGAACCTTCAGGTTCCCACCTGTGGGTGGAGACCTCTGCCTGGGCCACCAGGGGTCTGTGCCTGGGGACCCCAGCCTGGGCCACAAGGCTCCAGGAGAGAGTGGGTATCCCAGGAGTGCTGACACACCTTTGAGCACAGGCAAAACCACCACTTCTGCACAAACCCACTGGACCAAGAGGGACCCTTGCA
>CM052700.1:18268950-18291026 GCA_028551405.1 Uromys caudimaculatus
CAAGAGAAATGAACAGTGAGTCACCTTATAAGAGCCGGAGCTGCAGCCACAGCGTTCTCTCTTTGTACTTAGCTTGCTAGTCCACTCTTCCCAGGGATCTGGTAAATTACACTCTAGTGGATTACACCAAACTGCTGTAGAAAATGCTTGCTCTACAAGTCCCTGAGTGAAGGAAATTCCAACAACAGCTTTGCAATGTGCATAGTGACAGAAGTTGCCTGGGAAGCTTGGGGCTTGTGTTTTGCAGATCCATTGTAATTAAAAACGAATTGGAAGGAGGTGGCATGGGGTGGGGGTGGGTATGGGGGAGTCGGGGCCTGAACCCACCCAGGACCAAATCCTTTCCATTTGAGCTCTAGTTACAGAAAAATTATATAATGGGGTTTTCTACTTCATTCTTCAGAAAGGAAGCAAAATTGTGTTTCTTGTGTTTCAAACTGTTTATGCTTCATTATACTGAATTTCTTTATCTTCTTTTTTCCCTGATTCCTGTTTCTTCACCTTAATTTTTTTTTTTTCATTTAGGAAAAGAATACTGGAGTTTGAGAAAACAAGATTGATATTTATCAAAATACAAAATTCACAACAAATGTTAATGCTTACCACTTAAACCAAGTATTCTAACAGATATTATTTATTATATTTATTATTATTATTACTGATGACGATGGTGATCATGATGATGATGACGATGATGATGATTGATTCTTTGGCTAAGTCTCATACTTTACCCCAAGCTGGCCTGGAACTCCTGTTCCCTCTGCCTCAGCAGGATTGACTTTTTGAAATCAAATACTCAAATATTTAGTCAATGGAAACACTTCCTGCAGTAAATGTGGAGCTCATGTCTCAAGTGCAGCTGTGGTGTACCTTTGAAACCATAATTTGTTTTGTCAATGAAATAGTTTTTATTAAGCTAAAAACCAGGCCAGCAATGTTTCATTTCCTTGGTTTTTTTTTTTTTTTTTTTTTTTTGAGAGATCATTTCCAATGTTGCTTTTAAATAAAGACACAAAAGTTTGTAATGTTCAAACCATGCTATGGGATGCACTCAAGGCTAGCCTTGTACTCCTGAGTCCAGCTTCTTCCTCCCTGGCACTGGAAATAGAAAAGTGTACCAACCTGTTTGTCTCATTGACTGGAGCAGGAGTTACACAGATGGTTGTGAGCTGCCCCTTTGGTAGCTGGGACTGGAAACCCAACTAGGGTCCTCTAGAAGAGCAACAATTGTTCTTAACCTCTCAGCCATCTCTGCAGCCTCCTGCTGATCCCTGTCTGTCCCCATCCTTGTTGCTCAGTGTTGTCCTCAGTCCTAACCAGTCTGTTCTTATGGAATGAAATCCATGGATAGCATTGGTTGTTGTTTGCTTTCAACCTGATCTTCATTCCTTCTGTTTCTTGCTTCTACATTGGTCCTTAGTGCAATGACTGGAAGACTCCATGTTTCCCTCCTCTAGTCTTCTGTGAGCCATGGACATCATTTATAGACCAGGACCTTCTGTGAAGGGGTTTGCAGTGGGTAAATACAAGCCAAATCTACAGATAATTCTTCATCCTTAAACATTTCTTGAGTTTGATGTTCTCATATTTATATTTTCAGATAAAATGTTCCAAGGAAAATGTCTCACAATTGTCTCCCCTGAGTCTCGTGTCAGGCTTTACTGCTGCTATGGTGTGATCATGGTCCTCACTGCAGCTGTAGTTGCTCTTTCTGTTGCTTTGTCAGATAAGTGACTTACTCTGTCCACATTCACATTGCCAGTTATACTTACTGACCACTGTGAGCCAGGCATTGTGGGAAGGGCTCTAGAGAAAACCCACTGGAAGTTCCTGTTGTCTGGGAACTTAGGTTCCAGCAGGAAGATGCAGTGAAGGAACACACAGGCTGTGGTGTGCACAGGAGGCCAGGCTCAGCATCCCTAGGAAGATGACATTCAGCAAGCTCTAGACAGAGATGCAGGGGACATAGGCCCCTTGGGGGAACTGTCCAAGGTAGAGAACAAGGAGAGAAAAATTCCAAAAAGGAACTCCAAGGAAGGATGAGGACAGAGAATAATAGGGCCAGGAAGATACAGTGCTCCTCCCCCATGACCTATGGGTTTAGATACCAGGCTCAACTGCATTTTGAAAGTATTAAATGGAGAGTTTCTGAAGTAATGAATTTATAGGATTTTAGTACCACACTGTTCAGAATAGCGCAATAAAATCTTGCACTGTCCTCTTAAGTCTGTGAATCACCCTTTAGTGCAACATGTCCACACTGCATACACTACCTATCCAATAGTTCTCACTGATATCTCAGCTATCAGGCTGACTGTAGTGGGTGTCCATACAGAGTGCTTGCTGCTGGAGCAATCCCTACTGTAGTAAACAGTCATCCAAAGCACAGAAAGTGATGCTACTATAGAAGTGTACTTCCTGGGAGTCCTGCTGTCAGTGTGCACCTGAGAGAGAGAGGGACACAGGCCCAAGGTGGGAAGCCTTTAGATAAAGGCCCATCATACTCAGGAGAGGATTCCTACAGATCAGTTAGGAAAGCTGCAATCAAATTCACACTCACAGCTGAGCTCAGGAGGGAATTCCAAAGAGAGAGAAGACATGCTTGTTGTGATTCATTGTATTGTCTACATTTTAGTAAGAACGACAGAACAGACCTCAATCAAAAATAATACCTATGCGGCTTACCCGAGAAACTGGATTGGATTTGGAAATAAATGTTTTTATTTTTCTGAAGACTCAAGTAACTGGACATTCAGCCAGGCCCTCTGTGTGGCACAAGAGGTCCAATGAGCCCGATTTGACAGCCTAGAGGAGCTGGTAAGAAATGGGCAGGGATTGGTTTGTCTGTTTGTTCTGTTGAATATTGTATTGCCTTGAGATAGAGAGTTTCAGATGAAACATGAGGAAGGATCCCATTCCAAGCACATGGAGGCGTGGGGAAAGTGTGAGTGTGTGCAATTTGCTGATGCTTGACTTCTGCCTGGAGCCCTGAGACATTTAAGAAATATTATCTCACATAGTGCGCATAGTCCACTGGAAGGTCAGAGAAGTCATTTTACTGGGATACCAGGTAGTCATGAGAGTTTTCCCCTAAGCTGGCACATGTTGCATACAGCAAGGGACAACTGTTAATAACTGCAATGGGAGGTTAACCCAGGACTAACCTGGCCACAGAGGAATGTGTTGTTATATTTGGTACTTTGATTCAAATGACGGACTTAAGAATTATAGATGTCAAGTGGATCCACTGAGAACTGGTGACTAGTACAGCTCCACATTCTGTGACCTTCAGTTACACCCTCCTGTTATCTCTAGAGGAAGCTGTGGAGTGGAGAGACTCCAGGATCATAAGAAGCAAAGAGACACATGCATTCTTTTTGTGTTCTATGACAGAATTTCCTAAGGAGATACAAGGGGATTTTTGATTACTGGATAGGCCTGCACAAAGAGTCATCAGAGCACTCTTGGAAGTGGACAGACAACACTGAGTATAACAACTTGTATGTTTTCACAATGATTTTCCTTCTACTGTGTTCATGTGTTGTCATTTATGTGTGTTGTGGTTATGAGGGTTGAAAGTCAATGTTATATGAAGCCAATCGTACTGGGCAGGAAGAAAAAAAATGACCCTTGGGCTGGAGGTGTGGCTCAGAGGCAGAGTGTGTGCTTACATGCAACAGCCAATCTGCAGGAAGCTCCACATCCCCACAAACATAATTCCTTTGGAAATTTTCTTGTTTATTGGCCATTATTTTCAAAACCTTTACTTAGTGTGGTCTTGGTCTTACTCAAAATCTTTACCATAACGATGGTGTCTGGGGGTAGCTATTGTTTGCTCTGGCTCCAACTTAAACCTTTTACTGATAAATGTCCTGTGTGGGAAATAGACAAAGCCTCCGCTGGGCAGTGGAGGCTCTGAAACCCCAGAAAGCCACTGCAGAACTGCACGCGTGAGATGCAGCAGTCCACTATTTGCATGGCTGCACCTGTTCAGGAAATCAGAGACTTCTAAGGACATTTGGAACCTCCTCTAAAGTCTTGTCATCAAAGAGCACCCAAAACAGTTCTTGGGTTTGAGCATAGCTGTTCTACTGGAATGGTAAATCACAGACTCAGTCACATCCACCATTAAAGCCCTTTGAGCAGTTTACTAAGAAGTGGGCGTTCCCATAGGTAAAATGCCTCAACCCAGAATTGAAAATCACCCTCAGTGAGGTCATTCATGGCTGCAGTTCCTTTGAACATGGCAACAAGCACCAGGTCGATGCCTTGTACACACATTACAGGATTCGCCATGGACAAATGACAAAGGAGCGGTGTTCAAATCCTGAGACTGTGACACAGGAGGTGTAAAACTAGTGCAGGTGGTTCCTCAGGGACTCTTTGATTCCTGTTACCAAAATGCAGGGGAGACTGGTGAGACTGCATGGCAGGAGGGAATGCAGTTCTGGGCTCTGCAGACTTAACTGTTTTTGGTTTCTTTTTAGGCTTCAGATCCAGGGAGAAGAGGGACACGCTTACCTGGACAAAAAATGGATCAGCAGTGCCAGGGTCTATGAAGATCGCAGATGGAGCTGTAGCAAGCCCAACAGCTTTAGCCTTCACTGCCAAAGTCCTTAGTCTCCTGTGTAGCTTTTACCAAGAGATGCTTTTTAACCTGTTATCTATGGGTGCTACTCTTTCCTCTATGGTTCCACATTGCTATCAAAGCAGATTGAGAATATTTCCTAGCATCACAAATGAAAACCACCTTGTAGAGCTGCACATACAGGGGATTACCAGAGCATAGATGGGTCTAAAACAGATGTTGGCACTCATACCTTAAGCCTAAAGTATAACTAATGCTAGTGAACCCCACTTTTATGATATGAAGTTTTTGTGCAGGGAAGTTTTTCTTTTGAATTTATGGGACCACAAAAATGAGTCCCCCAACAAGCACCGTGACCTTTAATAATGAAAGCAGAATGGCTGGGATAGTGACACGTATCTATAATCCCAGCTATGTAAGGGTTGAATCAGGGGGTCAAAGGTTCATGAATGGGGACTAGAAGCATGGAAACGCCTTAATAATGATAGGGAAGATGAGAATCTGTCTGTAGCATCCTATAGTTTGGAGAAACATATTGTATGTGCTTTTTCAAAATTCAAACCAACATACGGAAGAATTTTAAAGGTGTGTAAAATCAGCCGGGCGGTAGTGGCACACACCGTTAATCCCAGCACTTGAGAGGCAGAGACAGGCAGATTTCTGAGTTGGAGGCCAGCCTGGTCTACAGAGTGAGTTCCAGGACAGCCAGGGCTACACAGAGAAACCCTGTCTCGAAAAACCAAAAAAAAAAAAAAAAAAAAAAGTGTGTAAAATTAAGATTTACTTTATACTCAGCAATTTAAAACATGAGGGACATTAGCTAAATGTTCCTCTACTTTAGTTTTAAATATTCCTATTTCTAGTTTTACTGTTCTAAGTAGAATACATTTTATAAACAAATGCCATTTTAATTTCACCATTTTATTGGGTTTATTTCACATCAAATGTGAGTTAAATTCCTTAAGTATTTAATACTTAATTTTACACTAGCATGTATATTATTGGGTCTTTTCAAAAGTATTTAAAATCTTATAAAGTTAGCTACCCCATACTGATGAGTCCCAAAAAGGATGAAATAACAGGCTAAAAGGCATCTCTTGATCTCTTCCTCCTTTCTTCTCCCTCTTGTTCTTTTTAAAGACTATATACCAACTTGATATGTCAGTGGGGAGTTGATATCCATGGAAGGCTTCCAGGTCTCTGAGGAGAAAGGGATGGAGAAATGGGGGAAACAGACGGAAGGGAAATTAATAAAAAATTTAATGCAAAACACTGCATTTATATGGACTTCATTTATACTTATTGCTTGTATATGTATCTATGTGCCCCACCTGTGCTGGGCAGACAACACAGAGACAGCACAGACAGAGAGCAGACAGGACCAGAAGTTATCAGCTCTCTGCTTACTGCTAGTGGTTATGTGGATGCTGGAAATGGAGCAAGAACAAGTGCTCCTAACTGCTGTGCTATCTTTCCCGCCTTCTTGTCTCTCTTTTATAGAAACTGCTGATCAAGCTTTGCAAAAGGAGCAGGTATTCCCTGCAGTTTTGATAAATTTTTATTTTTTTTTATCAGCTCTTACCTAAATCTGTGACCCTCCTTAAGTAGCTGGGGTCACAGGTGTGTATCACCACACTTGCTATTCTGCTTCTCATTACTAAAGACCAAGAGCATTTTTTCTTTATTTACATTTCAAATGTTTCCCCCTTTCCAGGTCTCCCCTTCAGAAACCCCCTATCCCATACCCCTTCCCCCTACCTCTATAAGGATCCTCCCCCACCCACCCACTCCTGTCCTACTGCTCTGGTATTCCCCTACATTGGGGCATCAAACACCCTAAGGTCCAAGGGCCTCTCCTCCCATTGATATCCAACAAGGCCCTCCTCTACCACATATTTGGCCAGCGCCATGGGTCACTCCATGTGTATTCTTTGGTTGGTGGTCCAGTTCCCAGGAGCACTGGAGCATCCAGCCTGTTGACACTGTTGCTCCCTCCATGGGATTGCCAACACCCTCAGCTCCTTCAGTCTCTTCTCCAACTCCCCCATCAGAGACCTCCGAGCTCAGTCCAAAGGTTGGCTTCTAGCTTCGGCCTCTGTATTTGTCAAGCTGTAGCAGAGCCTCTCAGGAGACAGCCTTATCAGGCTTCCATCAGCAAGCACTTCCCAGGATCCACAATAGTGTCTGGGTTTGGTGGCTGTATATGGGATGGATCCCCAGGTGGGGCAGTCTCTGGAAGGTCTTTCCTTCAGTCTCTGTTCCACACTTTCTCTCCACATTTCCTCCTGTGAGTATTTTGTTCACCCTTCTAAAAGGCACTGAAGCATCCACCTGCATTGATGCTTTGCCTGCATGTATGTCTGTGTAAGGCTGTCATATTCTCTAGAACTGGAATGACAGGCAATTGTGGCTCCCACATGGGACTGAGAATTGAATCCAGGTCCAGTGCTCCTAATCACACAGGGATCTTGAGTAATGTAGTGTCCTTATTTTAAAGTCATGCTTTCTTATTTATTAGATGAATGACAGCATATTTCATTCTGAAAAATGACTTTCTCAGCCCCCATTTAGTCCTAATAACACTCTTTCCTTGCAATCCATTTTACTTCCTATGTCCTAATGGAAGGTAGAATAGGTTCCCAGGGATGGTTCTGAGAAATAAATGTTTTATACCATTAAATTGTGTGAACTTAACCCACAAAAGAAACGTGATAGGCTCATGAACTTAGCTGACCCAATAATATTGAACACAGTAGACTCGAAGAAATAGGTCTACTAATCTTAATTCCTGAGATTAAGATTACCCAGGGAAATGTCTTGCCAGTGTCCTTATCTGACTCAGAGTAAACACATGGCAAGTTTCCTTCCATTGCTCTCTGGAAATAATGCTGAAAGAAACAGCGACTTTTCATGAGCAATGGCCCTTCTAAGGGATCTGTCCCCAAGATGTCAGTGAGCTGCTCACAGCAGTCTGTCTCCTTCCTTCCTTCCTTTCTTCCTTCCTTCCTTTCTTTCTTCCTTCCTTCCTTCCTTCCTACCTTCCCTTCCTTCTCTCTTTCCCTCTCTCTCTGTCTCTCTCTCTCTCTCTCTCTCTCTCTCTCTCTCTCTCTCTCTCTCTGTCTCTCTCTCTGTCTCTCTTTCTTCATTTTCTTTTTGAGACAGAGTCTTACTATGTGGAATAAGCTGGCCTCATACTCAGAGATTTCCCTGCCTCCTGAGTGCTCCGTAAAGAAGTGTGCCACCATGCCAGGATTCGGTTTTATTGGCCAGGGAGATGGGTCAGTGGGTAAGAGTTTTGTTGTACAAACACAAGGGCCTGAATTCAGGTTTTCATCAGCCACAGAAAAAGCCAAGAATGGCTCTCCTTACCCGCTTTTTGTTTCAGGTCCACAGGGGATACAGACAAGAGGCTTCTTAGGGCTTTTTGGTCATTAGTCTGTTTCAGGAAAGACACTGTCTCACTTAAAAATAAAAAAGATGATGGCTATAAAAGCAAATGGTTCACACATATTACAAGAAACATCCAAATCATTTGGGATTTACAGCTTCTTCTGATTCAAATCCATCAAATTTATTCTTACTGTTTTTATTCTTTGAGAATTTTGTTTAATGTGTTTTTATTTACTCTCTCTACCAATACCCAGATTCACCTGATCAATCCTTATCCACCCAACTTTGTGTCTTTGACAAAAAATCAAGACCAATTGATGTTGCCCATATATTCTCATCCATATATATATTCTCCCACTGGAGCGTGGTTGGCTCACCACAGGTGACCTTCTTAGCGAAAAATGTCTCTTCTTTTCCTAGCACCTAACTATTGCCAATAGTTCCATGGCTAGGGGTAGGATTTCCTATCCAATCCCCATCCCTATGCTGGAATTTTATCAGGTATGGGTTTGCACAAGTCTGGTGCACGCTGTTACAACTGCTGTGAATTCAGAGTGCGGCTCCCCTGCCATGTCCAGAAGACACTGATTCCTTGTAGGCATCCACTGCCTCTGGCTCTGACACTCTCTCCATCCCCATTACTGTAAAGAACCCTGAGCACTGGGAGTTGATGTATACATGTATGTATATATACATATATGTGTACACACACACACACACACACACACACACACACACACACACACACACGAGCAATGGTTCCAGATGTGGGCTTCATCTTGTAGATGAGGACCTAAATCCATTCAGAGTGTTGGTTACTCCTATGATGTTCGTGACACTATTGTCCAGTGAACACAATCATTATTGTAGTTTGCGTGGTTCACAGCTGGGTATAATTGATGACTATTTTTCTCCTCTGACTGAATGCATAGTCTTTTCCAGATCCAGAACTAGAAGGGCTTTCCTGTAGAGGTGAAGCTTTTAGGTTAGTACCAGTTTTGTTTCTCCATGTTCTATGACTCAAAAATGTATTGTCTTCAGCAGTAGGGTCTTACTTTCTAGTTCTGGAAGGCAATCATGAGCAATGGCAGTAGCCTGTAATATTTGGGGGTATATAGGACTTCGTTGTCCAATGTTTTTCTTACTAGCTAAATAAAACCCCATTGTGTAAATATACCACATTTTCATGTGATGACCATCTATGCTCTTTCCATTCCTTGACTATTTTGAATAGAACAACACTGAACATGAGTCAGCAAGTGTCTTTAGAGTGGGATACAGAGTCCTTTGGGTAAATGCCCAAGAGTGCTACAGTTGGACCATGTAGTGGATCTACTTTTAGATTTTTGAGGAATCTGCTCATGAATTTTCATTGTAATTACATAAGACTTTGCTCCATCACTGACTAAGTGTTCCCCTTTCCCAAAATTCATGGCATCATTTGTGGTCTTTTTTTTTTATTAGTCATCTTGACTGGTATGAGATAAAATAGTGCTAATTTGCACTCCCTTGATTACTAAGCATGGTGAAACTTTTAAAAAATATTCCTTAGTCATTTGTATTTCATCTTTTGATGACCTATAACTGGGTTGTTTGTTCATTGATGCTTAATTATTTTTGAATTCTGGATATATTCTAGATAGTAAATCTCTATCAGATATACAGTTGCTAAAGTTATTTTTCTCATGCTGTAGCCTGAGTAATGGTATACTTTGTTGTGCAAAACCTTTTTAGTCTTATGAGGTCTCATTCATTAATTGTTGTTCTTAATACGTAC
The DNA here is from genome assembly GCA_028551405.1 of Uromys caudimaculatus. Lineage (NCBI taxonomy): Eukaryota > Metazoa > Chordata > Mammalia > Rodentia > Muridae > Uromys > Uromys caudimaculatus. The sequence goes on from CM052700.1 coordinate 18,278,706, forward strand.
ACTATTGTGGCCTCTGTCAGAAAGTCCTTTCCTGTGCCAATGAATGCAAGTATATTGCCTACTTTCTTTTTTATCTGCTTCAGAGTATCGGTATTTGTTTTTTTTTGGTTTTGTTTTGGTTTTTTTAATTCATTTTTTTTGTTTTTGTTTTTGTTTTTGCTGGGGTGAAATAATGTGCAAGACTGAGCTAATACCCAAGAGGATACCATGACATGAGGATTATGAAAAGGGACCAGAAACTGAGGTAAGATATATGTCAAATTGTACTAATATAGAATTGCACTCTGTGACCGAACTGGACTTACTAATATCAATAATATTGCAACATTTTCAATGTGACCATTATTCCTATATTGTGAAAACTATGTGATTATCAATATTAAGGATTTTTGTTAGGAACGATTACATTATGGAAGGTAAAATCAGGAAAACATCTTAGAATCATTATATCAGCTTTATCTTCATGTCAGAGTCAGGAGAAAGTAGAGGCTTGGACAGTGCTAGGAGGATCCAAGTGAGCCAGCCTGATAGAAAGAAGCATGTTTCCTTCTGCTTGTGTTCCTCCTTAGTAAAATTAGGGGAGGGGCTTGTTGAAATGGAAGTAAGAAAATGAAGGGTGAGAAGAACAATGCTAGTTCCTCAACACTACTGTCCATGATCCCAAATCAAGAAACTAGAAAATTTGTCTTCCCTCATTGTGATTATTTTCCTAAGGACATCAGCCTGAATGTGAACTTGAAGGACAAAATTAGTAGAATAAAGCCAGCCAGGCAAGTGACCCAGTAGTGAAGGAACTGAACCGACCGGCACCCATTAACTAGATGACTCAAGCTGTGGGAAATTCACAACAGAGAGATTAGATCTTTCAGTAAACAAACAAACAAACAAATAAACACAGAAAGAGGAACACAGACAGTGACCTGCTTTGTGACCAAATGACAAAAAGTTTCCTTTGATGGTAGAATGCATAGAATGTTTACAGAGCTCATTCATTCGTTCATTCATTCAGATATAACAACACCACTATGTGTCAGTATTTCTCAAAATGGTAAGATCCAGGTTTAGACAAATGTGAACATCTGTTCCTTCTATGGTTTCTATGAATGTGTATATGTGCAATCATTAAACACCTGCATCAGAGAATGCATGATATTGAATAACAGCAAGGAAAACATTTAAATGGAAAGATATTTTGACATTTGAGACAGCAGCAAACAGAGTCGTCCAGGCAGGCCTTCTGAGAGATAATGCTGAAGTCCAGCCATGAAAGGTGCAGGGATCAAGAGTGAGTATCTGAGAGATGGGTCTTCTAGGAAGCTGGATCTGCAAATACAAAGGGAGAACATGCCTGTGGTGTTGTGGGGGAACACAAATGCCCAGTGTGCTGTGGAGATCACGTCAGGAGGGATGGTGACAGGGGAAAGGGGTTTGGAGACATCCCATAGGTTCAGAACAGCTTGAGGGTAAACCATTGACATGTCTGGACAATGGAACTGACTTACCATTCTGGGGATGCCAGAAAAATGCCTGAAGCAGTTACTTCCACATAACTAGAGCTCACATGGTCTCCTCAGGGATCAGTGGCTGTTCCCCTCAGTCTAATCTCTCCCAGAACAGCTCACACAGGGCAGGATGTCTATGCTGTTCCTTATATCTTGGTGTGAAGAAATAGTGGTTTCTAAAATCACTCAAATAGGCTTTTGCTTTCAGTAGTACAAAAAAGCATCACTTTTGAGTGGGAAGGTAGACGAGGAAGCATTACTGGGTATTGAACGGTGCTTTGTAGCAGACACTATGCTTTTAAATTTATTAGAATTCTTTCATAAATTCTAAAAGTTTATGAAGTAGATATTTTCCAGTCATTTTACAGATGAAGAAATTTATGGTTTATGAAGGTTGAACATATTGCCCCCAATATTGTATTATACTGCATTATATTGTGTTATATTGTGATTAATTTGAAATATAATGTTTCTGAGTACTAGAATTTAATAAAAGGCATCAAAATAGTCATTGTATGAAGATAATACTATTTTACAAACACTTAGAATTTCAAGGGTAGGAAAGTGAGAAAAATAAAATAATGCAGATATATAAAATGAGAAACGTGTTTATTAACTGGACTTAGTCACTCTGTGTCACACCTGCATTCAGAAGAAATTCTAGGCTGGTATAAATATATTGTTCTTATATTCAGTGTGTCTTTGGGATCTTGGAGCGTTTTGTGTGTGTGTGTGTGTGTGTGTGTGTGTGTGTGTGTGTGTGTGTGTCCACTTTGCCTCCTTGTCCAGCAACACAGGTCCTGCCCACCTCTGTACATAAACACCATTTAGATAAGGTTTTGACCTTCATTGTACCTGGTTATCACCTCCTATCCAGGGTAATTGTTGATACAAGCTGTAAATGTTGAAATGTCAGATCATAAGCACATAAGATGATTATAGAAAGGCAAACAAGAGGGCACAGGTTCCTTGCGGTCTGGGCCGGTGCCCTGAGCAGACCTTGGGTGAGAACTCCTCAGCCAATCCCACAACACCAGAGGAAGCTCTACTCCCAGGTCCTCTAACATGCCCAGGATCATAGCATCAGAGGTGAAGAGGACCCAATATCTCTCACAACACCGGGAGTAACTGGGACCAATGGGATACAAGGAACATAGGAACCCCGCTGGACCAATGGCATGGTCTCCTTCCAGTCTGGGCCAGTGCACTGAGCAGACCTTGGGTGCTAACTCCTCAGCCAGTCCCATGACACCCAGAGGAAGCTCAACTCCCTGGTGCTCTAACAGGCCCAGGATTCCAGGATCCCAGGAGCTTGGTCACACCAGGATCTCAAGGTCACAGAGGCAGCTTGCCTCCCAGGAGCTCTGTCACACACAGTATCTCAGGATTCCAGGATCACAGAGACAGCTGGTATCTGAGGAATTCTGACACAATGAGGTTCACAGGAAGGACAGACTCCAGTCAGATAAAGGGAGGGCAGGTAGCAGTAGAGATAACCAGATGGCAGGAGGGAGGTGCAAGAACATAAGCAACAGAAACTAAGGTTATCTAAAATCACTTGTCATGATGATGGTAGAGGACTTTAAAGCAGTCATAAATAACTCCCTTAAGGAAATACAGGAGAACATGGATAAACAGCTAGAAGTTCTTAAAGAAGAAACACAAAAATCCCTTAAAGAATTACAGGAAAACACAACCAAACAGGTGAAGGAAGTGAACAAAATCATCCAGGATGTAAAAATGGAAAAAGAAACAATAAAGAAATCACAAAGGGATACAACCTGGGGGATTGAAAACCTAGGAAAGAGATCAGGAGTCAGATGCAAGCATCACCAACAGAATACAAGAGATTGAAGAGAGAATCTCAGGTGCAGAATATACCATAGAAAACATTGACACAACAAAGAAAATGCAAAATGCAAAAAGCTCCTAACACAAAACATCTAGGAAATCCAGGGCACAATGACAAGACCAAACCTAAGGATAATAGGTACAGAAGAGAGGGAAGATTACCAACTTAAAGGGCCAGTAAAAACCTTTAACAGAATTACAGAAGAAAACTTTCCTAACCTAAAAGAAGAGATGCCCATGAAAATACAGGAAGCCTATAGAACTCCAAATAGATTGGACCAGAAAAGAAATTCCTCCTTTCACATAATAATCAAAACACCAAACGCACTAAAAAAAAGAAAAAGAAAAAAAAGAATATTAAAAGCAGTAAGAGAAAAAGGTCAAGTAACATATAAAGGCAGACCTATCAGAATTATACCAGATGTCTCACCAGATAATATGAAAGTTGGAAGATCCTGGGCAGATGTCATACAAACCCTAATAGAACACAACTGCCAGTCCAGGCTACTATACCCAGCAAAACTCTCAATTACCATAGACGAAGAAAACAAGATGTTCTATGACAAAACCAAATTTGCACATCTTTCCACAAATCCAGTCCTACAAAGGATAATAGATGGAAAACACCAACACAAGGAGGGAAACTACACCCTAGAAAAAGGAAGAAAGTAATCTTCTTTCAACAAACCCAAAAGAAGATAGCCACACAAACATAAAAATAACATCAAAAATAATAGGAAGCAACAATCTCTTTTCCCTAATATCTCTTAACATCAATGGCCTCCATTCTCCAATAAAAAGACATAGACTAAGAGACTGGATATATAAACAGGACCCAGCATTTTGCTGCATACAGGAAACTCACCTCAGTTACAAAGATAAACAGTACCTCAGAGTAAAAGGTTGGAAAACAATTTTCCAATCAAATGGTTCCAAGAAACAAGCTGCAGTAGCCATTCTAATATCGAATAAAATCGACTTTCAACCAAAAGTTATCAAAAAAGATAAGGAAGGACATTTCATGCTGGTCAAATAGAAACATTTAAGGGGTAACTTCAGCAAATGTTACAGGTATCTGATGAATCTCAGTGTAATGGCCTTGAGAAACGAAAAGGAATGTTGCTCTTTGCTTAGAGTGAAGCTAACATATCTTCAGGGGAGAACATTGGAGGTATTTGAATTTTATGGTCACATTAGGGAGGTGAGTCCTGTATATTTTAGAAGACTAGTATTTATTTTCTTTGAATTTAGTCAGGAGTTGTCAACTAATTTCTAGTTGAGTGTGACAGTAATAAGGTTTTCAAAACCTACTGAAAACAAGTAACATTAAACATGTGATTTATGAGATTAGGTCGTGGTATTTTGACTGTAGTCAACTTTCCTGTGTCATTTTAAAAGAAGAAAAAAATGAATGGCCTATAAAATTGTAATTGTTTATCTTTCAGAAATAATTTTCAATTGCATAATGTTTTTACAAAGTGAGTTAATTTATTTTAATCATATTTATAATGTGAAATTATAAGATGATGATAATATTGACTGCTAAAGTTTTAGCCTAGAAAATAGCACATTATAGAAATGTCTACAAGTAATTTCATAATTTATTACCTCTGTATTTAATTTTCATATGTTTCTCCTAATTCACCATTGTATATAATACTATGATAGATAGCCCACAGTACATACATATTTCTGTCAACATATGTTCCTAGAAATAAGTTTACTAGATAAAATTGTATGCACAATTTAAAAAAATACATAAGCTTACCAACCTTATTCATGACTTCAACTCTTTCCATTGATACTCTGTAATCACAAAGACAACTGAGCATTTACTAACCTTTGGCTAGAGAGTATCAACCAGTGAAAAGTTATCAATTTGTCAACAGGAATGTAATTACCATTAGAATGCATTAAACAAAAAATTTAAGTATTTTATATTTAACAGATTATATTCCAGACAACTAGATGAAGAAAAAAACTTTCACAATAAGTTAAGTCCTAATTCAAAGATCACTGACAGGTTTTTTTTGTTGTTGCTCTTGGTTTTTTTTTTGGTTGTTGTTGTTTGGTTGTTCTTTTTGTTTTTGTCTTTGTTAAATCTAGTGGATAGTTTTCTCCTCAACTCAATAAAGCTACTCTTTGAAGGAAAAGAAAGAAAGAAAGAAAGAAAGAAAGAAAGAAAGAAAGAAAGAAAGAAAGAAAGAAAGAAAGAAAGAAAGAAAGAAAGAAAGGCAAACCATGGATTAAATAGCAAGATGGCAATTTTCTGAGTCAGGCATGCTTTCAACTACGGCCCTTATATGTTAACATTTCTTTGCAGCAAAATATTATGAAGACTGACTTTTCTAATGTTAACTAGAGGCTTTAGTGCGTGTTTCCTGTTATTGCTGACTTCCTTCCCCAATCCTGACCACTGACCAGCATTTCAGCTTTCCTGGACCCTGAGAACAACGCCCTAATTTCAGCTCAGCAGCAGTTACAGAAGAGAGTACATCATCTCTTAACATCAACAAAAGGCTGGAATGTCAGGTCCAAAGAAAGCCACCCAGGTTCTACAGGACCACCATGCATAGCAAAGTGCAGGCTTATTTGGAGCAGTCTGCAATACTGGTCCAAACCAGGGGCTCAAGCTGGTGAGCAATGTTGGAGACCTGAGGAAATTCCATCAGAAGCATGTTTGTATAATTTTGCCAATTCTTTCCTGAAAGAACCTGAAGAGACAGGGAGTGGTAATTATTATGAGGAATATGGAAGTCAGTCTGCCAAGGATATGTAAGAGCCAGGGGCCCAAAAGAGACCATAAATGAGAGTTCTGCAAGAGAGTTGGCCCCTGGCGTGTTTAAGGTTTTGCCAGCACATGAGAGTATTTAAATGTTTCTTCCACTTGGCTGGACTGATTTGCATCAACTTTTCAGGCAGGTCCAGGGCCTACTGGTTCTGCAAGATCACCTGGGGCTGGTGTTTTGAAAGCAGTTTTAGAGCAGTTTGCTGGCCCCAGTTGGATTCTGTATGGTATTGGTCAGCTGAGTGCAGATCTGCTGGGACAGATATAGACTAGGGCCAGAAGGTAAAGTTAAGGAACTTCGAGGACAATCTTTATTTCAGGTGTACACTTGAGCATTCCAGGCCTGTGGTTCTGGTAGTTGGGTGTGTGTATGGAAGGAGTTCCAATGCCAGGGGAAGGAAACAGCCCACACTCAGGGATAGGGAGTAGGAGGGAAATCTTAAGCTGTTGATCAAGGAATCTTTATTTAAAGTCCACTTTGATCTGTGACGAATCAGGACTCCCTGAAGCTGATGTATTTTTTTTTTAAGTTTACAAAAAAGAGGATAAAGTTTTAGATATATTAGGATGATCATTGTAATCTGCACTGAAATCCTGACTGTAGAAAAAGTAGCTCACTTCTGTCTGTAAACAGTTGGAGTAGACTTACACAACCATGGTGAAAGTTTGAAGGACCCAAAAGAATAGTTCAAGGTTAAAAGCATAAATAAACATGTGTATTTATTTCTCTTTCCAGTATCTCTATCTATGTTTGTTTCTGTCTACCAATTATCTATCTAAAATATATTATATATATAAATATCTACCTATATCATCTATACCTATCTGTATTTATCTTTATGTCTGTATTATCTATCTATCAATCCACCTATCTATCTATCTATGTAACTATCCATAACTATTTAAAAAACAACCAAAGGAAAATTTTAAAACTTGAGTCTGTGACTATGATAATAGCAGCCAGTGCGTCACCAAGGCTATATTAATAGCTTACTAGAACCCTATTGATTAAAATGCTAAAACTCTGATCCTTTGGAATCTTAACACCATGGATTGCCTTTAAGTCTCATTTTTCTCAAACCTTAAGACACATCCTCAGACCTTTACAGTTTGCATTTGCATACCTCAAATAACTTCATTAGCCCTTCACAACTTTCACACACCTTAAATCACTTTCTTAGATCTCACAACTTAATGAATTTAAGCCATTTTAAAATCCAAGTCTTTGTTATAAAACATAGGTGGTTGATTACTGAGAGCAGTCATTGAAAAGCAAGTTATGTTAAATGAAGGAATGAAGATGGTAAAATCTTAGTGTTAGTAGAATGACAGCTTGAGTTTTTTGTTGCATGGAAACCTGTTTTGTGAGCTTATTCCTTTTAGTGTGAAGCCTGTGGGTCTGCCTTCTCAGCAGGAGCCCTAAGGACCTCTAGGAAAAAGCAAGGCTTTATTTTTACCTGTGAAATGGACTGATCAGGGGTGACAGAGTTGGCTAAAATCAACTTATTGCTGCTAAACTGATAAAGCTACATCTAGCCACCACCATCATCATCAGGTATCTGAGAAGAGTAATTTGAGCAGGAAGTATAATCCAAATGACCTCTGCATCAATTCAAATGACAGAACCACCTGGACAGCCAGCTCAGGCCCCTCCATGGTGACTTTGAAGACTTTGTTGCAGGCAGGACCCATATAGAAGGCATTAAATCTCCTGCTTACACAGAATCTCATCAGCCTTCCACCACCAGATGCAGAAGAACTGAGACCTTGCTGTTAATGAGGAACTTGAGAAAACTAACTTATCTTGTTGAGGCAGAGTAGGGCAGTCAACCCAACAGTGTCCTTAGTTTGTGAGTGACCCTGACAGCAAATGAGGCATGGGGGAGTCCTAGGCCCAATGGTCAGTGTTGCCACAATCCAGGTGGATTCATCATCTTCGGAGATAGCCTCAACTGCTGCCATCAGAAGCTGGCATTTGTTTATCAGGAAAACCTTTACATTAAACACTTTAAATGACATATTCAGCAGATCTTTTTGAGTTTGAGATTCTTTATATATTGCTTAATTGTAATCAAATTTTATTAGTTTTTAGTGAGTTGCTTCAGTCTTAACCTGAAAACATATACAGAAGGCTGAAGCATGTCTTTGTAAATGAATTGTAATTTGTACTTAGCATGACTACAGGCATAGTTCTGAGCACATTAAAGAATCTGATCATTTATAAAGTAACTGAACATTAACTTGCACGTCTTATTTGTCTTTAACAGGTACAGCAAGTTAGTAGCTTTTATAACATTCGGATTTTATAGCTTTTTCCATGTTAAGTTTGAGCCTTAAAATTTGAATTGATGATTAAGTTCCTTTGGTATCAAAACAAGCCATAAATACAGTATCAAACTATATTAAGTTACAAATTAATTCACAGGGACTGGCAACCTTGCTTTTCTGATACTTTCACAGTGTATCATTACAGAACACTGAAGCTTCTTGCATGATTCAGTGTAACCAAATAGCTAAAGCCCAACAAGTTTAGCAGAGACAAAAAACAAACAAAAAACTATACCTAATCTTCAAGTCAGTTCCTGCTAGCCTGAATAGACCCTAAGAATTTATAAACCTTATTTATCAAGCATACATAATTCATCACGCATATATTGTTCCTGATCTAAAAATTTCAAGAAGCCTAGTGATGAACAAAGGTAACAAAGACATAAGTGATTACAATACATTTCTAAGTCAGTTTCTGTTAAACACAGTAGACTTACATTAATTAATGTAGGACTTTATGAACTTTAATTAAACTTATGTTGTTAATGAATTCTATTTTTAAAAACCAAAATTGAACTCAAATTAAATATACACTGTATGTTGTAGTAAACCTATTTTTATAATAGTTGAATCCAAGTTACATACAAGTATGTTGTAGCAGATTAAGATGACCTATATACAGATTTTTATGAGGTCCACTTAGATCCATTGCAACTCAAATGTCAGGTCAATGCAGATGATGAAGATTTGTTGTAATCAAGCTCCTACTGATTGATCAGGGCTACAGAAAATACGCAGAAGCTGAACTGTGACCCCCAAGCCAGAATATCACAGAATATTTAAGCTTATGAACCACAAACATCGGTGACAAGTTATTGTTGTATTTTTCCACCAATGAGAATTTAGGGATAAGGGCTTTCCTTATGTGATACAGAATGTAGGTTTTACGGTTCCACCAATCAAATCCATTTGTTCTTTTGTAGTTAGGAACTGTCATTATGTTTTGGGGAGCAAAAGGTGAATAACAGGAACTGTGGTTAAGAACAGTCAGAGAGCGAGATTGGACAGAGATGTTTTAGCATGATGAAAAGCATCTTCAAGTTATATCTAGAAGACAATCAAAGAAAATTAAAATCTATGAGTTTGTGACTGAGTAAGTCAGTGCTCAACAGCTTATCAGAATGCCCTTGATCAATGATAAAATCCTGAACTTTTGACATCTTAGTATAACAACAGCATGGAGGGGGCAAGAAATCTGAAACATTTGCCACTTTTTCATATAACTTAAATCACTTTCTTATCCCTGTATAACTTGCATTTACACGTCTTAAATCATTTTTTGACTGTCAGAACTTCCTTAACTGTTCACATCCTCAGACCGTTACACATCTTAGAACACTTTCTCAGACCCTTAGAACTCCCATAGATTCTAGATCTTTTTCTTTCCATCTAATCATTGTCAGAGACATGCATAACTATTACTGAGAGCAGTCATTGCAAAGCAAATTCTTTTAAATAAGTAGTAAAAATTTACAGTTGAAGGCTGTTTGCACTTTAATAAATTCAGTTGATTTATTTCTATTAATCCTTAAAATGAGTTAAAAATAAGTCAAGGGATGAACGATGATATTTGGCTTGTTTCTCTGAATATGAAATAGAGCAACAATCAAGCAACTAAATGAAACTACAGACACAAACTGACAGACACAGACAGGCTGGCATGCCGAGGACAACCAATAGAGTTGTGGAAGATTTGGAAGAGAACCAGGTATCTCAGAAATGGGACCCAGAACCAGAACCAGGTGTTCTTCCAATGGGAACCAGGGAGAAAGCAGGATTTCTCCTGACCTTCTCTGCTTTCTTGTGTCCCAGAAAGGTGCCAAGCAGAAAACAGAAGACAGGCATACCTCCGGAGGTTTAAGACTTCAAAAATGAAGTCCCCAAATGCAGATAATTACAAATCAGGGACCCTGGGAGAGAGACTGGATTCCTGGTCAATGCAATAAATATTATGGGGTCTGATTATATACAACACAACTCAAATACCAGATCAATGCGGATGACAAAAATTTATTGTAATCAAGCCACATCTGATTGATTCAGGCTGCAGAATACACTCAGGAGCTGAACTTCGACCCCAAGTTCAAGCAAGAACATCACGGAATGTTTAAGCTTGCAAAAACATCTGCTCCAAGTCCTTGTTACATTTCCCCACCAATCAGGATTTAGGAATTGGAGCTTTTCTTATTTGATTGATCTATGTCAACTGATACAGAATGTAGGTTTTGCCATCCAACTCATCAAATCCATTTATTCCTTTGTAGTTACAAACAGTCATAATGCTTTCGGGGTCAAAGGATGAATAAAGGGTGCTGTGGCTAGAAACAGTCATTTTGTTCTGGAAAAGAAGATGAATAACAGAAGTTGTTCAGATACTGAGGAGTTCTCAGCATTGCACTGACCTGTGGAGACAGGACTGTGTGTCAACCACTTATTCTTGACACTAACCAGGATGCAGAGAGCTGGGCTTGAGGCTGCAATATGAACCTCAGACTCCACCTGCAGCAATCAGGTTTCTCTACCTAGTAGCTACTTCCCAAAGGTCCCAAACCTCTCCAGACAGCCCTATGAGATGGAGACAAAGTGTTTAAGCACATTAGCCTAAAAGGGACATTTCACCTTCAAACCATGACAGAAGCCCTGAGCACTGCTTCCCTTCATCAGTTCAGGAAGAATTCACAGGCAAAACACTCCCTTGAGACACTAGGACTCTGAAAGGCTCTTGCCTCTCTGGAGAATGACTATGACGTCTGGAGAAAGTCCAGTTCTATCCTTATGTCGACTCTGTTCCCACACACAGGGTTCCATCTCAAGGCATGGCTTCTCCCAATATTGACTCACTGCTGTTGGGTTGAGCAGCCAAGGGGTCATTTCTTCTTGTTCTCCCTGATAGTGACCACTGATGTCTGTATTATACTTGCCTATAAATGTGTGGGAAACACTTTTGTTTGAGACAGGGTTTCTCTATGTAGTTCTTGCTGTCCTGGAATTCACTCAGAATGCCTGGCAGGCCAAAACTCACTGATCCACCTAAGGCATAGTCTAACTCACTTGGCTTTTGAGAGCCCTTTTGACTCCACTTGGTCTGATGTATGCAAAAGTGGTCAGAGGGATTGACTGGATGGAAAGGGGAGAAAGAAGAGATGCTTGCTGAACCTGTTGTTGGTGAACTTGAAGCTGGTATACAGCTAGTGGGAACACAAAATGGCTGAACTGTTGTGAAGAGAGCAGAGTCCATTACTAAAGAAGCAAAGAAACAAATGGATTAGTAACTATGCAATCAATGACAGACTGACTGAATGAGTCCATGGTAAAGAGGACCAAATGATCCGGTAATTTGCCATGGAGTGCATATCTGAAGGATTACATACAGGACTAGTGTTATTGCAACAGAATTCACAACCACCTACACATAGCAGCAGACAAGCCTGCTTCCCCCAGGGACAGCTAGACAGTGAGTGTTGTGGGCATTGATCACATTCTTCAGCCTTAAGGACAAATGACCAGTTAGGTTTTGTTGACCATATGCTGTCCACACTGAGGAAGACTTCAAACTCCAGGGCTGCATGAACCATTGGCTTTTCTACCTCCCCTTCCAGAGCAGGAGAACAGAGATGCCAGGTCCTGTTGGTGTCTCCCATCACCAGAGCATCACCTTTGACCTCAGAAAAGTAGGCAGGAGGCCAAACTCTTCCAGTAAAATGTTTCTACCCAAAGATCAACCCCGGCACATGAGGACTTGGCCTTTGAGCAGATAAGCTCAATGACTGTCATGACAGGAAGGCTTCCCCAGCCCACTGCATGTGGCCCGTGGGACTTCTATAGGAGTCTGTGGTAGGAAGAGATCCCTAA
>CM052700.1:18291526-18302312 GCA_028551405.1 Uromys caudimaculatus
AGACCTTTGCCCTCCTGTGATTTTTTTTCCTCTAATGAGTCATCTGAGGCTTGGGAATTTTTCCCCATGCATTGACTAATGACAGCTATCACAAGGAGGAAGGAGAGTTACAAAATATAGCCCTCCTGGGCTTCCTTTTTATGATCCATGTAGACAAGTCAAGTTGAGATGTCTAGGTCATAGATAATCCCAGATAGGACCTGAAGTTGAAACTTAAGGATTCTTTGGAAAGTCAGTGGTGTCAGATGGTGTTTTGCTGGGGCAAACACATGAAGGGGTGTTTTTCTGAAGCAGACACAAGTGAAAGGATATTTTGCTAAAGCAGACACATGAAGGAACAATTCCCTGAAGCAGACACAGTTGAAAGGATGTTATGCTAAAGCAAGTATGCAAAAGGACACATGAGGAAGAATACTTCACTAACGACAGCATGATGTATTGGTTTGCCTTATAGCATTGTTGAGCTCCATTTGTCCTGACTCCATAGAGAGAAACACATAAAACACTTCTCAAGAAGTTTTTGCAGCTTCTTGCCACTTCCTTGAACTCAGGCCGATTGGCAGAGTGATGTCAGCTGATACAGACTCATGTGGAGTTTTTCGAGGACAGACTCATATGCTAAGACAAGACACATGGTGAGGCAAGACTTGTGCAGGAAGCGTGATTTTTGGAGGGAATATAAATAGGACCCAATGGTCTTTGAGGGGGACTTGGTGTGGTTTGCTTGCATAGCCAGCTTTGCAATGCTTCTTGTTCTCCATCTTTGCTGATCTTTGCTTCACTGAGAGAGACATAGCAGAGAACACAGGAGTGAGCAAGCTGCATGGAGTCAGTTCAGTCAAGACAAACAGTACATTTATGACCTGTGTGCCTAGTGTGACCTGTGTGTCTTTGTGTAGATAAGGAAATAGCAGCATCTTTCCTCTTTACATCCTGTGCTGGTTCACAGACAATCACAAAGCATGAAAGAGGATAGGAGTTGGGTTCTGGGGCCTGGGGTCATGAACTCAGTTTTGATCCTGCCAGCAAGATGGAACTCATTCCTGAATGGCACACTCAGGAAAACTACCTCCTAACACTTTAAATTTTTTATTAATTTTTTATAATTTCCTGTATGAATAAAGCACAAGTTTGAAGATCAAAGGACAACTTTATGGGATTGGGTCCCTTCTTCTACCCTGTGAATCGAGGTGCCAAACTCACATTGTCAGGTTTAGTGACAGGGTAGCATTACATTCTGAGCCATGTCACTGGCTCTGGATATATACTTTAATAAATAGCTCCAATTCTAGCAATCTAGAGATTACATATTAGTAGTGGATGTTTTCCAAGCATGTGTGAGAGGGTTTAATCCATATTATTGATACAGTTAGAATGACAGAGCGAAAAAAAAGAAAGAGAGAGAGAGAGAAGCATGTGACCTGATATTTGGACCCTTTTGGGATTTGTCAGTGCAACGTAGTGAATGATCAAATAAAAACTAAAATATTTTGTTCTTATAAATTAATAATATGTAAACTACTGCAATAAATATAACACTTAAGAAGGCTCAGTAAATAACTGTGTCTTGCAAGTAAATGAATCTAATAAAGAATAAAATTTAAATGACATACTAATGTTTGAAATTCTCAAAAAATTAAATAAGAAAGTAAAATAACTTTTTTATAACATGTTAGTCCACTTTAACTAAAATAGGAAAACTTAAAAGTAAATCTTAAAGTATTTTGACAAATATTCCTTATTGATTAAATCAATAATATTAATATTGGTTTTAATCCTGTCTAGGACTCCCTTCATGTTGGTCATTGAATTTTGTAAAAATATGTTGATTCTAAAAATATTTTGAAGGCCACAGAACAATAATCATCTTTATGTGATAATGGAATAATTTCACAGTGTTATTTGCCCATCATTTTCTAAGGTACCACTCGTTCAAAGACCTAATGGGAAAATAAAGTTCATATCTGGTCATAAAAGTAAAGGTTACCACCTTCAAACTTTTTGACTCAGAATTAGTCCTGTCTAAAAGAAATGCAGGGACAAAATAGAGCAGAGACTGAAGGAAAAGCCATTCAGTGACCAGCCCAACTTGTGATCCATCCCATGGGCAGGTACCAAACTCTGACACTATTACAAATGGTATGTTGCTATTTTGTGTTTGCACACAGGAGCCTACAATGGCTGTCATCTTGGCAGGAGCCATTTTCTGCTTCTCTCGAGCAGAGTGGAAGGGGGGAGGGAGAGAGGGAGAGGGAGAGGGAGAGGGAGAGGGAGAGGGAGAGGGAGAGGGAGAGGGAGAGGGAGAGGGAAAGAGAGAGGGAGAGGGAGAAGGAGAGGGAGAGAGTGAGTCTGCCTGACAAGCAGAGTCAAGACAGCTCAGGGTCTGTAGGCAGATTTCTCGACCTGCTGAGGCATGAAACAACAGGAAGAGGTGTACTTGAGGCTCAAGATTAAGAGCTAAAGATTCTGTTGACTTTGGTAGTAGAAATAGGGAGATTTTGGGGTGAGAACAAATGCCTTGTATATATTTCAACATTATTGTTTCCTGTCAGCTTGTGGGTTTTCTTCCCACGGTACTGTAGATTAAGAAGGCTATGAGAAATACACTTGCTGCTGGCATTGTAATGACCTACAGCCCTCCCATTATCTGTCTCTTGCATCTTTTTTCTCTCTTTCCTATAATCATCCTCACTTCCCCCTCAGAGCACTGTTTTTCTTCAGATCAGCCAGACCAGTATAGGTGGCACTCAAATAGAGACTCTTTGAGAGTACGGGGATTAAGTGGTGGACACCAAAAAAACAAAAACAAAAACAAGCACTCAGAAAAGGTAAAGGTGTGGTGAGAATTTCCTGGGAGTAAAAGACATAAAAAAATACAGATAAGGAACCTCAGAAGTAAAAGAAAAAAAAAAGGGAAATGGAAGAGGCTTAATATTTTTTGTATCATATACTTCGTTAAAATAGAGCAACAGCAATTTCATAATTTTTTAGATCATGTAGAGTAAGTTTCTCCTTTTTTTCCGGAGGAAGGTACAATATATTTAGAAACCTGGGAACTGGGTACAGAGGTGTTCTTGGCAGCATCCACTAGCAGGCCAGGGGCACCCACATTCCTGGTTCTGATGCTGTGCAATCACAGGGGGACATCCACCAACCCCCAGGGGTGTGGAGACTCAGGCAACAGCAGCCTGTTGAAGGTGGATGAGCCATGCGGAACTCCCCTTCTGGGGCTCTGCAGCAGACAGCATTGCAGACATCTTAGCTCTGGTATGAGCAATCAGTTAGGATTCCTGGTTTTCATGCAAGTAATCCCAAATACAAATTATATAAACTAACATATATCATACAAGTCAGAAATTATGTACATTAAAACACGTTTATAAGCTATATACATTATTCAAATATACTCAGAAGATAACTCGTATTAGTAACTGCATAAATATTCACATATATATACATATATATATATATAAAGTATACATGTTAAAACTAAATTATATGTTAAATATAAATTATACAAGATGGATACATATATACTTCTATATAACTTATATAGACTAAATATGATTTACATACATTAGTGTATACATTATATACAGTTAATAAAATTACATACATTAAATGCTAATGATATACTTAAAATGAAAATTATATACATAATTTATATAAGTACATATAAATTATATGTGTTAAAATATAAGTTTAATCTATAAAATATGGACTATAATTTATATAAAATACATAATTTCACATGTCCTCAGGGACAAAGAATTATGGAACAATCCTATGAAATCAGTTGCTTAAAATA
Source organism: Uromys caudimaculatus (assembly GCA_028551405.1). Taxonomy (NCBI): domain Eukaryota; kingdom Metazoa; phylum Chordata; class Mammalia; order Rodentia; family Muridae; genus Uromys; species Uromys caudimaculatus. The sequence continues at coordinate 18,295,335 of CM052700.1, forward strand.
AAAAAGGGGGAGTTGTATACTCCTTCACATTTATTTTGAATTTTTTAATGTTGGATGCCAAGGGATTCTCTGCTGCTAAGCATTTATGGCATCCTACAAGTAGGCATACTTATGCCCAGGTGAAAGGTAAGGATCCACTTATTGACATATGACCCAGTACTGATCTGGTATTAACATGGGGAAGAAAATGTGTTTGTGTTTTTCTACAGAATAAAAGCACTCAGTTAACTCAGTTGGTAGAGCCTAAGACTCTTAGTCTCAGGGTTGTGGGTTTAAGCCCCACACTGGGCGTAGCAGAACTTGGCTTTATGATCTTTTTTATGACATGTCTATTACCTATTCTTTTGAGAGGAATCATCAGAGCTCTTACAGACATCAAAACAGAGTTACATGAATTCAAGTTCCAAAATGTTCCCTAACAGAAGCAGGTAAATATAAGTAATAAAAGTTGGAGGGGCTAAGATGTTTTAAGGTATATAAATGCAAGTTATAGAGATGTAAGAAAAGAATTTTTAAAAAGGAAGAAATGGGAGGTGTTTTATATTCCCTCCCCAAACTTTTGTTATTTCAAAGTTCAAAATTTTAACATTGATCAATGAAATTCTGATAAGTTAATGAAACATTCACAGTTTACAATTCCATTGTAAACTCAAAATTTTAATTTCCCTTTAGTTGTTTTCTGAAGGTAAACTTAAAGATACATCTCATCATGCTAAAAACATTTCTGTTCTATCTATATATCTACAGATGTAAACCTATAGCTTGTATAACAGACACCTGTTAACTACTTTTCCTAAAACCTAGATTTCAATAGAATGGTAAATACTAATATATATTCTTATATAAATGAAAGTTCACATAGCTACAGAGAATCAAGAGTCCTAAGACTTAGACCCTCCTGTCACAGATCAAATGGACACCAGACAAGTATGCCTGCCTGTTCTTGAAAATAGAATTCTTCCTTGTTCTTGGGATTTCTTAACTTCCACAATTGCTAGACAAGTTTAATTTCTGTTCCTAGACTGTATGTGTCTCAGCAGATTTTCACCTGGCTGACAGACTCCATCTAGTGATCAGCTGTGGAGCTGCTCAAATCTAGACTTGATGAAGGCTGATGACAAATAGCTCAGCTAATGGGATTGCTCCCTGTCTTTCATCTGGATTAGATAAACAGATGCTTTTGATAAATGCCCCATTGCCCAGCCTTTAACTAGCATGTAAACCCTCCTGGGACATTTTGCCACATCCTAATGTTGACAGGAAACAGATACAAAAGACAGATCCAACATCCATTTTCCCACTCTATAGGATAAAATGAGGAGGAGGTACAGGGGGGGACCTGGGTACACTCTAAAAACAACCCCATGTCTCTTGTAAGGTTTTGTAACAGTGTGTGTATTCTTACCTCATGTGTTGATGATTGGGCAATTGTTTTCTGTCTAGAGATTTGTTTAATGTAACCTGCTATTAATAATTATGAGTTCAGATTCAATATAACTCACTATGACTATAAAATAACTAATTATAGAAAGGACTGAAGTAGTTGAAGGGGTTTGCAACTCCATAGAAAGAACAACAATACCAACCAACCAGAGCCCCTAGAGCTCTCAGGGACTAAACCACCAACCAAAGAGTACACATGGTGAGACCCATGGCTCCAGCCCCACATGTAGCAGAGGATGGCCTTATCTGGCATCGATGGGAGGAAAGGTCCTTGTTCCTGTGAAGGCTTGATACCCTAGAATATGGGAATGCGAGGGCAGTGAGGTTGGAGTGGGTGGGTGGGTGGAAGCACCCTTATAGAAGCACAGGGGAGGGAAGGTGGGATAGGGGGTTTTCAGAGGGAAACTGGGAAGGTGGATAACATTTGAACTGTAAATAAATGAAATAACCAATACTTAAAAAAAAAAAAAGAAGAAGGATGGTTCTAAATTAAATAGGTATTCAGGTGTGAGCTGGTACTCATTTCTTAAACATAAATTAAGTCACATCAGTATTAGTAACCATGCTGCAAAAGTTGCCTCTAAATGGTTAAAACTATTAAGAAAGAGCTTGCCTTCCTAGTCTTCACTGACTCATTTGGCCTTTTCAGTGCTTGCCTTGAATATTTATAAGATAACAATTATTATCACTTAACTTTGCCCTCTGCTCATTTTTAAGCATCTGTACAGATCTCCATCATGTATGGCTCAAAACAGTAACCTAGTAGGTTCCACCTCCCATTACAGAGACTGGTCAAAGACAGATAAAATTCTCTCAAAGGTAGATCAACCTAAGACAGGATGGAAATACAAAGATTCATGTACCAATGATGGGTAAGATCCACATTGTTGAGGGAACACCTAAGACAGGCACAGTCTTTCTGCTCCAATAGCTAAGAAAGATTTAACTTGTATAAAATAAGAAAGGGGGTGAAAGCAGGAGCTGCTTGCCACTACTCTAAAGCAGAGAAAAAAGAGAGAAAGTCTTCCTGCCCGGGAGAATCAAGACAGGTCAGGGCCTGTTGGCAGATTTCCTGGCCTGTTGAGGCATAAAACAATAAGAACAGATGCACTTGAGGCTCAAGACTCAGAGCTAAAGATTCTATTGACCTTGGCAAAAATAAGAAGTTTTTGGTGAAAACTAATGTCTTATATATATTTCAACAAAATTGCTTCTGTTAGCTTGTGGCTTTGCTTCCCACAGTACTGAAGTATATATAAGAAGCCTATGAGAAATACACTTGGAGCTGGCATGGTATTGACCTGCAACCCTCTTGTTATCTGTCTCTTGCATCTTTTTTCTATCTTTCCTATAATCATCCTCACTCCCCCTCAGGGGATTGTTCAGCTTCATACCAGTCAGACTGATGCATCCTCTGAGAGGCTCTACCAGCAGCTGACTGAGACAGATGCAGATACTCACAGCCAATCATTAGACTGAGATCAGGGACACCTACAGGAGAGTTAAGGGAAGGATTGAAGGAGCTGAAGGGGATGGCAACTCCATAGGAAGACCAACAGTGTCAACTAACCTGGACCCCCCAGGAGCTCCCAGAGCCTAAGCCACCAACCAAAGGGGATACATAGGCTGGTCCATGACTCCCCAGGACATAATGCAGCAGAGGACTGCCTTGCCTGTCCTCAGTGGGAGAGAATGCACCTAATCCTGTAGAGACCTGATGCCCCAGACAAGGGGGATGCCCATGATGGGGATGCAGAGGGGAATGGACAAATAGGGTAGGAAGAAAACCCCTCAGAAGTAAAGAGGGGGAGGTATGTGTTGAAAAACTCTGGAAGGGGGAACCAGGAGGAGGTAAAATAAAGTAGAAGTTACTGATACTGATGTGATTTAGTTTATGTTTAGGTTGTGAGTACCAGCTCATACATGAATACCTATTGATTTTAAAGTATTCATTATCTTTCAAGTACACATATGAATAGTCCTCAGAGAGTTGTCATCTTTGATGTCACCACACATTATGAACTAATGGTTATAATGATTTTAGCAGATCATTAAGTGTCGCGCTCTCTCCCATTGGGGGAAGCACAGGGCGGGTGGAGTCTTTGGGTCCGGGACTGCCAGGGGTTGGGTCCACAGAGTACATGCCCTAGGCTTCAAGGATCACCACCACAGTCCTCTTCGTTGCACATGCCACGCGGCCTGATGCTGCGGGAATGAGACACTGGGGTAGAGCACCCCCGGCGCTGATGGAGTCCACCGACCGGGTACCCAAGCCATCGCGCGATGCTAAGCGCTGCGGAGCGCTGCCAGTCTTGGCCAGCCACTTGGCAGCGGTGTAGGGAGGGAGCGGACAGAGATCAGCCATGGGCATCCACCGGTTCCGTTGTGCTCAGAGCACTTGCCGCCCTGTGCCCCTGCCTTTAAACCCAAGAGTCACAGCTCCCTTAGACAAAAGTTCTCCAATGCCAAAATAGTTTCTATCTTTATTCATTCTGCATGGCGGGCAGCGCTCCCAGGGCAGGCAGGTGGAGAAGGAGGGGAGAGAGAGAGCTACTTAGGTCAAGGTTTTCTATTTATAGTTCTGAGAGAGGGGGACGGGGCTTGGTAGTTGATACTTTCCATTGGCCAGCTTGGAAGCCCTAATCGTTGCCTCATTTGCCTCTACACAAGTTTCACACGCCAGGTCTCTCTCCATACAGGGGTCATGATAGTTATGAAGAATTTCCCGGGAGCGTTGGTCAAAAGCATAAATTCTGGTCCCTGGTGTATGTACCACCGGGTCTCCCAGAGCTTCTAGCTTATGCTCAACCGGGCGTTATAGATCACTGTCCCACAGCCCCCTCTTTTTCTTTTATAAAGGGGAGGTGTCATCAGAATAACTGTCTCCCATATTGGGAACAGTTTGATATTGAACCAAGACCTGATTGGCGGTGAACTTTGCAATGCTACTCATCTGTTGTTTTAGGAACTGGATGAGGCAAGGTGCTAAGAGAAGCAAGGTCCCGATGGCTAGTATGGGACCAAGGAGGGGAAGAAGCCAAGCTACCAATGGGTTGGAGTACCAAGGAGAAGGGGTGTTTGGGGTATAGCGCGCCCAGAGGTTCCCCCGAAGCTCTTTAAGCATGTGTACATCTTGTTCTACAAGCCCAGATTCATTGACATAGAAGCAACATTCCTCTCCCAACAACATACAAGTCCGTCCCTGCTCTGCAGTCAACAAGTCCAGGGCTCTCCGGTTTTGGAGAGCAACTCCTGCTAAGGAAGTTATCTGGCGTTGAAGAAATTCAAGGCTGTCTGCAGTGGAAGCCATCGCCGCCTGATCAAACTTGTCCTGGAAGTCACTGGCCAGATGTTGTGTTTGGACAAGGGCTGCTCCAGCAGTTCCTGTTGCACCCAGTGAGACAGCAAGGCCTAGTCTGATGAGCAGAGGGATGAAGATTTCTCTCTTGTTTCGGCTTCCTCCCATCTGTAAAGCGAGTTCTTCGGGTTTGTAGAGATAGACCTAGGGGACAATTATCACAGGGGTGCAGGAGCCTTGAAGAGAGGGGTTAATACAGGCACCGGTAGTGCCTTCCCACCAGAGGAGGGCAGGAGAGTTAACGCACATTGATTTAGTGATGGTAATATCACGGACACATGTAAGGTGGGGTTTTGTGGAGGGTCCTATAAGGCAAAGAGGGGGATGCAGGTCAAAGAGAGGAATGTCCTGTGCTTTTCTGGTGGGTAAGGGTCCCTGAAGGATGTGAAGGGAAATGTTAACAGGAACAGCTGTTAATAATGGTCGAGAGAGAGAGAGTCGCAGAAAAAGCACTGGGAGGAGTTGGGGTGGATGGTTAGGGGAAGGAGGTCAGCTGTATATTGGATGTACTGTGGCCAGGAGAGGGTAACTCGGAGATCCTTCTGAGACTGAATTTCCTGTTGGATAATATTAGCGTGAGTAAAGACTGATTTGGAGGCAGGAACAAGCTCACGGGAGATGTGTAGATCAGCTATCGGGTATTTGGCATATCTATTGGGGTAAAGTTTACCCATGACTCCAGTCAGCCAGCGATCATTCCAGGGATCGCTGATAGAGAGCTGAAAATGAGGTTTAAGGTTAGCAAGCATGCTGCCACCACGACTGGTGGATTCCATCCTGCAGCTCCAGTATCTGCAACCTCCGTATGTGGAGACTTCTTGGAGACATTCGCCTGTATTTCGGTAGGGGAAGCAAAGAAAAGGGCTGGGGGTAGTGGAGATAGAGTCCGGATGTAGGGAAATCTCAATCTCGGTTCGGCATCCTTCAAGTAGACAGTCTTGGGTCCCTATAACATTGTTGTGTCCGTTATAGGTTTCTCTAGCATAGAATCTCCAATGGTAGGTATTGGGGAGGTTAGGGAGAGGCTGGGCAGTAGCAGAGTTAGCATGAAGAATGACAAAAACAGCCAAGAGAATAGAGGAAAGGGGGGCTTGTGGAGGGAACATGGCCTGAGCAGCAGTTATCAGGTCATGGATGTCCGTGCAGGAGATCTTCTGGTTGTGGCGGTTCCTCAGCTTCCTCTTCCTCTTCAGTTTCTGATCTGTCAGAGAGAGGCAGGCCATCTTTTTGGTTGGTGGGGTGATGTCGGACATTTCTGGCAGGGACCCAGATAGGCTTAGGCTGGTCCTGTGGAAAGACACAAGCAAAGCCCCTCCCGGTTGTAAGGAGAGGGTTCAGTCCCTTCCAAATTCCATCTGGAGGATCTCGCCATGGGACTAGGATTGAGGGGGTTAATTTTGGTGTGTGTCAATGGAGGGAGATAGGAGGGTGCTTGGAGCCTCTGTAGATGTTGAATATGTTTAGGGTAGCTAAAGCCATCATTAATTGTACATTAGGGGGATAAGTGGTCATCTTTTGTTTTAGAAGTTGGGCCTTTAGGGTTTGATGTGTTCTCTCCACTATTCCTTGGCCCTGAGGGTTGTGGGGAATTCCTGTATGATGGGCAATTTCCCAGCATGTACAGAAGGTTTTAAATTGAGAGCAGGTGAAGGCAGGGCCATTATCAGTTTTTATCTGTTGAGGAATGCCCATGATGGCAAAGGTGGAAAGCATATGGTAAATTAATCTTGTTGAGCTTTCACCTGTTTGGGCTGTAGCCCATATAAAATGGGAGTATGTATCTACGGTAACAAAAACATATTTCTGTCTACCAAATTGGGGGATATGGGTGACGTCGATTTGCCATAAGGCATTGGACTTAAGGCCTCAGGGATTGGTGCCTGTCATCTGTAAAGCTGGGGTGGTAATGAGGGATGCACAAGAGGAGCATGTCTTTACTATCCTTTGGAGTTGAGCTAGAGGGATGTGGGGGAAGCGGGCATGAAGCCCCCTTACGTTTGGGTGTGTTCGTGAGTGAAATTGGCCTGCTTGTTCAGTGGAGGCCATGAATATCCCTGTTGAAGCAATTTGGTCAGCGAGTGCATTTCCTTCAGATATAGGGCCTGGTAAGGGACTGTGAGATCGGACATGTTGGATATAGATGGGGGAGGCCCTTTCCTGTAGGAGGGTGGAGACCT
>CM052700.1:18307288-18349211 GCA_028551405.1 Uromys caudimaculatus
AGTTCCTTATATCTTAGTGTGAAGGAATAGTGGTTTCTAAAATCACCCAAATAGGCTTTTGCTTTCAGTTTTACCAAAAAAAAAAAAAAAGCATCACTTTGGAGTGGGAAGGAAGATGAGGAAGCATTGCTGGGTATTGAATGGTGCTTTGTAGCAGACACTATGCTTTTAAATTTATAAGAGTTCTTTGATAAATGCTAAAAGTTTATGAAGTAGATAGTTTCCAGTCATTTCACAGATGAAGAAATTTATGGTTTATGAAGGTAGAACCTACTGCCCCAATATGGTATTATACTGCATTATATTGTGTTATATTGTGATAAATTTGAACTATAATGGTTCTGAGTACTAGAATTTAGTAAAAGGCATAAAAATAGTGGCTGTACGAAGATAATACTATTTTACAAAACACTTAGAATTTCCAGTGTGGAAAGAGTGAGAAAAGTAAAATAGTGCAGATACATAAAATGAGAAACATGTGCTTATTAACTGGACTTAGTCACTCTGTGTCACACCAGTGTTCAGAAGAAATTCTAGGCTGGTATAAATATATTGTTCTTATATTCAGTGTGTCTTTGGGGTCTTGGAGGGTGTGTGTGTGTGTGTGTGTGTGTGTGTGTGTGTGTGTGTGTCCACTTTTCCTCCTTGTCCAGCAACACAGCATGTCTTACACAGCAGGAGTCACAATCCATGGTCCTATTTCTTAAAACAAATGCACTGTTTTCTTCCATGGCAGTTTTAGGTCACCTCAGACCACACAACATTGTTCACTGTCCACAAAAAACTGCTTGCAGAACTGCTGCATATAAGATATCATTTCCATAAGATCTGATATTTGCACAAGACCTATGTGTGCTTTAGATAATCTCCAGATTAACCACAGTGTCTAAGATGATCTCAGTGCCATCACATAGCTATTCTAAGTATTTCTCTAGAGATAGTGATGGGGAGATCTTATGTGTTTAACAGTTGCATCTTTTTAAACTTATATATGAACATTTTAGTCAGCAGCGACCTGGGTCTTCAGATATGGGGGGACCATGAGGCTAAGGGGAGCTGTCTGCTCTCTCTTGGGAGTATTTCTGCTCTTACTGATTCAATTGATTTCTTTTGGTTTTTCCTCAGGGGCATTTTAAAATAATTTAGCTTACTTAATGATTATCTGTCAGCATCCTAAGACTGGTCTACAGTCTTGTAGTGTTTGTCTGCATTCTCAATCATGCAATTCAGGCACCAAAGATAATGCCAAAAAACCAAAATGTGAAAATCGACACACAGGCAATTCTGGACCATACTATGAAAATAAAGACAATATTTTAAAGCATATCTGTTTTAAAATTTTAACATGTAACTCAAAACATGCTATCATTTATGCCAGGAAATATTTACAAGCCAAAGGAAACTAACAAAACCAGGAATAATTATATTTGTAGAAATTAAGAAACCATACCCATGTATGGCGGGACACATCTATAACTCTAGTACTTGGGAAGAACAGACAGGGAGACCAAGGGTTCAAGGGTATGCTTAACCTATAATCACTTAAGAGTGACTTTGGGTCTAGTCTAAGCTACTGGAAATGTAATCTCAGAAACAGAACAAAGCAAAACAAAAAGCAGTAAGAACTCTTTGCTTAAATAGTACAGTACTTGGTTCTAATAAATAAGTCTAGAAACCATTCATAAAATGATAAGTCATAGAACTGTTAGAAATTAAATGAGAGCCAAAGGGGTTTTAATTAAATTAGAGATGGAAGCACCAGCTAATGTTTCTTCTTGTTATCTTTATAAACAAAACTATTATTGTTCCTCATATGAAACCCACTTTTTTTTGAGACAAGGTTTCTCTGTGTAGTCCTGGCTGTCCTGGAACTCACTCTGTAGACCAGGCTGGCCTCGAACTCAGAAATCCACCTGCCTCTGTCTCCCAAGTGCTGGGATTAAGCCGTTCTCTACCTCTCTACTTCTCTACTCTCTCCCTCTCTCTGCCTTTCTCTGCCTCTACTACCCTCTTAACTCCCCTCCCCATGCCCTAAATAAACTCTATTTCTATACTATATAAAAAAAGAAACCCATATTTTTTAATTGTTTAGAAGAAAGTTAAATAGACAAAGATTTGATACTTGATCACCACATTTCAAAAATTAGTACATTTGCTGCTTAATAAGCATAAGCAAACTATCAGTGATACAGTTCCCAAAGAAGGCGGAGATATCAAACACAGTGTTAGGCAGTGCAGTGTGGCAGATACAATGTGTACCATGTTATGTGGGCGACATGGAGGGTCTTGTGCTCACGGATAAGCACTAGATGGAATAGGAATGCTAAAAACAAAGGGTTGTTCCTTTAAAGAAGAGAAGCACAATCTGAGAGATTAGACATGGTTAGTACTCTGGTCACTCTTGCAATATCTATATGGCTGAGCCTACACTGAATCATCTCCCAGATAAGTATAGTGAGCTTCTCAATGTATTAAATGTACCTTTATGGAACATATCACATATACTTACAAAGAAGTCAAGTCTTCAGTTATATTGTGTACAAAGGATTGAGTTAGTTATCACCAGAGAAGTTTTTACCAAATTGTTGTCCTTCAAAATGCCTAAATTACACTATTTGGGGTCAGACTCCTGAAGTTTGAACCAACACCTGCTACTTAGTCATGCTGAACCTAACTGCTTACGACTGAATCCAGCAGATCTTCCACCACTGGCTGTGGTGATCACAGACTCTAACAATGTTACATCATAGAACTTCCAGAACTTCGATAGACATAGTGTATGTCAGGTTATACCGCAGAACTCATTTGCCATCTCATTGTCTGTAGGTTGTATTACTTGAATTCAACAGTGAGCATAAACGGCTAACTATAAAATCTTAGAGATAGGTAATTTGATGTTTTAAGCTGGACATTGACATGAGCAGCAATGATGAGATATCATGGCATCTAGTTTAAGATGTGACTCATTAGTTCCCAGTGTTATGTATCAGGAACACTCACTCAGTCAGTGATGGACCCACATTGCAAAAGTAGAGAAATTGAAAGCCCACTCATTGCAAAGAGAAACAATAATACATTCCTTTAAGTAAAAGGTGATAATGCAAAGAACTCCATTTAACTGAAAAAAAATTGTTTATACTGTCATACATCAAATTGTGAAAATTCTAACCACCAGATATGGGAGAAGTTAAAATAGAAAACACTCTCTCTCTCTCTCTCTCTCTCTCTCTCTCTCTCTCTCTCTCTCTCTCTCTCTCTCTCTGTGTGTGTGTGTGTGTGTGTGTGTGTGTGTGTGCGTGCATGTAAAACAAAGTGTAGCACTGAGTCCAGGCTCAGTCAGTCTACTAGGGGTGTTGGAATCAGTCCTTGTAGGAGATCTTATCGTAGTTATGAACCCCCTCTGATCTTTATCTCAGAAGTTCTCAAGTGGACTTAACAAGTGGACTCTTTGCACTTCTTAGATGCATGTTGGTGCCCACACTGGCATCACTTGGCTCTGAAACTTGCCTGTGCTGCACTGATCCTTCTTCTCTTGAGCCTAATTGAGCTCAGTGTTTTAGGTAAGTGAGGCAGGAGCTTTTGCTTAATAATTTTCCTCTTTATAGCACTTGGCCTCCTTAAGCCTAGGGTAAGGTCAATGCCACAGAATGCTACAGGACAATATACTGAACTTTGTGCTTAAACTTCACATTTCTTCAGTGCTTCTTAATTTTTCAGGAAACCATTACAGGATATAGCATATATGTATCTTGAACTATGAAAATCACAAGTCACATTGTTACAAAAAGGTGACAATAACAAAGATACCCAAAAGTCCCCATGGTAGCATCCACTTCGGACATGCCTGCCAAACCTTGTCTTGGGGTGACTGTGACTGCAGATGAGCAAGCTCAGGTATGACTGTGAACAACTGAGAGATTCAGCCATGTCTACAGGTTGACTTCTCAAGCACAATCACACAACCTCAGAGCCTTGATAATCCACATTGTCTGTGCTTTTCTTCTTCCTTTATCCCGTCTCAGAAGTTATCCTTAACCTAGTTGGCTGATATTTTATCCTCAGTCCAAAATTACAGATTGTTGAAATAACCATGATGCCTGAAGTGAAAAATAGAATATCCTTTCTACTCCGCATTTCATCATTTCATCCTCCTTGTGTGTTTTTTCTTATTTACTAGTGAAATTCCTAGTGCAAAAACCATCAATAGAAAAATGCAGTGTGGCTGCTCAAGAGAACAGGACTGAACTAACAGGTAATTGTGTGGCTTGAATTTCCTAAGAATAATAGGTAACAGAAAATGTGAGTTATCTCAGTCAAAGTTCACAACAGCCCTCCATGAAGATACTATATTGCCATGGTTCTGTCTGAGAAGACAGCCATAATGTTCAGAACTCACGGAGAGTCACACAGTTTGTAAGTGTTGGTGCTGGGAACTTCTTTGACGCTGTGTGACCTTGACATCTATGAGCTTGAGCACTGCTGCCTGCTGGTGTTGGTGCACATGAGCACTCCTAGGCAGATATCAGTTAAAAAGTGGAATATTTGATCAATTTAATGAATATGTTGAACAGGTTACTTTGTTTGATGTTAATGAAAAGAAACAATATATAAAACGAGTCCTTTGTCATTAACTATGATTCCCTGATATATGACAGCATTATTTAGGTTTCCACATGCACTAATGAAGTACCTACTATGTGTAGTTGATTGTGATGTAGCAGAAACAGGGCAGAAATAGAACATGTCTTCTCTCTTCTCTAGGGAGATCAGCCATACTAGAGTGCCCAAGACATTGGCTTCCACATCAGAACAAATGCTTATTTATTTCTCAATTTTCCAGAACTTGGGCAGAAGGTCTAGCTGTCTGCTCTGTGGAAGATGCCACTTTGTTGCTCATTGAAAATAAAGAAGAACTGGTAAATATTAAACAATATTGATTAGTAGAACATAAAGCTTTTCTTAAGCTATGTCAACATCTCTGGACCAATTGTCTAAGCTGAGGAACTGGAGGCTTGCATTTTACAGAGCTCATAATGTGAGAGACTAACTGGATTAATAACTTGGATGAATCAATTACAATACAAATATATAGAGAAATTTCTCAATGTAGAGAGAATTATGGGTGGGGAGCTAGGAATAACTTCAAACAGGAGTAGTCATGTTTTAGAAGGTTAATAGAAGAAAGTAAGTCATGAATAAATGTTGTAGTTCAAGTCTTTCACTCTGTTTTGATTATAGAGATTCGTGCAGAACTTTATAAAGGGAAAAGAATGGTTATTTTTAATTGGACTAAATTATGTACAAGAGGAGAAGATCTGGAAGTGGATAAATGGCTCTATTTTAAATCCTAACCTGTAAGTTTTAAAAGAGCTAATTTGAAATTCAATTCATATCCATTTTACTAAAAATTAAGTTTCATAATTTTAATTCGGTTTATAAATTCTTGAAAGGGTCAGAATTATCTGAAAAGACAAGTCAACCATCCATTGAAAAGTTTCATGTACAAGTAGACTTCAACCCTGTGTAATAGTTTGTGTGTGTGTGTGTGTGTGTGTATTTATTTATTTACAATGGAATTCTAGAGGATAAATAGTAGATTAACTTATCCATGTCAGAGATAAAATATTTTAAATGTCGATATGAAATACTTAGATTTTTTCTTTTTTTAAAATATACACACTTACAAAGGATTTCTTTAATTTTTTTATGTGTGTGTGCCGGCATGTATGTATTTGTATGCAGGGGCCCACAGAGGTCAAAGAAGGGCATCAGATTTTGTGTAACTGGAGTTACAGACGATTGTGATCTGCCTTGTGGGAGCTGGAAGTTGATTCTGTGTCCTTTACATGAGCAGTAAGCACTATTAACCTCTCAACTATCTCCTCCACCCTTACACAAAATTCTTATGTAGGTCTTTAGAATTGTGGCAGAAAGTTACATCTTAGTGTGTCATGAAAGGAACTTCTCTAGGCAGAATCAGAATAGACTTTGCCATTTGAAAATAATTTCATACAAACTAACCATTGAATTTTTGTGGGTGTTTGTGTTTATATGAAGATTGATTTTGCTTTATGTGTTTCTTCATTGTGTTTGTTGTAAAATGCTTACTTAATCTTGATTCATAGTACAAAAATAGTATGATAATGAGTGAAAAAATTCATGCACAGCAGAGGATTACAGTCAGTTGCTGTGTGCTTTTACTCTTGGATAAAATGATGCTCTGATCAAACAGAAACAACCAAGTAAGTCTGGAGGCTGTCCTGCTACAGGAGAAAGAGAGTCAGCCAAAACCTGCTTTTGTTTGCACTGCTCTGAGACAATGGCTCCTTGTACAAGCTCTAGGTGTCTAAGCCTCACAGCTCATTCCACAGAACCCATATAAAAGGGCAGATGCAGAAGTGAATACCTGTGTCTAGGCACTCCTGCAGAGAGACTGGAGGTGGAGACCAGACAATGGCCCAGAAGAACGTGGGACAGTGAGCCTAGACTCCACAGCAAGTAGAAACAAGGTAGAAAGGGAGACACACTAAGGTGTCATCAAATTTGCTATTCAGTTCCAAGGAACTCTATATGACAAGGAACAGAGGTAAAGGCATAGGATTGAGGGAGGTCTGCCTACTGTCTGATATGTGATATCCTCTGCTAGAGACAGGCTAGTCTTGAACTCACCCTTCCTTGCAATCACCCAGAAGATGCCTGTGTTAGTGCTTGTCTTCTGGTCTTATTCCCACATGTAGGGGTCTCCAGGAACTCAGGGTATGAGACTAGTGCTGCAATAGAACAAAGACCCACCAGCCTCTGGGATGATGCAGGAAGGAATCGGACCTGTTCAACATGAGGTGAGTCTCTTGTCCTCTCTGCATGCAATTCTGTAGACCCATTGTATTTATTCTGTTTGTTGAATACCTACTGTGTGTAAGTGTTGACATGTACTCAATGTATATCTCAATCCCTCCTCTATGTGTTAGCTGGTTCTACCCTTTATATTTTAGGAAACTGAAGCTGAGCACAATGAAGATGCTGTCCACATAATCACACAACATGTTTGTAGTGGACGGAGTAGGCTTCTTCTCCAATTCCCAAACCTCCTTTTTGTACATCACGATAAAGATTCTTGCTTGAAAAATTCTTCCCCAGTGACAGTGCAATGCAAAATTATAGGGGTTTCTATCAACTGTATCCCTAATGTTTATATATATTTATATTTGTCATTGTGTGTTTACTATACATAAATATCATGTAGTCTAGTTTTCTTAAAAGTTCAAGGAAAAATTATAGTCGATGTGATCATTGTAAGAAAATCTTGGACACTAGGAACATCTATGCTTTGCTCTTCAGATTACAAATCACTGGCAAGGATGAAGAAAACAGCTGTGCCATCATCTCTCACACAGAAGTGTTTTCAGATTCTTGTTCTTCAGACAACCATTGGATCTGCCAAAAGACCCTGAAACATGTGTGAAACCCTGTGTCCTGACTCCTGATGTGAATCTCACCTTGATTACTTGACTGTGCACGATATTTCTGCACTGACCGTTGTCTGCTGTTGGCCCACCCAGTGCATAGTTAGTGGCACAAAGTATGGATCCCAAAACCCCTGTGACTTTTACAGATGCTCATGTCCAATTTTTTGTGTCAATGTAAATGTACAGAGACACGGATGTGCCATTCTAGGAGAAGAGTTCTTCAGACGGAAGCCCAGCAGGGGGCACTGGAGGCCTTGTGTGACCTTTTCTGATCTCTGTGTCTGAGGTAATCTGCAGACAGCTGCAGAAAACTGTTTGTAAAGTCTGGATTTTGACCCCATCCCCACTTTAAGCCATTTCACATTTGGACTGTAGAACCTTTACTAAAGTCTTGCTCTTGACTGAAAGCAGAGTCTCAGAGTTAAGGAGCTTGAGATGGGAAGACTTTGTATTGATTGACACTGGCAAATTAGTTGATTAATAATGGACTAATGCTGTGACAATGAATGTGACTCTATGTAACCTGAACTCTGCTCATATGATACTTCCCACCCTGTGGTGATGCAGCAGCAGACTCTGAGCAGACGCTGGTCCATTGATGCTGGGCTTCTCAGTCTTCAGAGCTGTGTGAAAGTGGGATGTCTTCTTCTCCAGTATCCTGTTAGTACAACTACATCAATAAGAACAACAAAAACACTAAGGCACGGACTTGTCTCTTCCCACCATCCACAAGCATCTCACTTTAACTTTCTCATCACTTCTTTCTTCTACACCTCTCTCATACATACTTATGGTTTATGTATAAATTGTAGGAAGTATGCAGCTACATATTTGGTAATTGTAGCAGACAATAAATGATATCTTTTTAATTTTTATGTTAGTGAAATTTTCAAAAGTAAGTATTCTGATAAATCTTTTGGATATTCTCTTCTCAAAACAAACAAACAAACAAACACCTCCAAAATGAAAATCTTTGCCAAATTTTCCATTGCAATCAAAAGAAAAAGATTGACTTTACTATATTAAGAGGCATAATGAAATTTCTTAGAATACATACCTACAGACCCTCACCACTCAATGGAAATGTAGTAAAATGAAAGCATATTCTGTGATCCAAGTAAAATCTCAATTAAAAATAATTCTAAATTAAAATTTTTATTTAGGGTGTATGGATGTTTTCCTTGCATGTATGTCTGTGTGTTCTGTAGTTACAGTGCCCTAAGAAGCAAGAAACAGAATTGGATCCCTTGGGACTGCAGTTATAGATGATTGTAAGCTGCAGTGTGGATAATACTCTTGGACATCCACTCTGAAACAGTTTTCTACTCATCGATGGATCCTGATACTCAAGAATTCCTACAACTGACCTGGAATGTCTTTCCCCAGGATTTCAGAGATAGTCCTCACCTTTCAGACTAAACACTCACTAAGGACTGGGACTGTCTCCCTTTCCCTCCTGCCTCTCCCATTTTGCCTCCTATCTGCTTCAATATGTAGATAACCTCCTCTTTTGTAGCCCATCCCCCCCCCCCCATAGCAAATTTGACACCAACCTGTTCAATTTCCTCAGCTCCTAAACTTTCTGACTCTCACCTCCCAAGCTTCAATTCTCCTCTCCCAAGTCACCTCCCTGATATTTTCTCTCATACCAACCCCAAAACACTTCCTTTTAACCTACCTTGCTCATCTCTGCTCCTATCTCTGCCCTCAGGACCAGTTTCCTCCACTCATGGGTCCCCAGTACATCCTCTATACCAAGTCTCTCCTGGAGCTCCTCCTTCCTCCCATCCATAAACAATTCCTTAAACTTAAAATGGCCTCCTTTTTACTCCAGCCCTCCATCTCCCAGATCTACCCCTAACTTTCCATCCTTACCCTTCCAAAACACACAAATACTTTCTAAACCTGACCCTTGCCCTTGTCACCTCTCCAAAACCTTTGACAGCATCATCCATGGCTGACCTCCCTTTCTCCATCTCACAGCCTCTCTGCTCACCTCTAAATCTAAAATAAGCAAAAAGCAACAAAACAAACACCAACCAACAAACACCACCACCAACAACAACAAAATTACAAACTCTTGGATTCCCTCTCAAAACCTCTTGATCCCTCTCAAAATCTATAGATTCTCTCTCACAATCTATTCCCACCAAGATCTCCCTTATCTTCTAAAGCTTGTCCACTGTCATGGATACCATCCCTCCAAATTCACCAAATTCACCATTCACATCTCTTACCTGCCTGCTCACTAATTCATCCCTTTACCTCAATGTTCCTCTGATCCTTTAAACTTCTCCCTAAAAACTCTGAAAGGCCTCCTACCCCATCCCTCTCATACACCAGAGAGTTCTTTAGCAATCATGTCTACATTTTGTATACAGATATGGCCACAGCTGACTGACCCCTCTATTATCAGTATTCATCCTTACCCTCAGGCTGCTCCTCGTCTTTTAAGATTATGTGTTATCCACAAATCTCATCTCTCTTCTCATTCTCCTACTTTTCCTCTGGCCAAATGATTGCCAGATATCCACTGCTAACTGGCTCCTCCAAATTCACGAACTGTCCAGACAACAAACACTCTGAACAAACCCTACACTACCAACAAGATATAACTAAGCCCAAGCTATCTCCTATCCAACACACACTCCTTGAGTGCCAAAACCTCATTTGGTCATCCAAAAAACTCTCTCCTTCGCTTCACTGATTCCCCCGTTCAATGCCCACAATTGGATTTTTTGCATCTTTCTTCAAAGTCTTCTGTAGTCCCAGTCCCTGTCTATCAGTATCCCGGCTGCCAATCCCCCACCCCCACTACTGACCACTTGTCCCCTTGATCATCCAAGGATGATCTTTGGAAATCAAAGCCAAGGTCTCTCAACCGTTCCACACCAACCCCCAAAACGTGTTATGGACCTTCTCTTTCAACATTTTCCAAGAGCCTCCCAAGTCATCCATGTTCCTAAAATATTTCAATTCCAAAACCCAACTGATCACAGCAGGAAAGATTATTCTGATATAACAAACATCTCTCAAATTGGGTTCTTCCTGACACAACCAGACCCTGCCTTCAAATTAAACATATATAGACCATCTAAATTTTCCTGGCTCCTTTCTCCAACTCTCAGACTCCAGATCTGTCCTTCTGCCAACCAACAGACTGAGCTTTCCTGCATATTGCCGATGCCTTAGAGTGAGATCTGCCCCCTTTTGCTGGGTTCTTCCCCTCTTTCTGGGATCTCTCCCACTTTCCCTGAGATCTCCCTATTTTCATGGTCTTCTTCCTGGCCTTGGGAATCCTCTTTTTAACTATCACCACCATAAACATAAATAATGCAAATGTATTTCCAAGATAAAATACTTTTTCCCCTAAACTACTTAACATTACCTGTGTCCTTAGTCTATCTGTCCCAGCCGTTTTCAAAATAACTATAGACTGCTCCAAAAACTATAGCACCAGCACCAGCCATTCTTTGGAATCTATATCCTGGTCCAGCTTCACAGACTACAGTTTCCTGTGGTACAACAAGTGAAACACCCTGCTCTTCCAGTTTTAGCAACCCAGCATCTTTGGGTCCCTTAACAACACTGCAGCAATTTCAGCAGGATGCATCCAGAGCAAAAGATGCCTATTTACCCAACATGTAGTGACCCAATAATAAAAGAAAAAGGTTGTAATTAAGGGTCACTCTGGGCAGCTTAAGCACGGGAGCATGGTTTGGATAGCCTTCCCCTTCTCCCCATTCATCCTGCCTTGCTAAAAACCCATTAGAGTATATTCACAAATCTAGCTCCAAGGTCTGTTTTCTTATTTGGACGCTGCCTTCTCCTGAGGTTGACTACTAAGTTCAAGCTATCAAAACATTAAAGTTCAGAAATCAAATGCCCACTTTGACTCACCTAATTCACCTGTCTGATCAAACCTCATTCTACACTGTTTTCCCTTGTAACTCTATAAGCTACCATGTTTCTATGTCCACGTCTGTCTTCTCTCTATCCAGAGACAGTTCTTTGTCCCACTCTGTGAAAACTATCCCTTGCCCATCTCCATTATCCATGCTTTCAATCCTCTGGGACAATCAGTAATTCACCTTTGGGCTGAGACCTTGGTCTTGGGAGTCCTGAGCCATATTTTGCCTTTCAAGGGCCACATCTTTCATCTCAGTCAGACACTGTGGGCACAAGATAGGACATAACAGATGGGTCCTCTGTTTCTGTAAGATAAGAGTGATATAGTCACTTATAATTTTGTTTGTCCTATTCTGTATCCTTGTGGGAAAGGCCAAAAACCCCCATGTTTCAGGACTTTAGTTATGGAAATTAAGAAAGATTGGAACCAGGAAGATTATAGCCAACTTATCCATTGATACCCAAACCACCTTCCAGATAGATTTATGTGAAATATTGCATCCAGAAACTATTGGGGGATTGTTTGTTCAATCCTGTGAAGGAGCATATCCCTGGCAATGTGGGTCCACTGGTGAAGAGAAAGAGCTACAGTTTATCCAGTACTATGCCTTCCTGGCTGACTCTCTCCCCCTGAGCTGCCAGAACCCTGGAAAATACCATTGTGCTTGATGTCATGGTGAAATTGAGTCCTCTTGGGAACCCATTGATCCCTTTACAGTTGTAGAAAGGAAACCATCAGCACCCTCCTGTGGTCATAAGCAATACAATCCAAAATCTTTAAGCGTTCCTGCCTGGCATGAAGCCAAAGATCATTATTTAGAAGTTGGTAGAATATGGGGCGTCAGATTATTCCTAAATGGTCCAGACCCAGGAAGCCAATTTACTGTCCAAAAGAAAGCTGCCCCATCCAGCCTATGGGCCTAAACAAATTCATTTTGTAACTGTTGAAATGTGAGCCCTCTATGATGGCAAGGTGCAAAACTCCAATTTCCTCAGGAACATCTTTGGTAAGCTCAAAGATAAAGATTTGTAATGCAGTGGAAGTCAGTTCCTCAGTGTTCATGTTGCTAGAAAGAGTATATCAATCTTTCATAATTCTCAACTGGACATAGGTTTGGACTGCTGGCTGTGCCTGGACCCTAAGCCACAATAACATGTTCAGAATGAACCTTATCAAATAAAAACTATAAATAGGTCTAACTTAAGCTCCCACTGTGGGACCTCAAGGGAAGGTGCCTATTTAAAATCACCAAGATATCCCTTAGAAGATTTCCTGCCCTGCTTGAGTTCCAGTCCTGGCTTCCTTTTGTGATGACCAGCAACGAGGAAGAGTAAGCTGAATAAATACTTTTCTCCCGAACTTGCTTCTTGGTCATGATGTTTGTGCAGGAATAGAAACTCTGACTAAGACAGATGACTATCCAAATAAACCAGACATGAAAATGTTTCTTTATGATATTTCTTTGCACTGCCTCATTTTAGTCAGAAAGAAAAAACTGGTCATGGAGATCTGTGAACATTTGGAAGTCAATGTTTTTATTTTTCTGAAGACATAAGAAACTGAACACTCAGCCAGTCCTTCTGCATGGCACTAGATGCCCATCTAGCTCTGTTTGACAGCCTGCAGTAGCTGCTAAGAAAGGGGATCAGTAATGGGTTTGTTCTTTTTTCTTTTCTTTTCTTTTCTTTTCTTTTCTTTTCTTTTCTTTTCTTTTCTTTTCTTTTCTTTTTTCTTTTTTCTTTTAAAAACATTGAAAAGACATGCTTTCATGCAGTAAGACCTGCCAGACCAGACATACAACCTCTTGAGATACCTTGTGGTCATGTAAGTTTTTCTGTAAGCATTCACATGCTACATACTGAATGTGGTGTCTGCTAAATACAGCAAGGATATTGTTAATTAAGGACTTTCCAAGCCTCATGGGATGGATGATCAGTAATGTATCTTAGATTATGGGTATAAATGCATCCACTGGGAACTGAGGCTCCAAAGTGATGACCCTCAGTTACAACCTGCTGCCATCTGAGGTGAGGCTGTAGGGCAGACTCAAGGGTCATCTGAAACTGAAAGACACATTTTTTGATTATTGTGTTTTATGACAAAATTTCCTAAAGAGATGCAAGGGACCACTGGAACAACCTGCACAGAGAGTCATCAGAGCAATCTTGGATGTAGAGAGACAACACTGAGTGTAATCACTTGTATGTTCTTTTAGACAACTTCTCTATTGTGACCGTTTGCTATGAAGAGATATGAGTAATGCCTATAACAGATGACTGGCTGCAATATGTGAAGCCAACTGCACTGGGAAGGAAGAAAAACAAACCTTCTAAGTGTAGATGTGGCTCAGAAATAGAGTGGGTGCTTAATGCAGAGTCAATCCCCAGTAAACACCACAGCATCACAACCTTAAGGTTTTTGCATGTCCTCCCATTTATAACTTCACTCAAAAATCTATACCACAGTGATGACTTCTGGTGGAGATGCTGTCTGCTCCATCACCTCCTGAAAACTTTGGTTGTGTGAGCACTATAAGTGGGGAGTGGGGGCTCTAAAGCCCAGGTCGTCAGTGCAGAACTCCCTGGGTAAGACTTGTTGGTCCTCTGTTTGCACTGCTGTGCCTGTTCAAAGAAGCATAGACACCAGGGGCATTGGGAACCTCTCTAATGTCTCCTCATCCAAAAGCCCAGAGATGGCCTGTGGGGCAGTGGTCTGTGGAAGGCAATCTGATACCCGGTTGAGCTCAGGCTAAAAATTCTGAAAGACCCCGTGAAATTTTCACATGGGACCAGATTATGGTTTTGGCCACCGCTCCTGGAAGACTCCTGTAAAACAGCTACAGCCTTCATAACCCCTGTATAGAGAGAGGCCTGGCATGTGAGATTTGTCATGTAGAAAGCAAACCTGAGTCCCGGGCAAGCAAATGAGGCACCACAAATTCCCCAAACCAAGCCATTGGAAGGTATTCGTTACCAAACCCTTGGCCCCTCCCAAACACAGTATATGAGAGCATCCTGACCTGGGTAGCGCTCTCTCTCTCTCTCTCTCTCTCTCTCTCTCTTTCTGCTCCACCTGCCCGCCTCCCCACTCTGTCCCTGCTTCTGCGCGCACCCACCACCTGCCATTCAGAAGCAATAAAACTGCAAAGCTGCCCACGCGTCTGAAAGCTTTTGTCCCTAGAGCTGTAACATTTTTGACCCAGGAAGAGGTCTGCTGTCTGGGCCAGGTGGTGGGGCTCGCATTGACTGCAGCCACTGAGATTGCACTACAGCCAGGACCTGACTCAATATGTGGCTAGCGCTGATAGGCGGGCCTCTTGGGGATCACGCCTCCACCACAGCAGTGGGATCACGCCACAGACAGAACCAGGCTCAGAGCAGGAAAGTGACTGAGGTGGCCCATGCTCTCATACCCGCCTGTGCTCCCTTCTCTGCTCCATGGCCAACAACTGGAGAGCAGCCCAGGTGGCCACCGGGTACTGCAGTAACCGGGACCAGGGGACTCCATCCACGCTTGTGCTCCCTCCTCCTGGGGCGGACCAACAACTGGTGCTACCAACGTGGGGCTTGAATGGCGACCTGACTGCACTGAATGGATGCCACAGACGGGTAAGCCCCCCAGAGTCAGACCTATCCTTTCCTGCTGTGCTTTCAGCCGGCATCATCAAGTGAATTTAGACAAGCTAGGGGAACAATTGAGGTCTTTGGGCTAGAGCTACTCTCTGATGTTGGCTAAAGGTCCCCCTAGCCCCTGTCCGGATTCCAACGGCCCAATTGGGCATTGGCCAAGGTTAGCTGTCTAAACTTATCTTAAAAACAAACAAACAAATAAACAAACAAACAAACAAAAAACAAAAACTGGTAACGCAGCAACCAGTAAGGGCTGAAGGGCGTTTGCCAGATCTCAAATCTGCGGAAGGGCTTAGGCTTTTGGGCCTCTGTGGAATCCCCCAAAGCCAATAGGCCAAGGGAACATTCCCATTGGACAAAGCGTTTCTCCTCTTTTCTGTCATGGTCAGCTCACAATCACACACAAAAATCTCCCCAGGACAGGGAAATTTGTGCCTTTCTAAAATCCCACGGAATTAAAGTAACCCAAAAACAAGCGTCCTGGTTTTGGGAAGAAGTCCTTAAGATAGCGACAAGCATGGCCAATGATAACATTTATAGCCTGGACTCATGGGCCCTAGTAGCTTCTCTCATCAAAAACAGAGATACCCAAGAAGGAAAAACACACTCCCATGATTTTCTGCCAATCTTAGCTGCGATTCAGCAATGCAATGGTCCTCACCTAAAGTAGAACAGGCTGATAGCAAGCAGCTCCTGAGCCTCCTCAATCAGATGAACCCAAAAATCAAGGACCTAAGATTCACCCTATCTCGGATCTTGCAGCCCTTATCCAACTGATAAGGGAAATAAAATCCATTTACCCACCCCTCCCCCTTTATGCTTTAGAGGAAGCAATAAACAAACCTTCTGCTCCTCCAGCCTCTCCCACTCCAATTCAAGGGCAAGGCTCTATTAACAAAACAGAGGAGCTTCTGCCTGCCTCTCCTCCTACTGCACCTCCCCCCATCCAACCTGAGAGAGATTTCCCTTCTCCCCTTTCTACCATCCAACAGCTTTGTAATGTCTGAGACTCTCTTGCAAAAACTAACCACGCCCCCCCCAAGCTGCTCAGCAGTCTGATACCGAGCTAGAAATCCATAATTCTCAAGCATTCCCAGTTAATATCAACCCCAGTCAAGCTAAACCACTCAATTGTTACCCACTCCAAGCCTCAGACTTAAAAGAACTCAGGCAGGCAGTGAAGGAAGAGGGCATCCATGCACCCTGGACAAAATCTCTCCTACGGAGCCATGCTGCCAACTTAAACACCCCCCCCCCCAAGACTGGGGGGATATTTGCTGTTCTTCCCTTCCAGGCCCAATGTTTTTGGAATGGGAAGCCTTATTTAGAGATGAATGCTGTCAGCAAGTGAGGCAGAATCAGGACAAAGGGGATACCTCATAGGATTTTAATGAACTCTTTGGCCAGGAAGAGTTTTCTACTGGGGCTAGGCTAACTAATCAGCCTGTAGGTTATTATGAGCAAGTTAAATTATGCATGACCTAGGCATGGGAAAGACTGACCCTGCCCTCAGGGTCACAAGTTCCTGCCTCCTCCCTGCTCTCTCTCCATCAAACTCTGGGAGAATCTTTATCTGATTTTATTCTTAGAACCAAAATGAGTCTAGAAAGAAAAATTCCTACTTCCGCGGGCGGAGAGCTCCTTAAACCAATTGTCTGGGAAGGTATGACTTCTGAATCCAGGCTGGCTTGCTAGGGTCTCCGAGAGGAGCATCACGGTAGGTGGATTGTGGCTACTCAAGATATAGGGACAGCAGCATACCAGACAGCATCTATGGCTCAGGCATTTGTAGCAGTAGTAAAAACAGAAGGCATCTGATTCAATTGTGGAAATGCAGGGCATTGGAAGAATGAATGCCCACAGAACTCTCCCCCCATTATAAACTCTAACCCCCCTATGTATATCTGTCCCCGCTGCAGAAAAGGTTTCCACTGGAGGAGACATTGTACTGCTACACATGATAAAGATGGAAAGCCACTAAAGCCTTTAAACTTCAGACAGGGTAGCCTTCAGCCCCGACAGTAAGAGGGATAGATACTCCCATTGAAGCCGTGTGGGTGTCCAGGATTTCAGAAGGCTCCCATCAAAAACTAACCATTAAAATAGATAATAAACCATTCAAATGTCTTATTGATACGGGAGCAGACAAGACAATTTTAAGACAGCAAGAGATCCCACGTGACTGGCAACTAATCCCTGGACCCCAGCTCCTAGGCATAGGAGGTACCTCCCATGCATTGGTAACCAAGCAGGCCTACAGGTGGGAAGATTCGGATGGGGCTAATGGCCTCATATGCCCCCTGGTGGCTAGGTGACCACCAATCTTCTAGGGAGAGAATCTTACAGGCCCTAGAGGTGGTTCTTACTACCCAACCAGAAAGAGACTACATTACAATAGAGGATATTACCTATAAAGAAAATAATACCCAAGAAGATCCTAAATACCCTCCTCCAAATCACCCCCAAGTTTGGGGGCCACTGTAAAATTTAATACTCCCTGCCTTGATTGGCTCTCCAAAGAAGCCATCTGTGTTCCACAGTGGCCTCTATCAAGGGAGTAGCTTAGAGCCCTCACCCAGCTGGTAGAAGAACAGCTACTGCTGCAGCACATCCGCCCCTTCCACAGTCCATGGAACACCCCTATATTTCCTATAAAAAAGAGCTCAGGGGGATGGAGATTATTACAAGATTTGAGGGCAATTAACAAAACCATGCGAGTCTGGGGCTCCCCACAAAGAGGGCTACCCCACGTCTCAGCCATCCCTGCCAATGTACCCTTATTGGCAATAGGCATAAAAGATTGTTTTTTCTCCATCCCTCACCATCCCAGAGACTGTGAACGTTTTGCATTCTCAGTACCCCCAATTAACAATTACAGCTCAGCCTCACAATATGAATGGACTGTCCTCCCACAGGGAATGGCTAACAGTCCAACCATTTGTCAGGAGACTGTAGTCACTGCATTAAAACCCCATTTAAAAAGGGGACTCAATATTCATCATTACATGGATAACGTATTGGTCTGGAGAGACCCTTCTACCTCCCCTTCCCAACTTAAGGACCAGCTAATATCTTCTCTATCTGCCCTAGGATTCAAAATAACCCCTCACAAAATTCAACTAATTCTGCCCATTGCATTTTTAGGAACAGAGATCTCCCTTACCTCAATACGTCCCCTCAAACCCACCCTTTCCTTCCCTCAAAAATTAACTCTTGCTTCTCTCCAGAGCTTTTAGGCAATCTCAGTTGGCTTCAGCCCTGGCTCCCCCTTCCCACAAGCACCCTTCCACCCCTCTTCAACCCCCTGAAAGGAGACAAAAGTCCCTCCTCCCCAAGAATATTGTCCCCAGAAGCAGTTCAAGCTCGAAATTCTGTCAATGAAGCCCTAAAAGATATGGCTCTTTCTAGGTATGACCCAACAATACATATACAGTTCCTTATCTTTAACTCTTCCCCTACACTTGTGGGAGCCCTTGACCAATCTCAGGGGGTACTGGAATGGCTCCACACCCCAATGGGTGGTACACCCCGAATTTTAAATGAGGTGAATGCACTCGCTTGCATGATTAAAATGGCAGGGATAGAGCTCTACAAACCCTAGGGAAAGAACCTGACATTCTTGTCACCCCCTTCTCCCTCTCCAACATCCAGTGGCTAATTAAGAATCACTCCCGCTTTGCTATTTGCTTGATAGGGCTCACAGGGCAAATTGACAACCAATAACCTGATAAAAAATGGGCCTCTGCTCTCCCTCTGTTGTGATGGCTGCCCCCCAAACTATTCTCAAAAGAGCCTATAGCAGGAGCCCCTTCAATATTTATTGATGGAGGAAAGAGGGGAGCTGTGGCAGTAATATACTATTTACCCGAGGATGAACCCCCTATCCTCCAATTCAAAGAGCTACCCCTCACTCCCCCCAATATAAAGAATTATATGCCATCTATCTAGCCCTAAAAGAAGTCAAGGGCCCCCCTAACCTATTCTCAGACAGTGTATATGCTGTCAATTTGCTTCCCAGGTTGTCAAGGTCCTTTGTCAAACTAGATGCCAACCCACTTTCCCCTCTACTTATACAGGTCTCCACCCTCCTACAGGAAAGGGCCTCCCCATCTACATCCAGCATGTCCAATCTCACAGTCCCTTACCAGGCCCTATATCTGAGGGATATGCACTCGCTGACCAAACTACCTCAACAGGGATATTCATGGCCTCCACTGAACAACCAGACCAATTTCACTCACACACACACAAAAACATAAAGTGGCTTCATGCCCGCTTCCCCCACATCCCTCTGGCTCAACTCCAAAGGATAATAAAAACATGCTCCTCTTGTGCATCCCTCATTACCACCCCAGCTTTACAAATGATGGGCACCAATCCCCGAGGCCTTAAGTCCAATGCCTTATGGCAAATTGATGTCATCCATATCCCCCAATTTGGTAGACAGAAATATGTTTTTGTTACCATAGATACATACTCCCATTTTATATGGGCTACAGCCCAAACAGGTGAAAGCACAAAAAGGTTGATTTACCATATGCTTTCCACCTTTGTCATCATGGGCATTCCTCAACAGATAAAAACTGATAATGGCCCTGCCTTCACCAGCTCTCAATTCAAAAACTTCTGTACACGCTAGGAATTTGCCCATCATATAGGACTTCCGCACAACCCTCAGGGCCAAGGAATAATAGAAAGAACACATCAAACCCTAAAGGCCCAACTCCTAAAACAAAAGACAACACCTATCCCCCTAATGATGGTTCTGACTACCCTAGACATATTTAACATCTACAGAGGGTCCAAACACCCTCCTATCTCCCTCCATTGGCACACACCCGAATTAACCCCTTCAATCCTAGTACAATGGCGAGATCCTTTGGATGGAATTTGGAAGGGACCAGACACTCTCCTTAGAACTGGAAGGAGTTTTGTTTGTGTGTTTCCACAGGACCAGCCTAAGCCTATCTGGGTCCCTGCCAGAAATGTCTGACATCACCCCACTAACCCAGAAGATGGCCTGCCTCTCGCTGACAGATCAGAGATGGAAGAGGAGGAGGAAGCAGAGGAATCACCACAACCAGAAGAATTCCTGGAAGGATATCCATGACCTGATAACTGGTGCCCAGGCCATGTGCCCTCCACAAGCCCCCATTTCCTCTGTTTTCTTGGTTGTTTTTGTCATTTTTTCATGCTAACTGTGCTTCTGCCCAGCCTCTCTCCAACCTCCCCAACACCTACCACTGGAGATTCTATGCTAAGGAAACCTACAATGGACACAACAAGGTTATAGGGACCCAAGACTGTCCACTTGAAGGCTGCCGAACCAAGATTGAGATCCCTCTACATCAAGACTCTATCTCCACTATGCCCAGCCCTTTTCTTTGCTTCCCCTACTGAAATATAGGTGAATGTCTCCAGGAATCTCCACATATGGAGGTTGCAGATACTGGAGCTGCAGAACGGAATCCACCAGTCGTGGTGGCACCATGCTTGCCAACCTCAAAACTCATTTTCAGCTTTCTATTAGTAACCCATGGAATGAACGTTGGTGAACCAGAGTCATGGGTAAACTTTACCCCACTGGATTTGCCAAATACCTGGCAGCTGACCTGCACATCTCCCGTGAACTTGTTCCTGCCTCCAAATCAGTCTTTAATCATGTTAATATTATCCAACAGGAAATTCAGTCTCAGAAGGATCTCCAAGTTACCCTCTCCTGGCCACAGTACATCTAATATGCAGCCGACCTCCTTCCCCTAACCATCCACCCCAACTCCTCCCAATACTTTTTCTGTGCCTCTCTCTCGACCATTATTAACAGCTGTTCCCATTAACATTTCCCTTCATGTCCTTCAGGGACCCCTACCCACCAGAAAAACACAGGACATTCCCCTCTTTGACCTGCACCCCCCTCTTTGCCTTGTAGAACCCTCCTCAAAACCTCATCTTACATGTGTCTGTGATATTATCATCACTAAATCAGTGTGTGTTAACCCTCCTGCCCTCCTCTGGTGCGAAGGCACTACTGGTGCCTGTATTAACCCCTCTTTTCAA
Source organism: Uromys caudimaculatus (assembly GCA_028551405.1). NCBI lineage: Eukaryota > Metazoa > Chordata > Mammalia > Rodentia > Muridae > Uromys > Uromys caudimaculatus. The sequence continues at coordinate 18,328,351 of CM052700.1, forward strand.
GGCTCCTGCACCCCTTTGATAATTGTCCCCCAGGTCTATTTCTACAAACCTGAAGAACTCGCTCTGCAGATGGGAGGAAGCCGAAAGAAGAGAGAAATCTTCATCCCTCTGCTCATCGGACTAAGCCTTGCTGTCTCACTGGGTGCAACAGGAATCGCTGGAGCAGCCCTGGTCCAAACTCATCTGGCCAGCGACTTCCAGGACAAGCTCAATCAGGCGATGGCTTCCACTGCAGACAGCCTTGAGTCAACATCAGATAACCCCCTTAGCAGGAGTTGCTCTCCAAAACCGAAGAGCCCTGGACTTGTTGACTGCAGAACAGGGAGGAACTTGTGTGTTGTTGGGGGAGGAATGTTGCTTCCATGTCAATGAATCTGGGCTTGTAGAACAAGATGTACACATGCTTAAAGAGCTTTGGGGGAACCTCCGGGTGCGCTATGCCCCAAACACCCCCTCCCCTTGGTACTCTAACCCATTGGTAGCTTGGCTTCTTCCCCTCCTTGTCCCCATACTAGCCATTGGAACCTTGCTTCTCTTGGTACCTTGCCTCATTCAGTTTCTAAAGCAGAGGATGAGTAGCATTGCAAAGTTCACCGCCATTCAGGCCTTGGCTCAATATCAAACTGTTCCCAATATGGGAGACAGTTATTCTGATGACACCTCTCCCTTATAAAAGAAAAAGGGGGAGCTGTTGGGCAGTGGTCTGTGGCAGGTAGTCTGATACCGGGTTGAGCTCAGGCTAAAAATTCCAGGAGACCCCGTGGAATTTTCCAAAGGGACCAGATTATGGTTTTGGCCACCGCTCCTGGAAGACTCCTGTAAAACAGCTACAGCCTTCATAACCCCTTTATAGAGAGAGGCCTGGCATGTGAGATTTGTCACGTAGAAAGCTACCCTGAGTCCCGGGCAAGCAAATGAGGCACCACAAAGTCCCCAAACCAAGCCAATAAAAGGTATCATTTACCAAACCCCTGACCCCTCCCAAACAGTATATGAGAGCATCCCGACCTGGGTAGTTCTCTCTCTCTCTCTCTCTCTCTCTCTCTCTCTCTCTCTCTCTCTCTCTCCCCTCCACCTGTTCACCTGCCCACTCCATCCCCACTTCTGCTGTCGCCTGCCACCCGCCATCGAGAAGGAATAAGGGTGCAATGCTGCTCCAGCATCTGAAGGATTTTGTCTCTAGAGCTGTAACACTTTTGGCCTGGAAAGAGATCTGCTCTCTGGGCCAGGTGGTGGGGTGTGTGCTGACCACAGCCTCGGAGATTGCACTATGGCCAGGACCTGACTTGATACAGGGTGTGCGCCTACAGGCTGGCCTCGCAGGGATTGCACCGTGACCACAGTCACGGAATCATGCAGCAGCCAGAACCGGGCTCGGAGGGGCAGAGTCACCGAGGTGGCCTGCGCTCCCATCCCTGCCTACCAACATGCAGCCCAGGTAGCCACCAGCCACCGCAGGAACCGGGACCAGGGGACTCAGTCCATGCTTGTGCTCCCTCCTACTGGCGTGGACCAACAATGGCTCTTCTATGTGAGCATAGCATTTTGTTGGGGTTTTTTAAAGGATATTTTCTTTATTTACATTTGAAATATTATCCACTTTCCCAATCTCCCGCAGAAAACTACTATTCAGTCACCCTGCTTCTATAAGGGTGTGTACCCAACCACCCACTCCTGCCTCCCTCCCTCAAATTCCCCTACACTGAGGCATCAAGCCTCCACAGGACCAAGGACCTCTTCTCCCATTGATGCCTGACAAAGTCATCCTCTGCTACATATGCAGCTGGAGCCATGGGTCCCTCCATGTGTACTCCTGGGTTGGCGATTTAGTCCCTGGGAGCTCTGGTTGGTTGATATTGCTGTTATTCTTATGGGATTACAAACCTCTTCAGCTCCTTCAGTCCTTTCTCTAACTCCTCTATTGAGGATGCTGTGCTCAGTCCAGTGGTTGGCTGTGAGCATCTGCCTCTGTATATGTCAGGCTCTGCCAGAGCCTCTCAAGAGACAGCTAAATCAGGCTCCTGTCAGCATGCACTTCTTAGAATCATCAATAGTGTCTGGGTTTGGTGATTGTATATGGGATGGATCACCAGGTGTGGCAGTCTCTAGATGGCCTTTCCTTCAGTCTCTGCTCCACACTTTGACTCTGTATTTGCTCCCATGAGTATTTTGTTCCCCCTTCTAAGAAGGACCAAAGCATTCACACTTTGATCTTCCTTCTTCTTGAGCTTCATGTGGTCTATGACATATATCTTTGGTATTCCAAGCTTTTGGACTAATATCCACATATCAGTGAATACATACCATAGGAGTTCTTTTGTGATTGGGTTACCTCACTCAGGATGATATTTTCTAGTTCGATCTATTTGCCTAATAACTTCATGAATTCATTGTTTTTAATAGCTGAGTAGTACTTCATTGTGTAAATATACCACATTTTCTGTATCCATTCCTCTGTTGAAGGACATCTGGGTTTTTTCCAGGTTCTGGTTATTATAAATAAAAATGGCTGGTATGAACATAATGGAGCATGTATCCTTATTATATGTTGGCAAATCTTTTGGGTATATGCCCAGGAGTGGTATAGCTGGGTCCTCAAGTAATACCATGTCCAATTTTCTGAGGAGCCACCAGAGTGATTTCCAGAGTGGTTGTACCAGCTTGCAATCCCATCAACAATGGAGGAGTATTGCTCTTTCTCCACATCCTCACCAGCATCTGCTGTCATATGAATTTTTTTGGTCTTAGCAATTCTAACTGGTGTGATATGGAATCTCAGGGTTGTTTTGATTTGCATTTCCCTGATGACTAAGGATGTTGAACATTTTTTAGGTGCTTCACAGCCATTTGATAGTCCTCAGTTAAAAATTCTTTGTTTAACTCTGTACTCCATTTTTTAATAGGATTATTTAATTCTCTGGAGTCTTAACTTCTCAAGTTCTTTGATATGTTGTATAGTAGCCCTCTATGGGATGTAGGATTGGTAAAGAGCTTTTCTCAATCTGTTGGTTGTTGTTTTGTCCTATTGACAATGTTCTTTGTCTTAAGAAGCTTTGCAATTTTACGAGATCCTATTTGTCTACTGTTGATCTTAGAGCATAAGCCATTGGTGTTCTGTTCAGGAAAATTTCCCCTGTGCTCATATGTTTGAGACTTTTCTCCACTTTCTCTTCTGTTAGTTTCAGTGTATCTGGTTTTATGTGGAGGTCCTTGATCCACTTGGACTTGAACATTGTACAAGGAGATAAGAGTGGATCTATTTGCACTCTTCTATATGCTGACTGCCAGTTGAACCAGCACCATTTGTTGAAAATGTTGTCTTTTTTCCACTGGATGGTTTTGTCTCCTTTGTCAAAGATCAAGCGACCATAGGTATTTGGGTTCATTTCTGGGTCTTCAATACTGTTCCACTGCTCTTCTATTCCATTTCATTTCTATTCCACTGGCTAAATCAACTACTTGACAATCCTCAGCGTCTTCCTCCTCATTTGAGGCTAGACCTTTGCCCTCCTGTGATTTTTTTTTCCTCTAATGAGTCATTTGAGGCTTGGGGATTTTTCTCCATTCATTGCCTAATGACAGCTATCACAAGGAGGAAGGAGAGTTGCAAAATATAGCCTTCCTGGGCTTCCTTTTTATGAGCCCTGTAGACAAGTCAAGTTGAGATGTCTAGGTCATAGATAATCCCAGACAGGACCTGAAGTTGAAACTTAAGGAATCTTTGTAAAGTCAGTTGTGTCAGATGGTGTTTTGCTTGGGCAAACATGTGAAGGGGTGTTTTCCTCAAGCAGACACAAGTGAAAGGATATTTTGCTAAAGCAGACAGATGAAGGAACAATTCCGTGAAGCAGACACAGGTGAAAGGATGTTATATTAAAGCAAGCATGCAAAAGGACACACCAGGAAGTATTCTTCACTAATGACAGCATGATGTATTGGTTTGCCTTACATCATTGTTGAGCTCCATTTGTCCTGACTCCATAGAGAGAAACACATAGAAAAATTCTCAAGAAGTTTTTGCAGCTTCTTGCTACTTCCTTGAACTCAGATGGATTGGCGGAGTGATGTCAGCTGATATGGCATTTTTCTGAGACACACTCGTGTACTAAGGCAAGACAGATGGTGAGACAAGACTCTTCGAGGACACGTGAGGTTTGGAGCGAATATAAATAGGACCCAATGGGCTGTGAGGGGGACTTGGCTTGGTTTGCTTGCATAGCCAGCTTTTCAATGCTTCTTGTTCTCCATCTTTGCTGATCTTTGCTTCACTGAGAGAGACATAGCAGGGAACACAGGAGTGAGCAAGCTGCATGGAGTCAGTTCAGTCAAGACAAGCAGTACATTTATGACCTGTGTGCCTAGTGTGACCTGTGTGTCTTTGTGTAGATAAGGGAATAGCAGCATCTTTCCTCTTTACACCCTGTGCTGGTTCACAGACAAACACAAAACATGAAAGAGGGTAGGAGTTGGGTTCTGGGGCCTGGGAACATGAACTCAGTTTTGATCCTGCCAACAAGATGGAACTCATTCCTGAATGGCACACTCAGGAAAACTACCTCCTAACACTTTAAATTTTTTATTAATTTTTTAAAAAAATTCCTGTATGAGTAAAGCACAAGTTTGAAGATCAAAGGACAACTTTATGGAATTGGGTCCCTGCTTCTACCATGTGAATCCAGGTGCCAAACTCATGTTGTCAGGTTTAGTGACAGAGTAGCATTACATTCTGAGCCATATCACTGGCTTTGTATATATACTTTAATAAATAGCTCCAATTCTAGCAATCTGGAGATTACACCTAGTCCTTGTTACTATAGATAGATAGATAGATAGATAGATAGATAGATAGATAGATAGATAGATAGATAGATGATAAATAGATAGATGTGGATCCAGATTAGCAGTGGATGTTTGCTAAGCATGAGTAAGAGGGTTTAATCTATATTATTGATACAGTTAGAATGACAGAGCTAAAGAGAAATAGATAGACAGAGATAGAGATGATAGAGATAGAGATAGAGATAGATAGAGAGAGAGAGAGAGAGAGAAAGAGAGAGAGAGAGAAAAGCATGTGAGTGACCTGATATTTTGACCCTTTTGGGATTTGTCAGTGTAAGGTAGTGAATGATCAAATAAAAACTAAAATATTTTGTTCTTATAATTTAATAATACGTAAACTACTGCAATAAATATAACACTTAAGAAGGCTCAGTAATTAACTGTGTCTTGCTAGTAAATGAATCTAATAAAGAATGAAATTTAAATGACATACTAATGTTTGAAATTCTCAAAAAATTAAATGAGAAAGTAAAATGAATTGTTTATACCATGATTTTAGTCCACTTTAACTAAAATAGGAAAACTGAGAAATAAATCTTAAAGTATTTTGACAAACATTCCTTATTGATTAAATTAATAATATTAATATTGGTTTTAATCCTGTCTAGGACTCCCTTCATGTTGGTCATTGAATTTTGTAAAAATATGTTGATTCTAAAAAAATTTTGAAGGCCACAGAACAATAATCATTTTTTTGTGATAATGGAAACATTTCACAGTGTTATTTGCCCTCCATTTTTAAAGGTCCCAGTCGTTAGACTTAATGGGAAAAAAAAGGTCATATCTGGTCATAAAAGTAGAGGTTCCCACCTTCAAACTTTTTGACTCAGAATTATTCCTGTCTAAAAGAAATGCAGGGACAAAATAGAGCAGAGACTGAAGGAACAGCCATCCAGTGACCAGTCCAACTTGTGATCCATCCCATGGGCAGGTACCAAACTCTGACACTATTACTGATGCCATGTTGCTATGTTGTGCTTGCACACAGGAGCCTACAATGGCTGTCATCTTGTCAGGAGCCATTTTCTGTTTCTCTTGAGCAGAGTGGAGAGAGAGAGAGAGAGAGAGAACGAGAGAGAGAGAGAGAGAGACTGCCTGCCAAGCAGAGCCAAGACAGCTCAGGATCTGTAGGCAGATTTCCTGACCTGCTGAGGCATGTAACAACAGGAAGAGGTGTACTTGAGGCTCAAGATTAAGAGATAAAGGTTCTATTGACCTTGGTAGTAGAAATAGGGAGATTTTGGGGTGAGAACAAATGACTTGTATATATTTCAACATTATTGTTTCCTGGAAGCTTGTGGGTTTGCTTCTCACAGTACTGTAGTTTAAGAAGGCTATGAGAAATACACTTGCTGCTGGCATGGTAATGACCTACAGCACTCCCGTTATCTGTCTCTTGCATCTTTTTTCTCTCTTTCCTATAATCATCCTCACTTCCCCCTCAGAGGACTGTTTTTCTTCAGACCAGCCAGACCAGTATAAGTGGCACTCAAATAGGGACTCTCTGAGAGTATAGGGATTAAGTGGTGGACACCAAAAAAAACAAAAACAAAACAAACAAACAAACAAAAAAACCACCAAGCACTCAGAAAAGGTAAAGCTGTGGTGAGAATTTGCTGGGAGTAAAAGACATAGAAAAATATAGATAAGGAAGTTCAGAAGAAGTAAGGAAGCTCAGAAGAAGTAAAAGAAAAAAAAGGGAAATGGAAGTGGTATAATGTTTTTTGTATAATATACTTCGTTAAAATAGAGCAACAGCAATTGCATAATTTTTTAGATCTTGTAAAGAAAGTTTCTCCTTCTTTTCTGGAGGAAGGTACAATAAATATATTTAGAAACCTGGGAACCAGGTACAGAGGTGTTCTTGGCAGCAGCCACTAGCAGGCCAGGGGCACCCATACTCCTGGTTCTGATGCTGTGCACTCGCATGGGGACATCCACCAACCCCCAGGGGTGTGAAAACTCAGGCAACAGTAGCCTGTTGAAGGTGGATGAGCTATGCGGAACTCCCTTTCTGGGGCTCTGCAACAGACAGCACTGCAGACATCTTAGCTCTGGTATGAGCAAGCTTTTAGGATCCCTGGTTTTCATGCAGGTAATCCCAAATACAAAGTATATAAACTAACATATATCATACACATCAGAAATTATGTACATTAAAACATGTTTATAAACTATATACTTTATTCACATGTCCTCAGAAGATAACTTGTCATAATAACTACATACATATTCAGATATATACATATATGTATATAAATTATCCATATTAAAAGTAAATTATATGTTAAATACAAATTATACAAGGTGAATACATATTATATACATTTAATATAATTTATATACACTATGATTTACATACATTGGCATATACATTACATACAGTTAATAAAAATTACATACATTCAATGCTAATTATATACTTAAAAATGAAAATTATATACATAATTTACATAATGATATACATATCAATTATATGTGTTAAAATATAAATTAAATGTAAGTTTAATCTATAAAATATAGGCTATAATATATATAAAATACATAATTTCACATGTCCTCAAGGACAGAGAATTATGGAACAATCCCATGAAATCAGTTGTTTAAAATAAAAAAGGGGGAGTTGTATATACTCCTTCACTTTTATTTTGAATTTTTTAATATTGGAAGCCAAGGGATTCTCTGCTGCTAAGCATTTATGGCATCCTATAAGTAGGCATACTTACGCCCCGGTGAAAGGTAAGGATCCACTTATTGACATATGACACAGTACTGATCTGGTATTAACATGAGAAGAAAACATGTTTGTGTTTTTCCACAGGATAAAAGAACTCAGCTAACTTAGTTGGTAGAGTCTAAGACTCTTGGTCTCAGGGTTGTGGGTTTAAGCCCCACACTGGGCTTAGCAGAACTTGGCTTTATGATCATTTTTATGGTGTGTCTATTACCTAGTCTTTTGAGAGGAATCATCGGAGCTCCTACAGATGTCAAAACAGAGGTACATAAATTCAAGTTCTAACATCTTCCCTAACAGAAGCTGGTAAATATAAGTAATAAATGTTGGAAGGGCTAAGAAGATGTTGTAAGGTATATAAATGCAAATTATAAAGATGTAAGAAATGAATTTTTAAAAAGGAAGAAATGGGAGGTGTTTTATATTCCCTCCACAAACTTTAGTTATTTCAAATTTCAAAATTTTAACATTGATCAATGAAATTCTGATAAGTTAATGAAACATTCACAGTTTACAATTCAGTTGTAAGCTCAACATTTTAATTTCCCTTTAGTTGTTTTCTGAAGGTAAACTTAAAGATACATCTCACCATGCTAAAAACCTTCCTGTTCAATCTATATATGTACAGATGTAAACCTATAGCTTTTATAACAGATACCTGTTAACTACTTTTCCTAAAACATAGATTTCAATACAATGGTAAATAGTAATATATATTCTTATATAAACTAAAGTTCACATAGCTACAGAGAATCAAGAGTCCTAAGACTTAGACCTGCCTGTCACAGATCAAATGGACTCCAGATAAGTATGCCTGCCTGTTCTTGAAAATAGAATTCTCCCCTGTTCTTGGGATTTCTTTACTCCCACAATTGCTACACAATTTTAATTTCTGTTCCTAGACTGTATTTGTCTCAGAAAATTTTCACCTGGCTGACAGACTCCATCTAGTGATCAGCTGTGGAGCTGCTCAAATCTGGACTTGCTGAAGGCTGATGCTAAATAGTTCAGCCAATGGAATTGCTCTCTGTCTTTCATCTGGATTAGATAAACAGATGCTTTTGATAAATGCCCCATTGCCCAGCCTTTAACTAGCATGTAAGCCCTCCTGGGACATTTTGCAGCATCCTAATGTCAACAGGAAACAGATACAAAAGATAGATCCAACATCCATTTTCCCACTCTACAGGATAAAATGAGGAGGAGGTTCAGGGGGACCCTGGGTACACTTTAAAAACAACCCCATGTCTATTGTAAGGTTTTGTAACAGCATGTGTATTCTTGCTTGATGTGTTGATGATTGGCCAAATGCTTTTCTGTCTAGAAATTTGTTTAATGTAACCTGCTGTTAATAATTAAGAGTTCAGATTCAATATAACTCACTATGACTATAAAATAACTAATTGTATATCTTATAGAAGATACAAGATATATTGTACGAGAAATTTCTATTATGGTATTTCATCAACCTTCATTTGTCATTCTTCCAGTTTATTTTTCAGTACATTAATATACAGATAAAGGCTTAAAAATGTTAGATAAAATTTAAGACGCTTAAATAAACTCAATGATTTGTCTAAAAGATGCTAAACCCCTATAATTCCATGCTGCAAAAGTTGCCTCTAAATGGTTAAAACTATTAAAAAAGAGCTTGCCTTCCTAGTCTTCACTGACTCATTTGGCCTTTTCAGTGCTTGCCTTGAATATTTATAAGATAACAATTATTGTCACTTGAGTTTGCCCTCTGTTCATTCTTAAGCAAATGTACAGATCTCCATCATGTATGGCTCAAAACACTAACCTAGTAGGTTCCACCTCCCATTACAGAGACTGGTCAAAGACATATAAAATTCTCTCATAGGCAGATTAACCTAAGACAGGATGGAAATACAAAGATTCATGTACCAATGATGGGTAAGATTCACATTTGTTGAGGGAACACCTAAGATAGGCACAGTCTTTCTGCTCCAATAGCTAAGAAAGCTTTAACTTGTATAAAATAAAAAAGGGGTAAAAGCAGGAGCTGCTTGCCACTTCTCTGAAGCAGAGAAAAAAGAGAGAAAGTCTGCCCTGCCAGGCAGAATCAAGACAGGTCAGGGCCTGTTGGCAGATTTCCTGGCCTGCTGAGGCATAAAACAATAAGAACAGGTACACTTGAGGCTAAAGACTAAGAGCTAAAGATTCTATTGACCTTGGCAAAAATAAGAAGAAGATTTTTGGTGAAAACTAATTTCTTATATACATTTCAACAAAATTGCTTCTGTTAGCTTGTGGCTTTGCTTCCCACGGTACTGAAGTATATATAAGAAGCCTATGAGAAATACACTTGGGGTTGGCATGGTATTGACCTGCAACCCTCTTGTTATCTGTCCCTTGCATCTTTTTTCTGTCTTTCCTATAATCATTCTCACTCCCCCTCAGGGGACTGTACCAGCCAGACTGATGCATCCTCTGAGAGGCTCTACCATCAGACAAATGCAGATACTCAGAGCCAATCATTGGACTGAGGTCAGGGACACCTACAGGAGAGATAGGGGAAGGATTTAAGGAGCTGAAGGGGATGACAACTCCATAGGAAGCCCAACAGTGTCAACTAACCTGGACCCCCCCAGGAGCTCCCAGAGACTAAGCCACCAGCCAAAGGGGATACATAGGCTGGTCCATGACTCCCCAGGACATAATGCAGCAGAGGACTGCCTTGCCTGGCCTCAGTAGAAGAGAATGCACCTAATCCTATAGAGACCTGATGCTCCAGACAAGGCAGGCCCCCTTGGTGGGGATGAGTAGGGGAATGGCTGAGTAGGGTGGGAGGAAAGCCCCCTCAGAAGTAAAGAGGAGGTATGTGGTGAAAAGCTCTGGAAGGGGGAACCGGGAGGAGGTAACATTTGAAATGTAAATAAATAAAATTAAGAAACAAGAAAATAAAGTAGAAGTTACTGATACTGATGTGATTTAGTTTATGTTTAGGATGTGAGTACCAGCTCATACATGAATACCTATTGAATTTAGAGCCATTCATCATCTCCCAAGCACACATATGAATGGTGCTCAGAGAGTTGTCATTTTTGATGTCACCACACATTATGAACTAATGGTTATAATGATTTTAGCAGATCATTAATGAGGCAGCAATAGTAGATAACATGCTATGTGTTCTTCATGATTGCTACTATATACTCTCTACCCAGGATACAAAACTACTAGTCCTGTAAGGTGTAGCTTCTGGTTTTGCTACAAATCCACTTCCTTTTTATGTAGTCCCTGCTACTGCTGATCCCATTGTCACTCAGGAAGCCATACTTTTCAACTCCACGGATGGAAACCCTACAGCAAAAAAAAAGAAAAAAGAAAAAAAGAAAAAAGATTTCTTTGCATTCATACCTGCAAACATATCTCACTCATCTTCACCAATTATTTATATGAATCAGAAGCAGAGTCCACCAGAAACACACTCACTAGTTTTGCACCTAGAGACTTCTGCATCCTCAGGGTTTGATTTGATCACCACACCTCTGTCACTTAAACATGTTGTACCCTGGACTGTGTGTACAATGCCTGCTGCCATGCTCAAATGAACTGCAGCAGAAGATAGCCTCACAAGGGTGATTTTCAAAGCTCTCTTGAAGAATTTTTATACATGTATAAAAGTGGGAGAAATTACACAATTTAGTAAATTGCTGGTAGGTCTTTAATTATGGATGTGAAAGGTTCTTTGTTTTAGCCTTCCAGTGAAATGGATCTGTTCAAAATGGCTATGCTCACACTCAAGAGCTGTCCCCAGTGATCTTTGATGACAAGTCCTTAGGGTCACTCTCAATGCCCCTGGAGTCTCTACTTCTGTGAACAGATACAACCATGCAAACAGAGAACTAATAATTCTCAGGCTTGTAGTTCTGAAGTAACTTCTTATGGTTTTAGAGCCCTTGGCCACCAGCAGTTCTGCCTATATCACCAAAGGGCAGTTATCACCAAGGAAAGATTGTCAAGTGGTGATAGCAGACAGCATCAACCCCAGATGCCACCATCTTGATTTGGAGGGAAATAACACTATATAAATGCTTTGAAGATGATGGGTAGTAGTAGATGGGAGAGTATCCAATTGATTGAAAATTTTCAGGATGTGGAGTTTGCTGAGGATTGGCTGTTTCATGAGGCACACAACCTATGCCCACACACAATTCCAGCCCAAGGGTTCATTTTTTTTCTTCCTTCCTTCCCAGTACAGTTGGCTTCACATGAAACAGCCTTTCAACCCTCATAGCTACACTCACAGACATTACAACACTTGAACACATTAGAAGTAAAAACATTGTGAAAACATACAAGTTGTTGTACTCAGTGTTGTCTGTCCACCTCCAAGGGTGCTCCAACGAGACTCGGTGCAGGCCAATCCAGTGGCTAGAAGACCCTTTGTCTTTCCACAGAAAATTCTGTCAACAAAGAAAGTGAACACTTGTGTCTCTGTTTCAGATGATCCTGGAGTCTCTCCACTCCACAGCTTCCTCTAGAGATAACAGGAGGTTGTAACTGAGGGTCACAGAATTTGGAGCTGTAGTGGTCACCAGTCCTCAGTGGATCTACTTGACATCTATAATTCTAAAGTATGTCATTTGAATCAAAGTACCAAATATAACAACACATTCCTGTGTGGCCAGGGGACTTCTGGATTAACCTCCCATTGCAGTTATTAACAGTTTTCACTTGCTGTATGCAACATGTGCCAGCTTATGGGAAAACTCTCACATCTAAAAGGTATCCTAGTAAAATGGCATATCTGACCTTCCAGCGGACTGTTCCCACTATGTGAGAGAATATTTCTTAAATGTCTCAGGGCTCCAGGCAGAAGTCAAGCATCAGCAAATTGCACACACTCACACATTCCCTATGCCTCCATGTGCTTGGAATGGGATCTTTCCTCATGTTTCATCTGTAACTCTCTATCTCAATGCAATACAATATTCTACAGACAAACCAATCCCTGTCTATTTCTTACCAGCTCCTCCAGGGTGTCAAATCGAGCTAGTTGGGCCTCTTGTGCCACACAGAGGGCCTGGCCGAATGTCCAGTTACTTGAGTATTCAGAAAAATAAAAACATTTATTTCCAAATCCAATCCAGTTCCTCGGGCAAGCAGCATAGGTATTATTTTTGCTTGGGATCTGTTCTGTCGTTCTTACTAAAATGCAGACAATACAATGAATCATAACAAGCATGTCTTCTCTCTCTTTGGAATTCCCTCCTGAGCTCAGCTGTGAGTGTGAATTTGATTGTAGCTTTCCTAACTGATCTGTAGGAGTCCTCTCCTGAGTATGTGGGCCTTTATCTAAAGGCTTCCCACCTTGGGCCTGTGTCCCTCTCTCTCTCAGGTGCGCACTGACAGCAGGGCTCCCAGGAAGTGCACTTCTACAGTAGCATCACTTTCTGTGCTTTGGATGACTGTTTACTACAGTAGGGATTGCTCCAGCAGCAAGCACTCTGTATGGACACCTACTACAGTCAGCCTGATGGCTGAGACAGCAGTGAGAACTTTTGGGTAGGTAGTGCATACAGTGCAGACACTTGGCACTAAAGGATGACTTTATATACTTAAGAGGACAGTGCAAGATTTTATTGCACTATTCTGAACAGTGTGGTACTACAATGCTATAAATTTATTACTTCAGAAACTTCCCATTTAATACTTTCAAAATGCAGTTGAGCCTGGTAACTAAACCCAGGGGTCGTGGTGGGAGGCACCCTACCTCCGTGGCCTCACCTTTGAAGTTCCTACTTTGAGATTTCCTCTCATTATTCTCTGCCTTGGACAGTTCCCCCAGGTGGACCTATGTCTCCTGCAACTCTGTCTAGAGCTTGCTGAATGTCATCTTCCCAGGGATGCTGAGCCTGGCCTCCTGTGCACACCACAGCCTGTGTGTTCCTTCACTGCCTCTTCCTGCTGGATCCTAAGTTCTCAGAGAACAGGAACTTCCAGTGTGTTTTCTCTAGAGTCCTTCCCATAATGCCCGGCTCACAGTGGTCAGTAAGTATAACTGACAATGTGAATGTGGACAGAGTAAGTCGCTTACCTGACAAAGCAACAGAAAGAGCAACTACAGCTACAGTGAGGACTGTGATCACGCCATAGCAGCAGTAAAACCTAATACGAGACAATCTGAGACACTTTCCTTGGAACATTTTACCTGCAAAATATGAATATAAGAATGCCAATTTCAAGAATTTCTTAAGGAAAATAAAATAAATTTACCAAAAACCCACTTTACAACTGCCTATAAGTTCCTGAAAGGCTTCTGCCAACCGTTTTAGAGAAGACCCTGGTCCACAAAGGATGTCCATGGTAGAAACAAGTCTATAGAGAATGGAAACAGAGCTTCTGCCAGGGAGTCTTCCGGTCACTGAACTCCGGGTGAGTAATGAAAGAACAAAAATGGAAGGAGTGGAGATCCCAGTGAAATGCAACCAACAAAAACATAGATTTGGCTGAAAGCACCCTGGTTAGAAGCAGTTATAGAAACTTTAGGAAAAAAATTGATGCAATTAGATGTATTAACAAAATTAAAAAAAAAAAAAAGAGGAAAAACTAGAAATATCTCAATAAACAGCAAAATTATGTGAACAACAGTAGTGAAAGGAACTTCCTTGACACCACAAAAGTTATCCATTAAAAACAAAACTGTAAGTCCAACAGCAGTCTGCTTCATTCTTAATGGTGCAACTATGAATGTTTTCCCAGAAATCAGGAGCAAGAGTCAGATGTCTGCTCATTACTCCAGGAAGACTTTTCCCAGGAGGTCCTCAGCAGGACAAAGAAATAGGATCAGGTATCTGGAGAATGGCTCAGCTGTTAAAATCACTTGCAGCTCTTCCAGAGAACCCAGGTTCAAGTTCTAGAACCCAAAAGATAGCTTACAACATTGCACAGCTCCAGTTCTGGGGGACCCATCACCCTCTTCTGGCTTCTATAGGCACCAGGCATTCAGGTGATACACAAACATGCAGGCAAACAGCCACGTACATAAAATGAGTTTCTTAAAGAACAAAAGAAGGTTTAAACTTCTCAGAAGCAGGTGAAAGTGTTTCTCTTCACAGATAACATGATTCTATCTACATAAAAATTCTAACAAATCTTCAAAAGACTACTGGATGTAAAAAATGAGTTTACAAAGCTGCAGGACCATCAGCACGGTAAAATCAGTTATATTGTCCTGTCAAGTGGAAATTACTATCTTAGACAATGCTCTTTACAGTAATGCCAAAAAACCATAAAATTAAAAATCTAAAAATGGGATGTACAGAATCAGCATAACAAAAAAACTCCATGTAAAGTTATAAAGAAATAAAGAGAGAAGAGTTGGCTTAGTGGTTAGGAGCACTTGCTGATCTTGCAGAGGACTTGGGTTCAGTTCTAGCGTGGATATAACAATTCACAAACTTCTATAATTTCAGATTCAGGAAATTTGACACCTTTCCTGATCTTGGTGGGCACAAGAAATGCACATAATTCATGAATATCTATGCAGGCCAAAGACTCATACATGTTACATTTTGGGAAAAAAAGAAAAGAAAGAAATCAAGGCAGTTCTAAACACATAATGAACTGGAACATTCCATATTGCTCATGTCAAAAGTTCCTGAACAAGTATATATGTGCAACATATTCCTGAGGGGTGGTTGCCTTCAGAAAAAAATATCATAGCACCAAGTTATATGAGAAGTACTATGAAAATTAAAAAAATGGTCAGAAATGATTCTGAGATTCTTTGTTTAGCTCTGTACCCCATTTTTTAATAGGGTAATTTGGTTCTCTGGAGTCTAACTTCTTGAGTTCTTCGTATATATTGGATTTTAGCCCTCTATCGGATGTAGGATAGTGTCTTTTACCTTACAGAAGTTTTGCAATTTTATGAGGTCTCCACTTGCTGACAGGAGCCTGATATAGCTATCTCCTGAGAGGCTCTGCCAGAGCCTGACCAATACAGAGGCAAATGCACGCAGCCAAGCATTGGATTGGGCATGGAGTCCCCATGGAGGAGTTAGAGAAAGGACTGAAGGAGTTGAAGGGGTTTGCAATTCCATAGGAAGAAACAACAATATCAAACAACCAGAGCCCCTAGAGCTCCCAGGGACTAAACCACCAACCAAAGAGTACACATAGAGGGACCCATGGCTCCAGCTGCACATGTAGCAGAGGATAGCCTTGTCAGGTATCAATGGGAGAAGAGGCCCTTGGTCCTGTGAAGGCTTGATGCCCTAGTGTATGAGAATGCCAGGGCAGGGAGGCAGAAGTGGGTGGGTGGGTGGGTGGGAGCACCCTCATAGAAGCAGGGGGAGGGAAGGTGGGCTAGGGGGGTTTCGGAGGGGAAACTGGGAAGGTGGATAACTCTTGAAATGTAAATAAATAAAATAACCAATAAAAAAAATTTAAAAAAGGATGGATGGTTCTAAATTAAATAGGTATGCAGGTATAAGCTGGTACTCATATCTTAAACATAAACTAAATCACATCAGTATTAGTAACCTCAACTTTTTTTCTTTTTTCTTAATTATTTTATTTATTTACATTCCAAATGCTGCCCCCTCCTGGTTTCCCCTCCTAGAGTTCTTTACCCCATACTCCCTCCCCTTTACTTCTGAAGGGGTGTTTCCCACATTCCCACCCCCCATCCCTACCCCACCCCACTTTGGGCATTCCCCTTCCCTGAGGCATCAGGTCTCTATGGGTTATTAGGATGCAGGAACGGTGGACCTGTTTAGAAATTGTTCTTTGGAGCAAATCTCATCTTTGTTGTCCGGAAATCAGCAGTTCAGTACACAGGAGTCAGCAGTGGCAGCTCAATCCACTGGAAAACACTTCACAGATACACCAGCAGTCCAGTTCCAGAGGGGAAACCAAGAAAGGGGATTACATTTTGTACTGGCTGGTTTTTGTGCATCAACTTGACACAAGCTGCAATTATCACAGAGAAAAGAGCTCCAGTTGAGGAAATGTGTCCATGAGATCCAGCCATAAGGCATTTTCTCAATTAGTGATCAAGGGGGGAGGGCCCATTGTGGGTGGTGCCATCCCTGGCCTGGTAGTCCTGGATTCTATAAGAAAGCACCATGCTGAGCAACCCAGGGGAAGTAAGCCAGTAAGGAACTTCCCTCCATGGCTTCTGCATCAGCTCCTGCTTCCTGACCTGCTTGAGTTCCAGGCCTGACTTCCTTTGGTGATGAACAGCAGCATGGAAGTGTAAGCTGAATAAACCCTTTCCACCCCAACTTGCATCTTGGTCATGATGTTTGTGCAGGAATAGAAACCCTGACTAAGACACATTTGAAATGTAAGTAAATAAAATATCTAATAAAAATGATTCTGAAAAATAAAAGGTCAAAATCAGAGAGATTGCAAGGCCTAATCTAATGCCTCCTGGGAACAGGAATGAAAGCCTGGTGCTATCAACAGAGTAGACACTGAAATGCCCAGGGCCAGCCCAGGCAGGTTTCACGGTGGATTGTCTTGAGATTCGGGGGTAAGACTTTGTCTTAGGAGATATTTAGGGTTGCTGTATAACAAAATGTTTACTTATCTAAGTCTAAGTTACTATGCTACTGTAGCTGACCTGCCTTCTGTGATCCTTTGAGGCCAGAAACTGCAGTCTCTGGCACTTAGCACCTCATCCTAAAACAGCAGGAGATAAAGTAAAGGATTAATTGCTAGGTGCCTTTTCCCTTTTGTCCAGATGCCTCTTGCTTGTCAGGCTAGGGGGGAGTTTGGAGCTTCTGCTCTTTGCAGAGTCTTCTTCTTTTTCCTCTTTCCCTCTGCATTCTGCACATTGCTCTCTTAGTATTTTATGTTACCTGTAATTTCTGAGTTATTCCACTCTGTTCTCCTTCTAATCTGGCTCTCTCCTCCTGCTCTGAGGCCACAACAATGCTCTAACTCTCAATGTGTTTTCTCCCAATGCTGTGCCTGTACTTCTAAGTTCTTCTTGGGTTTAGTTCTGTCTAAACAGTATTCTGTCTAAAAACTTTTCCTCAGCTCAATTCCTCTCAGCTCAGTCCCCCTGAGCTCAGTTCTCCTCAGCTCAGCCGGACTCTTCTCTTTGTCTTCAGCAGTTAAACATCTTTCAGATTACATGATCACATGTTACAAAGTTCATCACAAGTTCACACAAAAAAATCAAATCATTAATTGAAATAGATGTTTACAACAGAGAATGTTTACATGCATATACATTAGGAGCAATTATCTGACTAACCATCCATCACCTGTCTCAGTTCCACAGGTTCACTGAAGGATTAAAACCATAACTAAGTTATTAGTGAAGTTTTGCCTAGATAAACCCAGTCAATATTTTATCTTCTGTCCTAGCACCTATGATAAATCATTAGTTCCCTTTTTATGACCTTTGGTTAATTGTTTTACAGCCTCTTGGAATGTGCTCTGAGTAGGAGAAAGTCTGGTTACTATCTAAGAGCAATTAACTGGTGACACTTGGGAGACTGGCAGAGTTCTCATTGCAGTTTTGACTATCAGAAAAGGACCTAATAGCAGTCCCACTATAAAAGAGTTTAATAATCACTGCTATAATTTTAGGAATTCTTATAGGATCATCATTAAGACTTAAGTCATCTATTTGTCTATATAGCATCACTACAAGACAGTACATCTTCGTGGATCTGCAGAGATCTGCTCCAAACAGGTGTGCTACTACTTAGTGATTGTTATATATGTTTAATAATAACAGGAAGCATATTAATAGCAGGAATCTTTCCTAAAATGAATCCCTTACAGCCTTGCTTAATAAGGGCTCACCTGTCACAGGTTATATAATCTGAAGCAGGCTATTTCAGGATGATCACCTGCTAGTTATTAGCTTGTCCCATTATGGCTCCTGACACTGAAACAACACAGCAGAAAGCAGAACTCTAGAATGACATCAAACACACAAGGTCAACAGACACTTAACAGTGATGAACAGTTGTAGTGTTGCTCCACTATGAACTACTGAAATGACCTCCTGTCTGTCTGCTAAAATAAAAAAAAAAAAAAAAAAAACCTCAAACTACTACAGTCCATCTGTAGAAGTATAGACTCAAGCACAAAGCTTACTATTGTAAAGTCATTAGATGTTTAGAAAAGTAAGGGAGAATGTTTGTGAACTTGTCCAGCAAAAATCATCTTAGATTTCAGAGCAAAATCACTGTCTGCTAGCAGGATGGTTATACATTGATGTTGACATAGATCTAACGCCTTTTTAAGGCTAAATTACAACTACAGCTACAGCTACTACAAAGCTGTTTGTAAGTGGAAACTGTGATATGCTCCCATCCTACCCACACATCCCCATGCGGGAAAGGACAGCCTGCCTTTAAGTTGCAAGAAATCTTCATGTGAGTATTTGAAGTAGCTTAAGGATCCCTGTGAAAAGAACACATCTGAGACCATTCAAATATCCCCAAGCCGATGACAAAGTAAACCTTCTCTCAACACAAGTAACAACTCAGACCACATGCTGCACTTGCCCTATCCCATGAAACTTTAACAGGCCAAATGTCCCAAAGGCTTCTTACCCAAAAAGTCCCTAAACTAAGCCTGCCAGCAAGCTTATGCAAGCTTGAGATCAGAGAGCTACAGGATGTGGTCCCCATGCAGTCTCCTTTGAGAAGAGACCACCAACCGTCACTACTCATTTCCTCCTCTCACTTCTCTAGAAGTTTCCTGACAGTTTTTCATAACCTCTTTGTATAATATTTGCTGGTGAGACTCATGCAAAGTTCTGAATTCAGGTGCTGTGGATATGGTCCCTCAGGATCTGGCCAGCAGTGCTTGTTTCTGACACGCTATTGATAGGCACTGCACTATAAGTGATCAGCAGAGGTCATTGCTGAAAAGAACACAGTGAAAGAACTCGGTGGTAGTCTCTGCTTCATGGATCCATTTTATGGCATCTGGAAAGGTGAGTACTTACGGCTGCAGCAGAGGAGCAGTGAGTGTGTGTGCAACAGACAATGGGGAAATTGGGGTAGGGTAGGGGGTCTGTATATACTTTGAAAACTATTGTTTTAGTCTTATGTATTTTACATGTAAGAGTGCTTTGTGTGTGTGTGTGTGTGTGTGTGTGTGTGTGTGTGTGTGTGTGTGTGTGTGTATACTCCACGCATGCCTAGTATTAGAAGAGCTTAGAAAAGTATGTTGGATCCCTGGAATTGGAGTTAGGGGTGAGTGTGTAAGCAACCCTATGGAATGAAACCTCAGTCCTCTACAGGAGCAATAAATTTTCTCAATCGTTGAAGCCCCTGTATATTTTGATGAAGAACACCTGATTATATGTTTTCAAAATTCACGGAAATATATACCAAATGAATTAATTTTTCTGAAGACTAATTATAGATTTTACAAAGTTTCCACTGACTTTAACCATTGCACTTTGCTCATTTTCACACACCTAAAATACCAGGAAGCTTCTATTACATTACCAACCAAGCAGAAGGATACTTAGAAGTCTTCAAGCACTGAACTGTGGCCTTTGGATTTTGGATCCACACAGAACTCTCAACCTTCATTCTTTCTAGGTATCCAAAAGTATAAAAAAAATAGCATAATAAATTCTCATGTGCTCATTTCCAGCTCCAGCACTCCTCAGCCATGTGTTGCTGTGAGCAATCTAGTTTTCCCTGTGAGCACTCCTCAGATCTCACACTCCCTATAGAAAGTAAATCTTGGGAGATTTCTAAACCCCTTCATATTGTAAAGGAGTGGTTTCATTGTGATTTCTAGTTCTGCATTATGCTTTAAAAAATCTTTCCAAAGCCAAGAAAGTAGTGTAAACTCCTGTCTGATTTTAGCTATCTCCTCTACAACTGATGAACAATGTTGGGCTTTCAATGTCTGACTAACTTGTCTCAGCATGTCACCGAGGTCCACCCATGTTGTCACAAAAGACATCGCCCCATCCTATCTTATTAGTGCATAGAATTCCAGTATGTATGGGAGTATATATCATAATTTTTCCACACTCATTCACTGATAGATGCTGATGTCTGTTTTGTTGGAGCCTCCAACTTGGCCCACACATCCCCCCTCCCACCACCCCACCCTGGCACCAAAAGCCCAGTTCAGCGTTCATGGTAGCTGTAGCAACCTACTCCCCTGCCTAGGTGACATACTTGGGCTCAAACCCAATGGTGGACAGGTCATTTTTCTTCACCTACAATCTATAAAGACCTTCCCTGCCATAGCCTGGGCAGGACTTCTTCAGTCTTGTCCCCTGAGACTGGTGAACTTGCCCTGGAACTGTTCTGAAATA
>CM052700.1:18349711-18385709 GCA_028551405.1 Uromys caudimaculatus
ACATTTTAAAAAAAATATTTCTTAGTCATTTGTATTTCATCCTTTGAGTACCTATAACTGGGTTGTTTGTTCATTGATGCTTAATTCATTTTTTTTTTTTTTTGAATTCTGGGTATATTCTAGATAGCAAACCTCTGTCAGATATATAGTTGCTAAAGATATTTTTCTCATGCTGTAGGCTGAGTGACAGTATACTTTGCTGTGCAAAACTGTTTTAATCTTATAAGGTCCCATTCATTAATTATTGTTCTTAATACCTACATATTGTGGCCTCTTTCACAAAGCCCTGTTCTGTGCCAATGAATGCAAGTATATTGCCTACTTTCTTTTCTTATCTGCTTCAGGGTATTGTTTTTTTTTTTTTTTCCTGAGGTGAAATAATGTACAAGACTGAGGTAATACTCAAGAGGATTGCTTGATGTGAGGATTATGAAAAGGGACCAGAAATTGAGGTAAGAAATGTGTCAAATTGTCTTAAGACAGTATTGCACTCTGTGATCCAACTGGACTTACTAATATCAATAACACTGCAACATTTTCAATGTGACCATTATTCCTATATTGGGAAAACTATGTCATTATCAATATGAAAGGATTTTGGTTAGGAACGATTACATTATGAAAGGTAAAATCAGGAAAACATTTTAGAAGCATTATTTCAGCTTCAACTTCATGTCAGGGTCAGGAGAAAGTAGAGGCTTTGACAGTGCTAGGTGGATACAAGTGAGCCACCATGATAGAAAGAAGCATGTTTCCTTCTGCTTGTGTTCTTCCTTAGTAAAATTAGGGGAGGGGCTTGTTGAAATGAAAGTAAGAAAATGAAGATTAAGGACAATGCAAGTTCCTCAACACTGCTGTCTATGATCCCAAATCAAGAAACTAGAAAATTTGTCTTCCCTCATTGTGATTATTTTCCTACAGACATCAGCCTGAATGTGAACCTGAAGGACAAAATTAGTAGAATAAAGCCAGCAAGGCAAGTGACCCAGTAGTAAAGGAACTGAACCAACTGTGCCCACTAACTAGATGGCTCAAGCTGTGGGAAATTCACAGCATAGAGATTAGATCTCTCAGTAAACAAACAAACAAACAAACAAACACAGAAAGAGGAACACTGACAGTGACCTGCTTTGTGACCAAATGACAAAAAATTTCCTTTGATGGTAGAATGCATAGAATGTATACAGAGATCATTCATTCATTCATTCATTCATTCATTCAGATATAACCACCCCACTATGTGTCAGTATTTCTCAAAATGATAAGATTCAGGTTCAAACAAATGTGAACATCTTTTCCTTCTATGGTTTCTATGAATGTGTATATGTGCAATCATTAAACACCTGCATCAAAGACTGCATGATATTGAATAACAGCAAGGAAAACATTTAAACGGAAAGATATTTTGACATTAGAGACAGCAGCAAACAGAGTCGTCCAGGCAGGCCTTCTGAGAGATAATGCTGAAGTCCAGCCATGAAAGGCACAGGGGATCAAGAGTGAGTATCTGAGAGATGGGTCTTCTAGGAAGCTGGATCTGCAAATACAAAGGGAGAACATGCCTGTGGTGTGGTGGGGGAACACAAATGCCCAGTGTGCTGTGGAGATCACGTCAGGAGGAATGGTGACAGGGGAAAGGGATTTGGAGACATCCCATACGTTCAGAACAGCTTGAGGGGTAAGCCATTGAAATGTCTGGACAATAGAGATGACTTATCATTCTGGGGATGCCAAAAAATGCCGGAAGCAGTTACTTCCACAGAACTAGAGCTCACATGGTCTCCTCAGTGATCAATGGCTGTTCCCCTCAGTCTAATCTCTCCCAGAACATCTCCCACAGGGCAGGATGTCTATGCAGTTCCTTATATCTTAGTATGAAGGAATAGTGGTTTCTAAAATCATCCAAATAGGCTTTTGGTTTCAGTTTTACAAAAAAGTATCACTTTGGTGTGGGAAGGAAGATGAGGAAGCATGACTGGGTATTGAATGATGTTTCTTAGCAGACACTGTGCCTTTAAATTTATAAGAACTCTTTCATAAATCCTAAAAGTTTATGAACTAGATATTTTATAGATGAAGAAATTTATGGTTTATGAAGGTTGAACATATTGCCCCCAATATTGTATTATACTGCATTATATTGTGTTATATTGTGATTAATTTGATCTATAATGGTTCTGAGTTCTAGAATTTAGTAAAAAGCATAAAAATAGTCACTGCATGAAGATAATACGGTTTTACAAAACACTTAGAATTTCAAGGGTGGAAAGAGTGAGAAAAGTGAAATAATGCAGATATATAAAATGAGAAACGTGTTTATTTACTGGGCTTAGTCTCTCTGTGTTACACCAGTGTTCAGAAGAAATTCTAGGCTGGTATAAATACATTGTTCTAATATTCATTATGTCTTTAGGGTCTTGGAGGGGTTGTGTGTGTGTGTGTGTGTCTGTGTGTGTGTGTGTGTCTGTGTGTGTGTGTCTGTGTGTCTGTGTGTGTCTGTCCACTTTGCCTCCTTGCTCAGCAACAGAGATCTTACCCAACACTGTACATAAACACCATTTAGATAAGGTTTTGGCCTCCACTCTACCTGGTTATCTCCCCTATCTCAGATAATGCTTATACAAGCTGTAAATGTTGAAATGTCAGATCATAAGCATATAAAATGATTACAGAAAGGCAAACAAGGGGGCATGGGTTCCTTCTAATCTGGGCCTGTGACCTGAGCAGACCTTTAGTTCAAACTCCTCAGCCATCTCCATGACACCCAGAGGAAGCTTTACTCCCAGGTGCTCTAACATGCCCAGGATCATAGGATCCTGGGCATCTGTCCCAACACTGGGAGTAACTGGGACCAATGGAATCCAAGGGACATAGGAACCCCTGCGAACCAGTAGCATGGTCTCCTTCCAATCTGGACCAGTGCCCTGAGCAGAGCTTGGGAGCGAACTCCTCATTCAGTCCCACAACACCCAGAGCAAGCTCAACTTCCTGGTGCTCTAACATGCCCAGGATCTAAGGATCCCAAGAGCTTGGTCACACCAGGATCTCAAGGTCACAGAGGTAGCTTGACTCCCAGGAGTTCTGTCACACCCAGGATCTCAGGATCCCAAGATCCCAGAAACACAAGATTCCAGAGACAGCTGGTATCTGAGGAGTTCTGACACAAGGAGGGTCCCAGGAAGGACAGACTCCAGTCAGATAAAGGGAGGGCAGGTAGCAGTAGAGATAACCAGATGGCAGGAGGCAAGTGGAAGAACATAAGCAACAGAAATCAAGATTATCTGGCATCATCAGAAGTCAATTCTCCCACCATCACACCAGAAAGGCAAGATTCAGATCTAAAATCACTTCTCATGATGATGGTAGAGGACTTAAAAAGGCCATAAATAACTCCCTTAAGAAAATACAGAAGACGAGTAAACAGCTAGAATCTCTTAAAGAAGAAACACAAAAATCCCTTAAAGAATTACAGAAAAACACAATCAAACAGGTGTAGGAATTGAACAAAATCATCCAGGATCTAAAAAGGGAAACAGAAACAATAAAGAAGTCACAAAGGGAGACAACCTGGAGGATTGAAAAACTAGGAAAGAGATCAGGAGTCATAGATGCAATCATCACTAACAGAACACAAGAGATAGAAGAGAGAATCTCAAGTGCAGAAGATACTATAGAAAACATTGACACAGCAGTCAAAGAAAATGCAAAATGCTCCTAACACAAAACATTTAGGAAATCCAGGACACAATGACAAGACCAAACCTAAGGATAATAGCTATAGAAGGGGGAAGATTCCTAACTTAAAGGGCTAGTAAATACCTTTAACAAAATTATAGAAGAAAACTTACTAACTTAAAGAAAGAGATGCCCATGAAAATACAGGAAGCTTACAGAACTCCAAATAGACTGGACCAGAAAAGAAATTACTCCTGTCACATAATAATCAAAACACCAAATGCTATATATATATAAAGTAGTAAGGGATAAAGGTCAAGTAACATATAAAGGCAGACCTATCAGAATTATCTCAGATGTCTCACCAGAGACTGTGAAAGCTAGAAGATCCTGGGCAGATGTCATACAGACCCTAAAAGAACATAAATGCCAGTCCAAGCTACTATACCCAGCAAAACTCTCAATGACCATAGATGAAGAAAACAAGATATTCCATGACAAACTCAAATTTGCACAATATCTTTCCACAAATCTAACCCTACAAAGGATTATAGATGGAAAACACCAACACATGGAGGGAAACTACACCCTAGAAAAAGCAAGAAAGTAATCTTCTTACAACAAACCCAAAAGAAGATACCTACAAAAACATAAAAATAGCATCAAAAATAACAGGAAGCAACAATCTCTTTTCCTTAATATCTCTTAACATCATTGGACTCCATTCTCCAATAAAAAGCCATAGACTAAGACACTGGATATGTAAACAGGACTCAGCATTTTGCTGCACACAGGAAACACACCTCAGTTACAAAGACAGACACTACCTCAGAGTAAAAGGTTGGAAAACAATTTTCGAAGCAAATGGTTCCGAGAAACAAGCTGAAGTAGCCATTCTAATATTGAATAAAATCAACTTTCAACCAAAAGTTATCAAAAAAGATAAGGAAGGACACTTCATGCTGGTCAAATAGAAACATTTAATGGGTAACTTCAGCAACTGTTATAGGTATCTATAACAAAGGAATGTTGCTCTTCGCTCAGAGTGAAGTTAACATCTCTTCAGGGGAGAACATTGGAGGTATTTGAATTTTATGGTCACATTAGGGAGGTGAGCCCTGTATATTTTAGAAGACTAGTATTTATTTTCTCTGAATTTAGTCAGGAGTTGTCAACTTATTTCTAGTTGAGTGTGACAGTAGTAAGGTTTTCAAAATCTACTGAAAATAAGAAACATTAAACATGTGATTTATGAGATTAGGTTGTGTGCTATTTTGCCTGTAGTTAACTTACTTGTGTCATTTTAAAAGAGGAAAAACTGAATGGCAGATAAAACTGTAAGAGTTGATCTTTCAGAAATAATTTCCAATTCCATAATGTTTTTACAAAGTGAGTTAATTTATTTTAATCATATTTATAATGTGAAATTTTAAGATGATGATAATATTGGCTTCTAAAGTTTTAACCTAGAAAATAGCATTTTAATTATTATAGAAATGTCTACAAATAATTTCATAATTTATTACCTCTGTATTTAATTTTGACATGTTTCTCCTAATTCACCATTGTATGTAATACTGTGATAGATATCCCACAGTACATACATATTTCTGTCAACATATATTCCTAGAAATAAGTTTACTAGATAAAATTTTATGCATGATTTAAAAAATAGATAAACTTACCAACCTTATTCATAACTTCAACTCTTTCCATTGATGCTCTGTAATCACAAAGCCAGCTGAGAATTTACCAACCTTTGACTAGAGAGTATCAACCAGTGAAAAGTTATCAATTTGTCAACAGGAATTTAATTACCATTAGAATACATTAAGCAAAAAAATTTAAGCATTTTATATTTAACAGATTATATTCTAACCCCAGACAACTAGATGAAGAAAAACCTTTCACAATAAGCTGAGATCTAGTTCAAAGATCACTGGCAGGTTTTTTGTTTTTGCTCCGGGTTGTTTTGTTTGGTTGGTCTTTTTGTCTCTGCTTTTGCTTTATTTTTGCTAAATCTAGTGGATAGTTTTCACCTGAACTCAATAAAGCTACTCTTTGAAGGAAAAACAAAACAAAAAAACAAAAAAAGAAAGAAAGAAAGGCAAACCGTGCATTAAAAAGCAAGATGGCCATTTTCTGAGTCAGGCATGCTTTCATCTGAGGCCCTTATATGTTAACATCTCTTTGCAGCACACGTTATAAAGACTGACTTTTCTAATGTTAACTAGAGGCTTTAGTGCATGTTCCCTGCTATTGCTGACTTCCTTTCCCAATCCTGACCACTGACCAGCATTTCAGCTTTCCTGGACCCTGAGAACAACGCCCTAATTTCAGCTGAGCAGCAGTTACAGAAGAGAGTATGTCATCTCTTAACATCAACAAAAGACTGGACTGTCAGGTCCAAAGAAAGCCACCCAGGTTCTACAGGACCACCATGCATAGCAAAGTGCAGGCTGATTTGGAGCAGTCTGCAATACTGGTTCAAAGCAGGGGCTCAAGCTGGTGAGCAATGTTGGAGACCTGAGAAAATTCCATCAGAAGCATGTTTGTGTAATTTTGCCAATTCTTTCCTAAAAGAACCTGAAGAGACAGGGAGTGGTAATTATTATGAGGAATATGGAAGTCAGTCTGCTAAGGATATGCAAGAGCCAGGGACCCAAGAGAAATCATAAATGAGAGTTCTGCAAAAGAGTTGGTCCCTGGTGTGTTTAAGGTTTTGCCAGCTCATGAGAGTATTTAAATGTTTCTTCCACTTGGCTGGACTGATTTGCAACAACTTTTCAGGTCCAGGGCCTCCTGGTTCTGCAAGATCACCTGGGGCTGGTGTTTTGAAAGCAGTTTTAGAGCAGTTTGCTGGCCCCAGTTGGATTCTGTATGGTATTGGTCAGCTGAGTGCAGATCTGCTGGGACAGATATAGACTAGGGACAGAATGTAAAGTTAAGGAACTTCGAGGACAATCTTTATTTCAGGTGTACACTTGAATGTTCCAAGCCTGTGGTTCTGGTAGTTGGGTGTGTGTATGGAAGGAGTTCCAATGCCAGGGGAAGGAAACAGCCCACACTCAGGCATAGGGAGTAGGTGGGAAATCTTAAGCTGTTGATTGACAGGAGTCTTTATTTAAAGTCCACTTTGATCTGTGACAAATCAGGACTCCCTGAAGCTTATGTATTTTTTTTTTAAGTTTACAAAAAAGAGGATAAAGTTTTAGATATATTAGGATGATCATTGTATTCTGCACTGAAATCCTGACTGTAGAAAAAGTAGCTCACTAATGTCTGTAAACAGTTGGAGGAGACTTACATCTGAGAACCATGGTGAAAGTTTGAGGGACCCAAAAGAATAGTTCAAGGTTAAAAGCTAAATAAATATGTGTATTTATTTCTCTTTCCAGTGTCTCTATCTATGTTTGTTTCTGTCTATCAATTATCTATCTAAAATATATTATACATATATCTACCTATATCATCTATGCCTATCTGTATTTATCTATATGTGTATATTTTCTATCAATCTATCCATCTATCTATCTATCTATCTATCTATCTATCTATCTATCCATCTATCTATCCATATCTATTTAGAAAACGACCAAAGGAAACTTTAAAACTTGAGTCTGTGACTATGATAATAGTGGCCAGTCCATCACCAAGGCTATATTAATAGCTTACTAGAACCCTATTGATTAAAATGCTAAAGCTCTGAACCTTGGGAATCTTAACACCATGGATTGCCTTTAAGTCTTGTTTTTCTCAAACCTTAAGACACATCCTCAGACCTTTACAGTTTGCGTTTGCATACCTCAAATAACTTCATTAGCCCTTCACAACTTTCACACACCTTAAATCAATTTCTTAGATCTCACAACTTATATGAATTTAAGCCATTTTAAAATCCAAGTATTTATTATAAGACATAGGTGGTTAGTTGCTGAGAGCAGTCATTGAAATGCAAGTTATTTTAAATGAAGGAATGAAGATGGTAAAATCTTAGTTTTAGTAGCATGACAGCTTGTGTTTGGTTTTACATGGAAACCTGTTTTGTGAGTTTATTCCTTTTAGTGCGAAGCCTTCTCAGCAGGAGCCCTAAGAACCTCTAGGAAAAGCAAGGCTTTATTTTTACATGTGAAATGGACTGATCAGGGGTGAAAGAGCTGGCTAAAATCAACTTATTGCTGCTAAACTGATAAAGCTACATCTAGCCATCATCATCATTATCAGGTATCGGAGAAGAGTAAATCTGAGCAGGAAGTATAATCCAAATGACCTCTGCATCAATTCAAATGACAGAACCACCTAGACAGCCAGCCCAGGCTCCTCCATGGTGACCTTGAAGACTGTTGCAGGCAGGACTCATCAGTCTTCAGCTGTCATACAGAATGCATTAAGTCTCCTGCTTACATAGAGTCTCATCAGCCTTCAGCCACCAGATGCAGAAAAACTGAGAGACCTTGCTGTCAATGAGCAACTTGAGAAAACTAACTCATCTTGTTGAGGCAGAGTAGGGCAGTCAACCCAACAGTGTCCTTAGTTTGTGTGTGACCCTGACAGCAAATGAGGCATAGGGTAGTCCTAGGCGCAATGGTCAGTGTTGCCACAATCCAGGTGGATTCATAATCTTCGGAGACAGCCTCAACTGCTGCCATCAGAAGCTGGCATTTGTTTATCAGGAAAACCTTTCCATTAAACACTTTAAATGACATATTCAGAAGATCTTTTTGAGGAGTTTGAGGTTCTTTATATATTGCTTAATTGTGAACAAACTCTATTAGTTTTTAGTTACTTCCTTCAGTCTTAGCCTGGAAACATATACAGAAGGCTGAGGCATGTCTTTGTAAATGAATTGTAATTTGTACTTAGCATGACTGCAGGTATAGTTCTGAGCGCATAAAAGAATCTGATCATTTATAAAGTAACTGAACATTAACTTGCATGTCTTATTTGTCTTTAACAGTTACAGCAAGTTAGTAGCTTTTATAACATTCGGATTTTATAGTTTTTTCCATGTTAAGTTTGAGCCTTAATATTTGTATTGATGATTAAGATCATTTGGTATCAAAACAAGCCATAAATACAGTGTCAAACTATATTGAACAACAAATACAATCCACAGGGACTGGTAACCTTGCTTTTCTGATACTTCACAGTGTATCATTACAGAGCACCGAAGCTTCTTGCATGATTCAGTGTATCCAAATAGCTAAAGCCCAACATGTTTAGCAGAGACAAAAAAAAAAAAAAAAAATCCTATACCTAACATTCAAGTCAGTTCCTGCTAGCCTGAATACACCTTAAGAATTTATAAACCTTATTTATCAAGCATACATAATTCATCACACATATATTGTTCCTGATCTAAATATTTCAAGAAGCCTAGTGTTGAACACAGTTAACAAAGACATAAACGATTACACATACATTTCTAAGTCAGTTTCTGTTAACTACAGTAGACTTAAATTTATTAATGTAGGAATTTTTGAACCTTTATTAAACTTAAACTTTTGTTGTTAATGAGTTCTATTTTTATAAACAAGAATTGACCCCAACTTATATATATACCGTATATTGTAGCAAACCTATTTTTATAAGAATAGTTGAATCCAAGTTACATACAAGTATGTTGTAGCAGATTAAGATGACCTATATACAGATTTTGATGAGGTCCACTTAGATCTATTGCAACTCAAATGTCAGGTCAATGCAGATGATAAAGATTTGTTGTAATGAAGCTCCTACTGATTGATCAGGGCTACAGAACACACTCAGAAGCTGAACTGTGACCCCCGAGCCAGAATATCACAGGATATTTAAGCTTATGAACCACAAACATCAGTGACAAGTTATTGTTATATTTTTCCACCAATGAGAATTTAGAGATAAGGGCTTTCCTTATGTGATACAGAATGTAGATTTTACAGTCCAACCAATCAAATCCGTTTGTTCTTTTGTAGTGAAGAATAGTCATTATGTTTTGGGGAGCAAAAGGTGAATAACAGGAACTGTGGTTAAGAACAGTGAGAGAGCGAGGTTGGACAGAGATGTTTTAGCATGATGAGAAGACTCTTCAACTTATGTATAGAAGACAATCAAAGAAAATTAAAATCTATAAGTTTGTGACTGAGTAAGTCAGTGCGCCACAGCTTATCAGAATTCCCTTGATCAATGATAAAATCCTGAACTTTTGACATCTTAGTATAACAACAGCATGGAGGGGGCAAGAAATATGAAACATTTGCCACTTTTTCATATACCTTAAATCACTTTCTTATCCCTCTATAACTTGATTTACACATCTTAAATCATTTTTTGACCCTCAGAACTTTCTTAATTGTTCACATCGTCAGATCGTTACACATCTCAGAACACTTTCTCAGACCCTTAGAACTCCCATAGATTCTAGACCTTTTTCTTTCCATCTAATCATTATCAGAGACATGCATAACTATTACTGAGAGCAGTCATTGCAAAGCAAATTCTTTTAAATAAGTAGTAAAAATGTACAGTTCAAGTCTGTTGGCATTTTAATATGAAGCCTGTTAGTAAGGCAAACCTGTCCGCCTTTTCTTAACAAGAGTCCCCAAGCTCCATCTACTGTTTGACTATGGCGTCTGCATCTATCTAAGTCAGCTGCTGGGTGAGGCCTCTCAGAGGGCAGCCAAGCTAGACTCCTGTCTGCAAGCATAACTATTATTAATAGACTCAGGGACTGATGCTTGCCATGGGAAGGGTCTCAGTTTGGGCCAGTTATTGGCCTCTGCTCCATCCCTGTCCCTGCATTTTTTGTAGACCAAATTATTATTAATTATTATTATCATTATTATTATTATTATTATTATTATTATTATTATTATTATTATTTTACTTATTCTCTTTACATCCCTGCTTCCTGCCTGCCTCCTGGTAACCCGCTCCCACAATCCACAATCCTTACCCCATCCCCTTCTCTGAGCTGGTGGAGGCCCCACCTTCCAGGCACATCAAGTTTCTGTGAGGCTAGGTGGATTCTCTCTCACTGAGGACAGACAAGGCACAGTATAAATTATCAAATTTTTTAAGATGTCCAGAACTGTATTTCTAGTCATGCTAACATAATGAATCACAGGAATAAGCCCCATTTATAGCTTCCTCTTCTATGTTTTCAAGGCATAATCTAAAGCAAATAGCCAAGACCAGACAACAATTGTTTAACTCAGATGTGCTTTATGGATACGAGCCCTCAAACATGTCAGAGATCTACTGAATATGGCATTTAAGATGTTTAAACTTACTATGACAGACAGACTCTCACAGCCTAGTAATAATCCCCAAGGTCACCAAAAAGGTAATGCATACAGCAACAGAGGACTTCACCTGGATTGTGGCAATGCAAATCAATAACCAATGGGAAGGACTGCCCCAATGCCTTGCCTACTCCTGTCTGCATACAGGAGGTGGCCTTTTCGGGTTCCATATCTCCTATGTTTGGTGAGTCACAGTTAGGAACACCCCCATTGATTCTTGGGTGCCTCTTTTATCCCAGATCTCTGATGAGAGACATAAATTTAAGCCAGTGATTCTCATTATTTTTTAATGCTTTACTCCTTTAATATGGAGTATGTAGGGCAGGTGGTATGGGTCCTACATAGTATATAGGGTAGGTGGTTTGGATCCTGTGTAGGAGGTGGGCCAGGTGACCTATGGGAAGCATGCTTCTCTTTGGCTGGACATTTACTGTACCCCTTCCCTGCTCTAAAACATAAAGCTGATGTACAGAACACCAAAGACCTGTCCCCCAACAGAACAAGCATGGTACAGATCAACACAAATGTGAAGTACTTTGTATTTTCCACCCCAGGAAGATTTTTGGTTTCAAGCTGAACTTAAATTCAATTAATTGAAATGAATTTAAATTTTAAAAGGAAACTATTTAGAATCAGATTAGGCTTAAAAGGTGTATTTTAAATAAAATAAAAATAGGCATTTTTTCATATTTATTTGTGAAAGATCATATTTTTCTTTTTCTTGAAGTATGCAGCTCCTATTAAGGAAAGAACAACAGCATCAAAGGTATTTGGAGAGACAGTGTTGGGTATTGGGAAGGGAACTCTTAACATTTTGGTTGTGAGCCTAGCCTTTAAAGGCTGAGCTAACTCTCCAGCTCTCCAGAGTCCTTCAGAGATTCTCTGGGGTACATAAGAAGAGCTACAACATTTTTTTAGACATATTCACATGTTTGTTACCTGAGTAACTAGAAGCCTGAACTTCTTTGCAGCAGTCACGTCCATTCAGGGTCATGGCTGCTTTCTGCTTCCCACATGCAGGACTAGAGAAAGCAGCCTAAGGGTCAGGAGGGTTGAGGAAGCAGATAGGAGGAAGGGAGCTATTCTGGAGAGGAGTGTGAGTGTAGGCATGGACAAGCCTGAGGTGAGAATTTCTCATTTACTTGGAGACTTAGTTGTGTCATGAGATTTTTTTGGCAGCTGTATTATGAGGGGATGTTTTGCTGAAAACAGACATGTGGTGTTTTCCTGGAAGCTCTCTGGAGAAAAGGCATGCGATGTTTTGCTGGAGCAGACACTTGAGAGGGCAGGTTTTGTTTGGAAAGAGTATGAATAGAACCCAACAGACAGTGGACAACGCTCTTGCATTTGTTTGCCTTGCCACACTTTTCTGGTCTTTTTGGCCTTTGCTGATACTGGTCTTCATTGAAAATGCTCTTGCATTGGTTTGCCTTACTTTCTTCACTGATATTTGCTTGTGGTGACCTCATAGAGAGAATTGTACCAACGAAATTCTGGTGATATTTCCATTGCTTCTTGTTACCTCTGTGGACTTGTGCTGATTCCACAGAACTCCAAGGTTTCTTCTGGAGCTAGCTGTTGCTGCAGGTGGTAGGTGCCTGTATGACTGGAGCTGCTGGAGCAGTGTGGCTAGCTGGGGTATGGATAGCCCAGAGGGATAGGTGGAGGGAGGGGCTTTGTAGCTGTTGGCGGGGGGTGCTTTGCAGTGGTGTGTGACCTCAGAGTCATTTTTCATGTTGAAAACATGAAAAGGAAAGAATGTGTTTCCAAGACTGCCAGTGAACTTCTGATCCTCCTGCCTCTGCCTCATTCATCAAATGCTATCCATGTATGTCATAGCAACCATTTTCACCTAGGGCAGAGGGGAAATACCTCCCTGGGGGTCTTGCAAAAACTCTTCTGTGATTGATGTTGAGTCCAGGCTGTGATTAGTCCAAAACATAAGCTTCAATGCCTGTGATTGGTACAAATAACAAGGCTGTAATTGATCCAAATTGCTGTGACTGGTAAGAAACTGATGGCCATGACTGGTCCAAAGGCCTTTTCTCAAACTAATCAGGAAGGTTGTTCTGCCTCACCAAGTCTGCTAGATGCTCTCCTGTGCTGCTTCCTTGGTGTTGAAATATCTGTCTGAAGAAGAAGAAGACAAAGAAGAGGAGGAGGAGGAGGAGGAAGAGGAGGAGGACAAGGACAAGGAGGACCAGGACGAGGACGTGGAGGAGGACAAAGAGAAGGAGGAGGAGGAGGAGGAGCAGGAGGAGGAGGAGGATGAAGAGGATGAGGATGAGAAGGACGAGGAGGAGGAAGAGGAGGAAGAAGAAGAAGAAGGAAAGAAAGAAAGAAAGAAAGAAAGGAAGGAAGGAAGGAAGGAAGGAAGGAAGGAAGGAAGGAAGGAAGGAAGAAAGAAAGAAAGAAAGAAAGAAAGAAAGAAAGAAAGAAAGAAAGAAAGAAAGAAAGAAAGAAAGAAAGAAAGAAAATCTTCCTTCTCCACATCCTTGCCAGCATCTGCTGTCACCTGAGTTTTTGATCTAAGCCATTATAACTGGTGTGAGGTGAAATCTCAGGGTTGTTTTGATTTGCATTTCCCTGATGACTAAGGATGTAGAACATTTTTTTAGATGCTTCTCAATCATTTGAGATTGCTCATTTGAGAATTCTTTGTTTAGCTCTGTTCCCCATTTTAAAAGTAGGGTTATTTGTTTCTCTGGAGTCTAATTTCTTGAGTTCTTTGTATATATTGGATATTAGCCCTCCATCGTATGTTAGATTGGTAGTGATCATAGCAGCCTTATATATAATGGCCAGAAGCTGGAAAAAACCCAGATGTCCTTCAACAGAGGAATGGATACAGAAAAATGTGGTAAATTTACATAATGGAATTCTATTCTCCTATTAAAAAAATGACTTCATGAAATTCTTAGGCAAATGGAGATGGAATTAGAAAATATCATCCTGAGTGAGGTAACCCAGTCACAAAAGAATACACATGGTATGTACTCACAGATAAGTGGATATTAGCCCAAAAGCTTGGAATACCCAAGATACGATTCACAGACTACATGAATCTCAAGAAGTAAGACCAAAGTATAGATGCTTCAGTCCTTCTTAGAAGGGGGAACAAATTGGTCACGGGAAGAAATACAGAGACAAAGTGTGGAGAAGAGACTGAAGGAAAGGCCACCCAGTGATTGCTTCATCTAGGGATCCATTCCATATATATACACCAAACCCAGACACTATTGCAGATGCCAAGAAGTTCTTGCTGAAAGGAGCCTGGTATAGCTGTCTTCGGAGAGGCTTTGCCAGAGCCTGACAAACAGAGGCAGAAACTGGCAGCCAACCATTGGACTGAGCACTGGATCCCCAATGGAGAAGTTAGGAAAAGGACTGAAAGAGCTGAAGGGGTTTGTAACACATAGGAAGAACAATAATATCAACTAACCAGATCCCCCAGAGCTGCCAGGGACTAAACCAGCAACCAAAAAGTACACATGGAGGGACCCATAGCTTCAGCTGCATAAGTAGCAGAAGATGCCCTCATTGGACATCAGTGTGGGGAGAGGCCCTTGGTCCTATGAAGGCTCAATGCCCCATTGTAGGGGAATGCCAGGGCAAGGAGGTGGGAGTGAGTGGGTGGGTAGCTTTGCACTGTCAGAGAAGCAGGGGGAGGGAGGATGGGATAGGGGGTTTCTGGAGGGGAAACCAGTATAGGGGATGGCATTTAAAATGTAAACAAGTAAGAGAGAGAGAGAGAGAGAGAGAGAGAGAGAGAGAGAGAGAGAGAGAGATGGCAAAGCTTCTTGCCTATCCAGGTGGAGGGAAAGAAACTTGATCCAGCAGATCCCTGGCATTTCTACACAGTGCTTGCTGTTGAGTTTGCATAGACATGGCTCTGACATTCCTTTACCACAAACTGCACCAGAATGGGGGGGTGCAGAACAAATACTTTAGGATCAATTAGATAAAGTCATATGGCAATCTTATCATAGTCAGTTAAGTTATGGACAGCTTTGACTTTGGTAAGAGGATTTCTGCAATAGCCTAAGTTAAAAGAATGAAGCATGAAAACAGAGAGTAAATGAGCTTCAGTTAGCAGAGACTGGTAGGACAATGAAAACTAACCGAGGTAAGGATATCAAGTTACCTGTCAGCCAAGTTAAAGCAAGGGAAAGGATAACTGTTAAATAACCAAGAAATCTGACATATATACACCTGATATTTCTGAAGAACAAACACCACAGAAGTTCAACATTCACATGGGAAAACTTCACAGAAAATAACCTGGGAAGTCAAGGAAAAAAAAAAACCCACATTCTGATGAAATCCCCTGTTTCCTGTGTAAATAGAGGTAACTCTCAGAAGTAAGGGGTGATAAGAGGTTTTAGGGATTATTTGCATTTACCTTTCCTGTGAACTCACCATAAATATTCAATGATGAATAAAATACACTTGTTTATGTAATTTTCTGTCTGGTGGTACACTCACAACCGAGGACTCTTGGTCACTGGTTTGGGACATCCTGTGCTTCAGGTCCATCCTCTACTTTCCCTCCATTCCTAACACAGCCATCCACCCAGGTAACATCACATGAGCACCCCCGCCTTTGTTTTTAATTCCAGAGTCCAGCTTTGTATGTACACTGTCTGACATGATGTGTGTTCTATGCTTCAGTTTTTACATGCAACCCTCCCAACATATAATGTGACTTGTAATATGTGTACTGACTGTTTACTGAATGGTTGGCCACCTAATAAGGGGGCCATATTATCTGTGAAAGGAGGATATGAAGAAGAATGAATTCCAGGGCTGTGTCCCCAATCTTTTCCCCATCTATGAACTTTGTTTTTGATAACAGAATTGTAGAACCACTTGTTACAGAAATACACCTCATTGATATCCATAGACTCCAGGAAGATGCTAACTGGTGTACTAATACACAGACGGCTAATGTGTCCACTGACCATAATTACAAAAGCCTGCGTCTGTGGAGACCTTTGTGGTTGGTATTTCCCATGCACAAAGACAACTGGCCTGCTTTTGTTTGCAGTAGAAAATTCAGAAACTTGACTATCACACACTTTTAGCCAGTGTCTTATTTCATCATGATTTTGAACGTTTTATGAGTTCTGGTGTCAATTATTACAGAGAAGTCAGGAAGAGTGTTTCCTGTTCAGAAGAGTTTGCCTTTAAAGTCTAATGCTAATCAATGGTTTTCTTGGCATTTTGAAGTCATGAGTCTTTGCTATTTGTCCTGTGTATATCAGAAACCATCTGTTCAGCTATGATATTCAGTCACACTCAGAGACAGAATCATTTACATATAGAGCTGGCTCAGAGGATGACAGCACTGACAGTCACAACCAATGACTTGAGTTTGATCACTAAAACCCACAGAGTGGACAGAGAGAACCAACTCTCATAAGTTCATATGTCATAGCATTGCATACACACACACACACACACACACACACAAACAAACAAGAAAATATTACATAGACAAATGTTTTAGGATGTTAATAATTTAAAAAATCACTTGAATATAAGTGCTACCATTGGATTTGTTTAAATTCAATAGGACACATCATTAACTGTGTCTGTCCCATTCATATGTTGAAGTTCTAAACCTTGATGTCCCAGAATGGAACCGTGTGGGACACAGAGTCTTGGTTCATTAGCTAAAATGAAGCTGTTAAGTTATACCCTAATCTACTGTGACTGATAACATAAAGATAACATAAAGATACAGGGGAGAGGGCACATAGAGAAACAAGAAGAACGCTTTGAGATCAGGAAGGAGGCCTCAGATGGAATCAACTTTGAAAACACACTGGTTGTGTGGGGCAGTGATCTATGTTAGGCAGTCTAACGCCCGGTTGAGAATAGGCTGGAAGCCCTGGGAGACCGGGTGGAAAGTCCATGAACAGTGGAACCTACATGAGGGATCAGAATTCATGCTTCTGGCCAATGCTCCCAGGAGATTCCCATAGCTCTCACAACCCCTGTGTAGAGAGAGAGCTGGCGTATGAGAATTGTGTGAGACTCTTCACATAGAGAGCAACCCTTAGTTCTGTGCAAAGCAAATGAGGCAATAAATAGGGTACCCACGCTGGCCAATGGAAGGTATTGGCTACTAAACCCCGTCTCCTCTCAGAACTATAAATAGAACACCTTGACCAGAGTAGCTTTCTCTCTCTCTCTCTCTCTCTCTCTCTCTCCCCCCCCCCCCCTTCTCCACCTGCCTGCCCCATGAGCGCTGCCCGCCATCCAGAACAAATAAAGATAAAAACTATTTTGGTGTCGGAGAACTTTGTCTAAGGGGCTGTGACACTTGGGCTTTCGAGGAGACCCGCTCTACAGCAGCAGAGCACTCTTAATGGCGGGGGAGCAGGGCGGCGAGCACTCTGAGCATAACTGAGCTGGAGAGTGCCCATGGCTAGTCTCTATCCATGCTGCCTCCCTGCAACTCAGCCAAGCAGCTGGGGGCGGCTTCAGTGGCATGGCAGCAGCTTTGGTGGCCCAGTGGCGGGCGGCCACAACATCGAGCCGGGGCTGCTCGAACCCGGCATCTCACCCACGTGGCATCAGGCCCCATGGATGCTATCCCATTACGAGTAGGAACGCTACTGTGGTGAGCCTTGAAGCCTAGGGTGCTCAGGCCCAGCACCGGAGCTAGGGAACTCTGGCCTGTGCCTGCGTTTCTCCCCAGTGACAGAGTGCAGCAGGTTGTAGACTTTGGCTTTCAGAACTCTGAGAATATAAATTTCCATTGTTTCTTCTGCCCACACTGTCGTACTCTTTATGCAAATCCAAGAAAATACAATACAATAAGTATTCCACATCTGCTTTACAATGCAAATAGGAAGCACAATAAAAACATAACAAATATGTCACATGTTGACTTCGATATGTACTCATGTCACCATGAAAAGAAGTGGGGAGGGCAGACCCTCCTGTTTTAGAGAAAATGTTTTCAGTCTTACATCACTGAATATGATGTTAGTCACTGGTTTTTAGATTTAAAAAATGTTTTAACACATTGATCGAGTGATTCATTGGTTGATTGACTAATTGTCTTTGTGTGTGCAAGCATTACACATGTGTCCCTGAATGCACTTGTCCCAGAGCACAGAGGACAGCTGTGGAAGCCATCCCTCTCCATCACGTAGGTCCTAACAATTGAACTCAGATCATCAGGTGTGGTGGGAGGACTCTCTTCCCAAAGAGCCATCCCTCTAGTCTGCCTCTGTCTTCACAGATGGGCTTTCCCCCTGATATCATAAACAGCTCAACAGGAGTGGTGTGTAATCTTGTCATGTGCTGCTTCTGTATTCACTAAGATGACCAAATGTCTTTTGTCTTCCTGTTTGGTTCTGTTGTGGGAAATATTAAAAAAGAGTATGGCAGCGAGCTACACCCAGCTACTCTCAGCCACGGGGATCTCACTGGCCAGTTCTTATTTTGTGGAGACTCTCTGACTCGGAGCTCCAAAATCTTTCCACTCACTTCACTAGGCTCCCACTGGGGGGGTTGCTACCACACCAGGCCAGGTTTCAACCCCCACAACTTTTGTGGTGCACATCAGGCAAACTCATGCTTTGCCACTGTACCTTTCTCTCTGGAACTCAATTGATCCTCTGCAAGAAGGAAAACGCCACACAAACTTAGCTCAAAAACAATGGTAACTCAATCACTGGGTGCATCAAATACAATCCTAATCTTGTAAGCCATATTAAATCTAAATCCTCTGGTGTTGAATCCTGGCAGATTTGCCATATATACCTAGAGACACTAGCACACCTTGTCCTTTTGCTAACCTTGTCCAAAAGGCCCTAACTCTCTCCTGCTTCCTTCCTTCCTCTATCCAACCCAGAAGCCCCACCTACTTGCCCAATGATTGGTCCCTTTATTCATTCAGAGGAAAGTTCACAAGAAGTCACCTGAGTATGTGACTCATTCTTTGGTCCAGACAACCCCTCCTGGAAAACTGGAATTAACAGCAAAATACAAGCAGCACCAAGGCCATCCACAGCATGGTTCTACTCATATTGTTAGATAAATTTGTCCATTCATCATTTCCTGTCTCCAATTAGTCCTTTCTCTGATGTTCTGTTAGCTCACTGAGCATGTTTAAGACTTTTTAAAAAAAAAAAAAAACCTGTCAAGCAGCTCACACATCTTAAGTGACACCTTAGTCTATGAAGCATCATTTTGATTGGACCATCTTTCCCTGTTGGATTTGAGTACCCATCTTTGGATTTGTATACAATATTTTCTCCTTTTTTTTCATAAGACAAGATACCTCTACATAGCCCTGACTATGCTGGAAGTCACTCTGTAGACCAGCTGGCCTTGAACTCACAGAGATCCACCTGCCTCTGTTCACAGTGCTAGGATCAAAGGCTTGTGTGCCTCTACACCCAGTTCTCACAGTGGCTTAAGCATTTGCAAACCAATTCAGCTGTTCCAGGCTTTACAAATGTTCTTCTCCCAAGGGAACTCTTCACCAGTCACCCAGGTGGAAATAATGGCACTCCTCTAATCTTTCCTCATGTCTCACTCTCCCTAGAACCTGCCTGGATACTCTACTTGGAACACACTGCTTCCTTTATGTTCTGTGGACTCCAAAACAGTGATTTGGCAGGGGCAGGGTCACTAATCTCTGTGTTCTTCTTCCCATTGTAGCCACATTGAAGAAGTCTCCCTTTTCTGATCCCCTGTCCCATACGCACACTATTGGCCTCTCAAGGCTGGGTGGCTGAAGCTGCCTTCTTGAGCTAAGACTGAAACTGAATTCTTTAGCAAAATTGGTGACATTCCCTCCCATCCACAGTCCAAGTAAGATGGCAAGATAAATTCTTCAAGTATGAATTCTCAGGGGGGTTTATTTCTGCATGTACAATAATGATCACGGGATTTTCACTGTGTAAATAATTATGCAGGTATTCAACGCTTTTCCCTAGATTCTGTATCAGGTAAAATGATCTCAGCTGTCTGCATGCTGCATGCTGCCCACAAACACATGAGGCTCTGGGCACTTCTGATCACTTCACATCTTTGCCAGTACCTGTTAAAGAAAACATCACACCTCAGAACTGTTACTTTTCACAGTGTTATTGTGGATTCCTGGAAGCCATAGGGAGCTCAGAACTTAGTTAAACCTCAGTGTCCCAAAGCACCACTTGACTCTTCTGCTAAGAGCATCAGCCTTTTCCTTACTGACCTTTCTAACACATCTCCACAGTTTTCATCGGTTACCAGGTTATTAGGTGGTTATGAGCCACCTGAATATTAGCAGAGTTTATTTGCACACTTGCTGCCTAAAGCCTCTAGTATCTTAACAAGGAAACTGGATTATAGGCAGAAACAAGATCAGTAATCAACATTTGGGTGTGGTTTTTATATAGTAAGGCTTGAGGCCCTTTTATATATGCTGAAAGTGTTGCATATTACAATTTGAGAATATTTTCATAAATTCTCTATATTTGATTGTAAAATATCATGACTCAAGATAGAAAATATTGTCTAATTGCTAAAACGTTCAGTCCAGGCAAAGCATCAGGGGCTGGGAACATAGCCTCAAATGGAATGCTTGCTTCAAATTCATGAGGCCCGACATTCAATTCCTAGCACTACAAAAATTTAAGCAGATGTACCCTGGTGTTGAGGAAAATGGCTGTCAACAGAGACCCCTGAGGAGGTTCCACTGAGTCTTAAGTGAGCTTTGATACCCTTATATATACTTACCTTTGCTTCCTTCTTCAGTAGTCATGGGGGATGAGTCTGAGCCCTATGCTACCAGTGTGCAACCCCTGTGTCCTGGAGCTCACAGCCAGCCTACTGCTGCACGGCCATGTCATCATGAGTGCCTGGTACAATTCCACTCTGATCACAGAAGGGGATTTTAAGGAAATTGTTGCTTTTCTTCTTCACTTGTAATATGTGAATGTCTGATTTGGGGTCATTTGTAGTCCTTGCTCTAAGGCTCTAAGCCTGAAAACCCTTGGAGGACTTAGTACACCCCATAGACCCAAGTCCTCCACTCCCTGAGCTCTGACAGATGAAGTCCCTTCACTCAGGTGAATGATGTTACATCCACTTGGACTTTCAGGACAAGGCAGAGCTGCAAGTGTGGCTCTGCCCTCAGTGCTTTTCCTGTTGTGTCAGTCATGGATTCCTCCCACATTCATGGCATTTCCAATTTCCACAGCTTCCTTTACAGCGTGGATGTTTCAGGAGGGTCTTAGAGCTTCAATCCATGTCATGTATAACCATGGACTTTCACATATGATTATTTATTTTTTTACAACACAGAATAATATAGTGTATATATCAATTGCTGAAAATTTGGGGTAAGTGGTCACTTAAATTTAAATGGAGGAAGATTGTTACATTTCACTCACCTTGAGTTTCATTTGCCCTGAGAGAATAACTCAAAACAGATGGTTACAGGGATTAGAAAAAAAGGAGACCACATGTTATACCTTCTTTTCTTAAGACAATTATGTATGATGGAAACAGATGCAGAGACCCACAGCCAAACATTAGGCAAAGCTCAGGAACTCCATGGAAGCTGGAGAGAAAAAAACTGTGGAAGCCAGAGGTGTGAAGGACACCAGGAGAACATGGCCCACAGAATCAACTAAGCAGGTCTTATAGAGGGTGCAGCAATCATCAAGTCTGCATGGGCCTGTACTAGGCCCTCTGCATATATGTTATGGCTGTTAGCTTGATATTCTTCTGGGACTCCTAACAGTTGGAATTGGGTGTCTCTGATTCTTTTAGCTGTTTATGGGACTCTTTTCCTCCTGCCGGGTTGCCTTGCCCAGCCTTCATATGAGGGTTTGTGCCTAGACTTATTGCTTCTTGTTATCCTGTATTCAGTTGATATCACTGGGAGGCCTGCTCATTTCTGAAGGGAAATAAAGAAGGAGTGGATCTGGGGGAGCAGGGAGGAGGGGGAACTGGGAGGAAAGGGAGGACGGAGTGAAGACTGTGGTCAGGGTGTTTTGTATGAAAGAAGACGACAGCAAAAGAAACAAGACAGTAGTGTGTAAGCTGTGTGAGCAGGACAGACAGCAAGGTCTGTAACCACGGAGAAACCCTCAGAGACAGGAGTGGGTAGGTGTGGGCACAGAGCAGAGCGTTCACAGAAGGCTTCCTTTTGCTCATTTCACCTCAAATACCTTTAAATATGTCCCTGATCACCAGTTCAGTGTCACATCTCACAGGTGCCATGGACACGACAAGGTTCTACTTCAGGTTAAAGCCATCCAGGACCCCAGGGACTCAGTGTGCATCACCCCAATCTCTTCCCCCAGGTAAGTAGCTTTATTTTTCCTTGTAGCATTAGAATGTATGTCTTCCAGAGTTATGATTTCTTCTTACAGTTTTATGTTAGTGCTTTGAAGATGAACAGCTGTCTGTCAGCACTGAGGAGTGTAGATGGCTAACACTTTGGATTAATAAAAATCTCATTGGTTCCATCTTTAGTCAGTTAGTCAGTGTAAAACTCGGGCAGCCATCT
The DNA here is from genome assembly GCA_028551405.1 of Uromys caudimaculatus. Classification (NCBI taxonomy): domain Eukaryota; kingdom Metazoa; phylum Chordata; class Mammalia; order Rodentia; family Muridae; genus Uromys; species Uromys caudimaculatus. Next base: position 18,372,194 of record CM052700.1, read on the forward strand.
CTGAAGACTCTATATCACCATAGTCTTATGTTAGAGGAAATCGCTGCATAGAAACTTGTTGAGTGTCTCAAGATTGGTAGTTGATAAGGCTAGAAACCTTGAAACTGTGTGACCTTGCAGCCTGAGATCTTAACTACTTGACCACACTGCCTCACACTTGATCATTAACTTAAAACTCTGTGTCAAACAGTTAACTTTGTCTAAAGTTAATTAACAGAAACAAAAGTGTATTCCTTGTTATTTACATTTCTTTGATATGCCATAACAGCAGTCTTGTTCCTGTACATATCAAAAAGTAAAAGTAAACACTGTGTATAACTGGGTATACACGGCAGGAAGACAGTAGAAATATACTATGCCCCCTTTTCAGTTCAGAGAGTTCAGCTAAAGGGGCCATTTTTATTGTAATCACTATAGAAAATATTTGATTGTTTTGATAAACATGTTGAATAGTTAATTTTGTGTGAAGTTAATTAATAGAAACAAAATAAAGTCTAATATAGTTATTAAAGTCTTATAAAGTTATTTATATTTCTTCGCTATAACAGAAATCTTGTTCCTGCACATGTTAATAAAAGTGTGTGTTAGTTCCATCATCTTCCTCAAGCGAGTCTGGGCCACATTGCCCCTGTCTTAAAGAAGAAGAAGCCGGGGAGGACACAGCCTTACTAGGAGCCATCAGGGAGGACCTGTCTACTAGCACCACCCTCACTGACAGCCTCACCTTCAGAGCCTTGCCTTGAATACAGGACATTCAGCTTTTTATTCTATTCAGTTTTTTATTCTAGGGCATAGTTTGTATACTTGAAAACAGTGGATTTTATTTTACTTTACCCTTCAGATTCAGGTTTGATATACAAAAGCCTGAGATATTTTATTCTTAAAAGACTTTTAATTAGCCTTCATCTATTTATCTACTAAAGTATGATGTCTATCATAAATTTTGTTGTATCAAACTGTCACAGATGTATGTGGAGGGGTTGTTTCTGAGTACTAGACTTCTGTGGTACTATAAGACAAGATTCTGTTTCTCAGGCTTTTTAGACAAAGCTCACTAAGTTGAATTGTGAAATGTAGTTCCTTAGTGATCACATCAATCTTTCCTGAAGCAGAGACTCTAGAACTTGTAAAATGAGGCAAGAGGATCTTGAGTTCAAGCCTACCCTGGACTACGTAGCAAGACTGCTATGGAGGGGTTAAGGGGAGAGGGAATCAGCTGACTTGCACTATATCGTCTATACAGACTTTGGAATCACTCAGACCATTGTATTTTGTGGGATTGTGAAAAGAACACTAGATGATTTTATGATTTGCATTTTTACCTTTATTGCCTAATTTCTTTTCACACTTGGAAGGAGAAGGGAATTTATCCATGTTTTTCTACAAATTAAAAAAAAAACTGGCAAAAATACCATACTGCATGTTAAAAAGCATTAAAACATTGATTCCTTAAGAAAATCAAGTGGGCATACTGTAATGTTTTTAAATGAATAGTATATTTCAGTGGATTTAATATTTACAATTAAAATATTTAATTAAAGAAAGTGTGTGTTAATAGAGCAATTACTGTGTGGTGTAACTGGCTGTGGTGCAGCAAGAACAGGGTAGAAGTACACCATGTCTTCCTCTTGCTTCAGATAGTCCAGCTATTTTAAAGTATCCCCAAGACTGACTTTCACATCGAGACAAGTGCATCATTCATGTTTCTCAAACTACCAACCCTTGGGAGGAAGATCTAGCTGACTGTGCTGGGAAAGGAGCCACTTTGCTGCTCATTCAAGACCAAGAAGAACTGGTAAGTTGTTGAATAAAATAGAGACATTAGCACATTCCTCAAAGGAAGTGGAGACTTTACACTATGGAAGACCATAGTCTGAGAGACTGACTGGACATGTGAGCCAGTAGCTACATGTGTAAGGGGAATGTCCTTGGACTCATAAACATGGGGGACAAATTTCACAAACAGGGAAGAATCAACTGCCTTGGGGACTCAGGACAGATACAGGTGACACTTGAACTAGGTTTCAGGTAGAATATGAGTCACCAGTACAGACTCAGGGTTAAGTCCTCTGCTCTGTTTTGATTGTAGAGATTCCTACAGGACTTGACAAGGGGAAAAGGTGATTCATTTTGGATTGGACTCAATTATACATTGCCAGACAAGAACTGGAATTAGATAAATGGATCGACTTTAAATTCTGACATGTGAGTACTAGAAGAGCTAACTTCAATATTCATTTCAGTTCATTCAATTGTAGGGCTTTAACACTGATATATGAACAGTCTGAAAATTGATTCCAAAGATGGTTGAAAATTTCTGTGTATGAAAAGATACCAGCATTTTATAAGGTCATGTGTATATATATATGTGTGTGTACATGATGGTGCTCTAAGGCCAGGTAATACAATAATTCCTTTGGAATGAATATACATTTTTAAATTTCCAACCTAGAGCCTATAGGCACATAGAGCTTTTCTCTTTTTCCCCTCTTACACTTTATATATGTTTCAAAGGATTTCTTAAATAGCACTGTCTTAGTCAGGGTTTCTATTCCTGCACAAACAGCATGACAAGTTGACACACAAAACTAGCCAGTACAAGCACTGCTCATGTTGTGGTTCAAATGTTCCTTATTGTGTCATGAGGCTGGTTTCTCAGTCCCAACCAGCAGAGGAAGAGTGAGTGTGGAAGGAGAAGGGACAGATGTTAGCTTGAAGCTTTGACAGCTGAGAGAAATGACCACAAAGTCTCAGGTTGCATTACAGCTTAACTAGAGTTATGAAAGAGACAATTATTTGAGGAGCTGTGATGGAAACAGGCCTTAATCGTGAGTGTTTTCATTGTTGTAACAAAATCTCACAGATAAACAAGAGTGGAAAATCATTTGATTCTCAGTAATGTCAGTGCATGAAGTATAGACATTCTTAAACATACCAAGCTGGCATACAGGAGAGAAGTGAAGTGTACAGAGTAAACTCAACAAATCTGTCACTTTACTCTGAGGACAAGATGACATTGATTAGACAGAAGCCATTGGTAAGCCTGGAGGCCACTGTGCTCAGTCTGAAGAGTGTCAGTCAAGCAAGTCCACTGTTGTTTTAACTCTCTGTCCCTGGCTTCAGGTAAGGAAAAGAGAGAAACAGTTTCCCTGACAGGATTATTTTGGGAATGATAAGGAATGTGAGAGAACTCCTCAGGAATCTGGTAGGAGAAGGCCTAGGAAGCCTTAAAGGAATTCTGAAAGGAAGTCATTGACTTAAATAGATCAGCATGAACGAAATTATCCTGAGAGCTGAAGAAAGATCCTGAGAGTGGAAGAGATAAAAGAGGAGGAGTCATGGCTGGAGTAGCATGAGGACCACCAGGATGACCTCAGATCGTCTCTCATGGTCAAGGGCTCCATGAGGAACTAAACAAAGGAAGGGCACCTGTGAAGGAGCCCTGCCCGCTATCATGTGCCACCTTCTTTTAAGATCTACCAGTGAGTTTAGAACTCATCTCTCCCTTCCAATCAACTCTGAGACTGTCTGCATCAGAGCCTGAATTATAATCGTGTTACCACCAGCACTGGGTGATGGCAGCCATGCATGTTTGAAACTTCTGTTAATTAAATACTTGTCAACCTAAGGAAAGAGAACGAAAGGAGTTGTGACTAGATATCACGTGAGCTGAGCCTGTTTCTTCTCTGCATCCAGTTCTGTGATCTAGACCATGTGAGCTCACTCTGTGCATTGAATACATTCATTGTGCACCTACTGTGTGTAAACATTATATATATATGTGTGTATATATATATATTTTTTTTTCTGCTAGTCATCTATTTTTACAGATGTATTCATTTTGTTCTATGTATATGAGTATTTGCCTGGATGTGCATATGCACACCACACAAATTCCTGGTGTCCACAGAAGCCAGAAGAGGGTATCAGATCCCTTCAGATTGTAGATCCAGACACTGTGAGAAACCATGTGGGTGCTGGGAACTGAACTCAGATCCTGTCCAAGAGCAGCCAGGGCTCTCAGTCACAGAGCCATCTCTCCAGCCCCTTACCCTGTGTATTAAACAAAGCTAAGACACAACCCCATGAAGCTTTTGACATGATGTGTTAGAGTGTGAATCACTGCAGTAGGATGAGGAGACTAGCTAGCTCCTTCTGAGCCTTCTCCTGTTCAAGCAAGATTCTTGCTGGAAGGATTCTTTGCCAATGAAGAAACAGCAAGTTTTAGAGATTTCTGTCCACTCTTTTTCCAATGTTTACAAGAGGATGTGTGTTTACTATACTCAATAACTGTGCATTCTCTCTCTTTTAAAGTCCAAAGGAAACCAGTGGCACACAGGATAATTATAGAAAATCCTAAACACTAAGGGTGGCTATTCTCTTCCTCCTCAGGTTAAAAAACATTGGTGATGAAAAAAGGACAGCTGTGCCGCCATCTCAAGGGACAAAGTGGTTTCAGACATCCATTGGATCTGCCAAAAGGAACTAAAACAAGAAATCACGTGTAATGATTCTTGACTGCGAATCGCATCTCAGTTACTTTACCATCCACACCACATCTCTGCCTCTAACCTGTCTCTGCTGTCTGCCTCCCAGTGCAGTCAGTGGCACAAAGCAGGGACTCTGACAGCACTGTGAGTCTTACAGATGCCCGTGTGCAGTTTCTTCATTCAGTAAAGAAGAAAGAGATGTTGATGTGCCATTCTAAGAGGGGGTTCTGTGGAAAGAAGCCCTGGCAGCTGAGGGGCACTGGATTCTAATCCAGGAGTCTTTGACCCTCACTGTCTTTGTCTGAGCTCATCTGCAAGAAAGCCACAGAAAATCATTTGCAAAAATCATTTTGGGCCAAATTTGAAGCTTTATTAAATATTAAGTACTGACCAAGAGAAGGACTTTGTAATTCCCAGTTGGAGTAGCCCTGATCCACGTGCTGCTGGGGTTTATAAGGACAAACCCATAGGTCATCGTGCTTTTCCCTGAAGCTTTGTCAGTTTCCAATACCTACAACTCTCAGCATTCCATGTCCTTGGGCAGTTGGGGCTTACAGTTTAATTTTGGGTATTGCCCAACTTGGAAAAGAAATATTTACTGGGGCTCACAGTTCCAGAGTCTTAGAGGCCATGACCATCATGGTAAGTAACTTGGCAGCCAGCAGGCAGGCATAGCGCTAGAGCAGTAATGAGAGCTTACATGCTGATCCACAAGGAGGCAGAGAGAGAAGTAACTAGGAATGGAATGGGCTTTATCATCTCTAAGTAACACACTTCCTCCTACAGGACTGCACCTCTTATGGCCCCCATAGACTTACAGCAATTGAATAATAAAAAATGCATTTAATTAAACTTCAAAAGTCCCCAAAATCTTTAAGTCTCACATCTGTTTAAAAGTTCAAGCCCAAAGACTCTTCTGAGACACAAAGCAATCTCTTACTGGTAACCCCCTATAAAATAAAAAAAACAAAGAAACAAATTACATACTTTCAAGATACAATTGCACAAATATGCATTACCTTTCCAAAAAGTATTAAAGGGGGCACAATAAAGAAATACTGGATCAGAGCAAGGCTGAAACCATCAAGACAAACTCCAAATCTTATACTAAATTTGCTGATTGCAACATATTTCTTCATCTTCATTATTTTCATAATTCTCCATGAATGGAACTTGTGCTGGTCCTTACAGCTCTCCTTGGTGGTCATCCCATACTTCTGGCATCTCCAATACCTTGGAGTTTCCAATGCAGTCCAGGTTTCATTTTCACACTCTCACACAATGGTGTCTCTGAGCTTCAATGCAGGTATTCCCCTGCCATTCACTTGGTGTCAGAGGCAACCCTTAACTATGGAGGAAGAATCCCAAACATGTTCTGTGTTCTTGATGACTTTAAAGCCAGAATCATGGGGCCAATGCTGCCAAGTTCTACTGCCTGCCTAGGATGGAACCTGGCCCCTTCCTTGAGTTACATTTGCATAAACTTTGATTTGTTTTGCTCTTTAGGAACAGATAATTCCTTAGGCCTTTTTCAAAAGGTTCAGGATTATCTAGGTGTGGTTTTACCCTGAGGGCAGCTCACCCATTATTCCATTAACCTTATTTCTTCAACTCAAACTCCTTGTGCTCTTTCTCTCTTCAAATTGTACATTTTGTATTTCTTGTAGCCCTGCTTACATGTATTTTTCATTTTAGATCTACATAATCACATACATAATCTAATCGTGATCACTAATAACTGTATAAAGGAATCAATATTATGCTGCATTGAAATCTCTACCAATGAGTTAGTTCTAAACTCTTCAATTTGGCCTCATGGTGATTCTTAGGACAAGGGTAAAAACCATCCATATTATTTATTTAAATATTCCAAGAATGGTGTCTAACTCAGTTGCTAATATTGTTCCCCCTTGAATCCTCTTGAGCTGGGCCTCCATAGTCTCTCCTCACCACTGTCTTCTAATCTACTAGAATGGTCTGTTAAACCCTACTTATGGCCTTCAAATATTTTCATAGTCCAAAGTTCCAAAATATCCCACATTGTTTCAAAACAGCATAGTCAGGCTGTCAGAGCAACACCACACTTCCTGGTACCAACTTCTGTCTTAGATACTTTTCTATTTCTGTGAAGAGACATTATGTCTAATGCAATTTATTCAAAGAGAACAATTGGTGCTTATGATTCCAGAGATTTACTCAATGATTATTACTCATCATGAGAGGCCTGACAGCTGGCTGGCAGCCACAGTGCAAGAAAACCAGCCTTACATTCTGATCCTCAAATTGGAGGCAGAGAAAGAACTCACTGGGAATGATGTGGATTTTTGAAATCTGAAAACCATGTCCAGTGACTTATCTCTTCCAAATAAGGCTACACCTAATCCTTCCTAAACATTTCTACTAACTAGAGACTAATCATTCACACATACGGGGGCCTTTCTTAAACAAAACACCACTCTAATATTCCTTTTATTTTGTCAACTGTAAGCTTTCTTGTCAAAATTCTTCAGATTCATGTGGTCCCATTTGTCTATTTTGCTTTTGTTGTTACAATCATTACAAAGTACAACATCATGGATTTTTCTATCTTTTCTTATAGGGATTTGATAATTTTAAGTTTTGTGTTTAGCTATTGTCTTACTTAAGGTTTTATTGCTATGAAGAGACACAATGACCACGGCAACTCTTATAAAAGAAAACATTTAATTGGGACTGAATACAGTTTCAGAGGTTTAGATCATTATCTTCATGGTGGGAAGCATGGCAGCATACAGGTCACCATGGTGCTGGAAATGAAGCTGAGAGTTCTACATCCTAATCTGCAGGCAGCAGGAAGAGCCTGTGTCCCACATTGGGTGTCGCTTGAGCATATAAGACCTGCCTCCACAGTGACACACTTCCTGCAATAAGGCCACATGTCCTAATAGTGCCACTTTCTATGGCCAAGCATTTAAACTCATGAATCGATGGAGGCCATTCCTATTCAAGCTGCCATAGCAATTTAATCTGTTTTGAGTTAATTTTTTAAAATATAATAATATAATATGAGAATCACACTTCATTCTTTGGATGGGGATTTCCAGTTTTCTAAACATTATTCATTGAAGGGACTGATTTTTCCAAGTTGCATCAATTGTGAAGATAGTTTGAATATACACATGACAATTTATTCATGTTCTTGGTTCTGTGTTATTCCTTTCTGTCTATGTGTCTATGCCAGTACCACACTGTTTTAATTGCAATATGTTATTAATAGGTTTTGAAATCAAGGGACATGTGTCTTCCAACTTTGTTTTTAATGTTTAAAATCCTCTGATATTCCATTTAGATTTCACGATTAAATTTTCTATTTCTGTGAAGATATTATTAATATTCTAATAAAGACTTCTTTGAATCTGTAGATACTCTGAGTAACATGACAATCCCAACAATATTAAGTCATCCAACCATTAACTCAAGATTGTATTAGTTAGTGTCTCCTTAATCTCATTTAGCAATGTTTTATCTTTTTCACTGGATATGTCCTTCACACCTATAATTGGCTTTATTCCTAAAAATTCAGTCTGTTTCATGAAATTGGAAAGGGAATTTCAAAACAATTTCTTTTAAATTGCTTTTAAGTGATGCATGGTGTTCCAAAAAGTAATGATCTTTGCACTTTAATCTTATATTCTGAAACGTTTAATTACCTTATCAGTTCTAATGAGTTTGTTTGCATGTCTGAGACAGTGGGAGACATACACAGAGGTGTTCATTCTTTCTGAATTAAATATGCATACCATGTGTCATGATCATAGCTGTCCCTCATATCATCCCACTCCAATCCCTCTCAGACGCCTCTTCAACACTTTCCCCTCCCATGACTTTTTTGTTTGTTTGTTTGTTGTTTTTTATTTATAATCCATTGAATTCAATGAATGCTACCTGTACATGCATAGGTGTGGGACCATCACTGGAGCATAAGCAACTCTACTGGGCTAGTTTTGTGTGTCAACTTGACACAAGCCTACATTATCACAGAGAAAGGAGTTTCAGTTGAGAAAATACCTCCATGAGATCCAGAGGTAAGGTATTTTCTCAATTAGTGATCAAGGGGGGAGGGCCCCTTGTGAGTGGTACCATCTGTGGGCCCGTAGTCTTGGGGTCTATAAGAAAGCAGGCTGAGCAAGCCAGGAGAAGCAAGCCAGTAAACAGCATTCCTCCTTGGTCTCTGCATCAGCTCCTGCTCCTTGCCCTGCTTGAGTTCCAGTCCTGACTTCCTTTTGTGATGAACAGCAACATGGAAGTGTAAGCTCAATAAACCCTTTCCTCCCCAACTTGCATCTTGGTCATGATGTTTGTGCAAGAATAGAAACCCTGACTAAGACAGCAACCCACCAGTGGCCACAGCCACAAGGAAAACTGACTTCTTTTCATTACAGTTATCAACTGCTAATTAGTAGCTCCTCAGGGAGGAATGGGGCCTTGTGAATCCCTCCCCCAACCATGCTGAGTTTTTTTTTTTTTTTTCATTCTTGAGAAAGTGTATCTCTGTAGTGTGGTGTGGTGTTCTGGAACTCACTTTGTAGTCCAGTCTGCTTTGAACTCACAGAGAACCTCCTATATTTGTTTCCCAAGTGCTAAGATTAAAGGTATGTAGAACTACTTCTAGTCCATGCTGGAATTTTGACTGGCTTGATTTTGTGCAGGTAAACACAGAGACTGTGAGTTTGTGAAGGCAATGACCATGTCATTTCCAGAAGACAAAATTTTAGGATATTTTTACATTCTTTTCACCTGCTTCCTCCAATATTTTCCCTGGGTAGGAATTACTATAGACATCTCTTTTCAGGCTAAGCACTCACATTCACTTATTCTTGGCACTTTGACCATTGTTGACTACAAGAATGTGGATATTGAGAAAACAGTATGACAACATGACTATTTCCCTAATGAACAACAGTGGGTTCCTCCCTATGATGCCCATAGCCCGGGTTTTAATACAATTATTGCACCAGGCATGAATTTTCTCTTATAAAGGAGGAGATCTCAAATCCAATTGGAAACCCAGTTGTTTACCCCCATAGCCAGCATACCGGTATTGCATCGGTCGTTATCTTGTATGACTGATGGATGGTGTAGGGCAAGAATACTGATGGCTTCTCCCTCAGCAGCCTGCACAGTGCCTTCCAGCATTATGAGAGATTACCATCAGCTTAGAGTTTTCCTGGTTAATTCTAGATTGGTTAATTTATGTTCTGAAATCATGTGGTATCTTCAGTGACAGGCTCTTGCCTAATAGTAATTGTGTAAAATCAAGAACAAACGCAACAGCCTGTGACATTTTGGAGGACCTCTGGGGTATCTCTTACAAGTATCTTATAGGATATTCCATGTTTGTAACTGAGATATTAGATAATAATCATATACACATGCAAAAAATAAAATTATTTTCCAAGCAGTTTATGCATCTGCGATGCTTTAGATTAAGAAGTACTATTTTCTTTTCTTTTCTTTTTTTTTTTAAATTGGATATTTTCTTTATTTACATTTCTTTTACTTTTTCTTTGATATTTTCTTTATTTACAATTTAAATGTTATCCCATTTCCTGGTTTCACCCTGAAAAACCACCTTTTCCTTTCCCCTCCCCCTGCTTCTGTGATGGTGTTCCCCCAATCACCCACCCACTCCTGCCTCTCCACCCTGGCATTCCCCTACACTGGGACATCAAGTCTGCCTGGGACCAAGGGCCTCTTCTACCATTGATACCCGACAAGGCCATCCTCTGCTACATATGCAGCTGGAGCCATGTGTCCCTCCATGTGTACTCTTTGGTTGGTGGTTTAGTCCTTGGGAGCTCTGGGGGGTCTGGTTGGTTGGTATTGTTGTTCTTCCTATGGGGTTGCAAACCGCTTCAACTCCTTCAGTCCTTTCTCTAACTCTGAATACCCAAAATACAATTCACAGACCAAGTCAAGCTCAAGAAGATGGAAGATCAAAGTGTGGATGCTTTCATCCTACTTAGAAGGGGGAACAAAATACTCACAGGAGCAAATATGGAGACAAAGTGTGGAGCAGAGCCTGAAGGAAAGGTTATCTAGAGACTGCCCCACCTGGGGATCCATCCCATATACAGTCACCAAACCCAGACTCTATTGTGGATACCAAAATGTGCTTGCTGACAGGAGGTTGATATAGCAGTCTCCTGAGAGGCTCTGCCAGAGACTGACAAATACACATAGCCAACCATTGGACTGAGTACAGGGCCCCAATGGAGGATTTAATTTCCTTTCTTTTCTTGGATCATCTTTTGCTATTTACTTTTTTTCTATGGTTAGCACCTGAAAAGACCAGTCCCATCTCCCTTTGCATGGGATCTTTTTCTGATATAAATTTTTGTCAGGTCAAAGTTATTTTAAAGTAATCAATTTCCCTGCCTCTCTCTTTTTGTAATGTCAGGCTATCCACATATGGTATCTATAAGCAAACTAGAACATTTCATTCATGCCCTTTGTTTTGCTTCCTTGAGAAGAAGGAGCCTCTCTGTGGTGAGCTTGTCATGTCATTCTTCAGTTATAGGGTCCTGAGCAAAAAGGTCCAGGGGATCAGAGATAAAGAAGATAGAAGAGGTGATCTTGAACTTGGGAGGCCTTGCAGATGCTATATCTTAGGCCAAGGAAGTATGTTAATAAATACAGCATTCTGTATGCTGTTTCCAGGGAGAGAGATGGGACAGAGTCAGAAGAAAGCTATCATACAGTGGGATGCAATCAGCTGGAAGCTAGCCAAGCAGTGATGCACAAAGGGAACATGGAGAGTCTCAAGAGCATGACAGATGGAACACACAGTAGCCTTGGGGCTGATAACCCTGGTCTTGATTGGGAAGAACCAACTTCCCAGGAACTGAAGCATTCAGTCCTTTGAGGCCCTATCTTCAGGCCCTGACAGGCCTTGCCAAGTTCACCCCTGGGCAAAGACACAGAATTAGGTTTCTTTTGTCCTTTCATTAGTGCTTCTGAGAAAGCCTTGGATAGGTCTGGCTCTCAACAGTGTGGGAGGGTTCTGCTCAGATCCCCTGCAGGATGAAGCTTGGGAGTGGCCTCAGTTACCTACTCCCTTCTCTGTAATCTGACTGCTTGGTTTAAAATGGACTGGGGGCAACCTCCTAGCTAGTGTGTGAACTTAACACAGAGCTGCTCTGGTGTGTGTGCCAATGCCTCAATCAATGCCTCTGGAGAGCAAGGATCCCTTGTAGCTTCCTGGTGAGCCATTCTGCTTATGGTACCCATTGCTTTGCATACTGAGCCTTAAACATATGGTTTTAATTCATTACTGCCACTTTCTGGCTCATATTTTCACCTTCTTTCATAAAATTATTCCTTTATCATGTTCCTTTTCACATTTAAGAGTACTATTGCCTATGTTTTACTCTACTTGTTTTTATACATCCTATCTTCCATTATTAATCTGGAAGGGTTTGATCCAAAATGAAGATTCTAGTTAAAAACTTGTCGTTATTTTTTTCTTGAGCCACTCAATATAACTTTTCCTATTGCCATACTCTAAAATCCTGGATAACTTACAATGGCTCATGATTTAACTTCAGTTTATTATCTTCTTATTTGTATGTAACACCACATCACAATTTCTTCCACCCATGCTCTATCTGCCTGCATTTCTCCCTATAAGTTTCTCTCATATTCTCTCTCTCTCTCTCTCTCTCTCTCTCTCTCTCTCTCTCTCTCTCTTTCTCTCTTGCCTTCTGTTTTATTGTGACAAGATTAAGTTAATTGCTAATTCTGATATATAAATATATATATATATTCACAGATACATACACACACACACACACACAGACACACACACACACACACAGACACACACACATATACATGTACATATATATGTAAACATTCTGACAATCACATAATCAAAGACATTATTAGCTCAATACCATAGCTAAATTCTCCAGGAGTGCAATCTCAGGATGATTTCTTTTTATCTGTGCAACAATGGCTACATTACTGTGCATTGGTTGGTGTTGCTCCTCATATTCTGTAACCAGCAAGTGGTCAGTTTGCTTCACATTCTTATGAGTAAAGGGCACTTATCTCTAGTTGTTTCCCAGCTAGTTCACACTTTGTATCACAGAGGCATTTGTAAGCATCTTTGTTGTAAGACACTTTACCTCGACCTACTACTCTTAGCAGAGCTAATATGAATCCCTTGTAGCCACAGATGGCTACAGAACTTGTAGCTAAAGCTCAGTGTCCTCACAGCATCATTTGAAACTTCTAGTTAGAGCACCAGACATCTCTTCACTCTATTGATATTTCTAACTAATCCCTCAGCTTTCACTGACTGGAATATTGCTTATTTAAATTTGCTCCATGAACAAACTTAATATTGGTATCTTTATTTACACCTTCACCCATGTAAGGCTACACTATCTTGACAAAGGAAGGAGTTTTTGTGGCAAGAACATACATTGCTGACTGATTTCCAGGTAATTCTTATATAAAATAAACCTTGAGACCCTTGTACATTGAAAAGTCTATATATTCTAGAGTTGCTAGCATTTCTAGAAATGTATAGAAACACTCGAGGTAGACAACTTGGAAAAATCTCATACAGTTACTCAAATTTTTGGCTTAGATGAATCATGAGGCAGAACCCTGTGCTTGGCATTGAGTGAAATGACTGTTATCTAACAGACACAGCTGAGGACATTTCCCTGGGTTTTATGTGAGCTGTGAGACCCTCATACTGGCTTCCCCTCACTTTGTTTTTTTTTTTATTTTTTTTATTTTTTTTTTCTTTATTTTTGATACTTTGTTTACATTTCCGATGATTGCCCTTTTCTTTGGAAACCCCGTGTCCCCTCCCCCTCCCCGCCTCTGTGGGGGAATTCCTCCTCCCACCTACCCACCCACCCATTCCCATATTCCCACCTTGACATTCCCTTTTACTGGGGCCACTAGCACCCTCAGGCCCAAAGTTCTCTCCTTTCTCCCTGGTGGCCATCAAGGTGATTCTTCTGCCTCAT
>CM052700.1:18386209-18420230 GCA_028551405.1 Uromys caudimaculatus
AGTTCTCTGGTGGAGTTTTTCGGGTCGCTTAGGTATACGATCATATCATCTGCAAATAGTGATAATTTGATTTCTTCCTTACCAATTTGTATCCCTTTGACCTCCTTTTGTTGTCTGATTGCTCTAGCTAGAACTTCAATTACTATATTGAATAGATAGGGAGAGAGAGGGCAGCCTTGTTGGGGATGGGGGATATACAAAGAGGAGACTCAGAAAAGGGGAAACATTGGAAATGTATATAAAGTATCAAAAATAAAAAAAGAGGAAAAATAAACAAATAAATAAATAAATGACTATCTCTACATAATAGTAATAATGGATCTATTTTGGACAAAATGTTTTTTTTTGTAATTCCACTGTAGATATTAAGTGCCTATATTGAATATTTTTAAGAATAAATCAAAGCAAGATCTCTCAAATACCTGATTTCAGATTGTTTGAAAATACCATTAATCTCTTTAACCATCCTTTTAAATAAAGTATTTCTTAGTGTGTTGGGGAAAAAAAAAAAAAAAAAAGAATGGGCAGTCCAATTGGCCTTCTTGCCAACGACTGTGAACTTAATGACAAGGTTGTTGCATTGCCCCCTGGGGGTACCCAGATAGTAAGGGGGCTACTGGCTGGTGCAGCAAAGTGTAAGCAGCAAGCAAGCAGGATCAGGAGTGCAGGAGTGCAGGAGTCACAATTTCAGCAGATTGAGAGGGTGTGGGGTGACCTTCTATTGCTCTTGTGGCCATTTGCCTAGATGTGTCCCCTGCTGGGACCTCAACTGCTGGATCTCCTCTCTCCTGGCAGGCTTAACGTGTAAGTGGTGTATCCACTTCCTGACCCCATCCACTTTAACAATCATGCATGTGGTCAGGATCATGGTCTGAAGTCCTTTCCAGAGAGGTTCCAGAGTCTCATATTTGCCTCTTAATCTAGACTTTGTCACCTTGTTCAATGCTGTGGGAGGGAGGGGGAGGAGCAGACTCATGAACCTGGCAGATGGCAGGCCAGAGTTGCTTTTGGACCCTATGGAGGCCTTCCAAAGATTTAAAAAACTTATGTTGATCATATTCAGCTAAGATATCATCAGACTGGGGATTAGGCAGCGTGGGCGGGGGCCTCCAATATAGGATCTCAAAAACGTTTTGGGGACCTAAAGTATAGGGGGTGTTCCTAGCCCTATATAAGGTATAAGGTAGGAGTGACATTCAGTCACCACCAGTTTTAGGGGTTAATTTGGTCAAGGCCTCCATTTATCCTCTCTATTTGCCCTGAACTCTGGGGTCTGTTTAAACAATGTAATTTCCAATTGGTCCCTAGAACCTGTTTAGAGATTAAGTTACCTGAGAGATGAGTTCTGTTCCATTCTCAGATCCAAGCAGAGTAGGCAAACCATATCTGAGAATGATGACTTCCAGAACCTTCTTTGCCACTACATTGGCTTTCTCCTTTGTAGGGTAGGCTTCTACTCATCCTGAAAAGGTATCTATAAAAGCTATCAAATACTTGTATCTATATGTTCCTGGCTTTATTTCTGTATAATCTATAACCCAATTAGCCCCTGGCTGTTGACTCGTTATCTTGGTTCCTAGAGCTGCTCCTTGATTGGGGCCTATGGAGTTCATAGCCTGGCCGGTGGCACAGTCAAGTATTTTGTACCTTGCCCCTCACAGCATTTCCTTCAGTTTTCAGTGATCAGGTGTGAAGCTTGATGAATCTGATGAATGAGTGGCTTAGCAAACTCCTTAGGTAGGATGGTACAGCCTTCAGAGTTCAAAACCACCCATGTGTTCTGTAAACTCCTTGGCATTTCAACTGATGTCATTGTCCTCACTAGTATATTCAGGGATGAATGGGAGCATGGGGTTGGGGGTGGGGGCAGCAAAGCCACCAAGATGTTGGCAGTGGACGTGGAAGCTTGGGCAGCCTTCCTTTCTGCTTTCTCAGCTAGCCTGTTTCCTCAGGCTATTTCTGATGTCCCTTTCTGATGTCCCAGGGCAATGAATTTTGACCACTTTGAGAGGATGCCATAATGCCTCCAATAAAGCAAGCATTCCTTCCTTATTTTTGGTGGGTTTTTTTCCCTTTTGCAGTCAATAATCCCTTCTCTTGGTATATGGACCAAGTACCTGAGCCATAGTTAAGGCACATCTGCTCTAGCTATGGCTCCTTTTGCCAGTTATAAAGCCTGGGGTAGAGCATCAAAGCAGTTTCTCAAATAACAGGGTCCAAGTCCATTATCTCTGCCCCTGCCTACCTGATTCCATTCTGGAGGAAGCTGCTCCCATCTGTGAAGTAGATATGTTCCAGGTCTAGGTAGCATATGTCAGTCAACTCCACTGATTTTTCTGGATACTCCCCAGAACTATGGAGCAATAATGTTGCACATCTGAGGACAGGTCAGGTAGCAGGGTGGCTGGGTTTGGGGCAGATGATGGGTTATATCTTATGCAAGGGGAATTCAAAAGTAGAGCCTGAAAGTGCACTAGTCTGGCATTGGAATGCAACCGGCTGGGTGGATTCTTGAAGGTCCCCTCAACAGCATGGGGAGTGGTGATAGCAAATTCCTTCCCTGTACTGGCTGGTTTTGTGTGTCAACTTCACACAAACTGAAGTTATCACAGAGAAAGGAGCCTCCCTTGAGGAAATGCTTCCATGAGATCCAGCTGTAAGGCATCTTCTCAGTGATCAAGGGGGTAGGACCTATTCTGATTGGTGCCATCGTTTGGCTCATAGTTCTTGATCCTATAAAAAAGCAAGCTGAGCAAGCTAGGGTAAGCAAGCCAATAAATAACATCCCTCCATGGCCTCTGCATCAGCTCCTGCTTCCTGACCTGCTTGAGTTCCAGTCCTGACTCCGTTTGGTGATGAACAGTAATATGGAAGTGTAAGTTGAAAAAACCCTTTCTCCCAAACTTGTTTCTTGGTCATGATGATTGGCAGGAATAGAAACCCTGATGAAGGCATGCCCTATGGTTATTTTGTCAACATCCTTGACTAGCAGGGTAGTGCCAGTTATGATCCAGAAGCCGGCTGGCCAACCTTGTGCCACCAGGTCAAGCTACTTAGATAAATAAGCCACAGGTCTTTTCCAAGGTCCCAAAGTTTAAGTGAGCACCCGCTCTGCTATCCCCTTTCTCTGATCCACATAGAGGTGGAAAGGTTTGTGAATGTCCAGGGGTCACAGTTGATGCCTCCAATAAGGTTCTTCTTAGTCTTGTAAAAATGATGAAATGGTCAGATACATGGGGATGTTTGCACAGTTCCAGAAACCACCCCATGCCAAATTGTTCCATGTGGGGGATTTATTGGAAGGGGGGACAAGTTATTGGTGAGAAGAGAAAGGGAAAAGAGAGAGGGAAAAGAGAAAGATCAGAGGGGTCTCCCATTTATATATACTGATGTAGCTGTAGGTAAAGGTGGGCAGTGGACCAAGTGGAATCTGGGAATATGGTGGCTTTTGCCTTGGCAACAGGTGGACGGGTCCCAATGTTGCCTGGGTGTGACATCACTGGTTTGGTGGTCAGTCCAGATGCCAACATACCTCCCTTCTTATTATTATCAAAAGAAGGAGAAAAAAAGTGTGGGGGATGCCGATGGTAAAAAGGACATTAGGGCATCGTGTCTCTTAAACTATTTCCTGCTGTCTAGAGACATTGTTAATTTTGGGGTGTAGCTAACTTTCACCTTCGGGGTCCACCTGGTAAATGTTTGCATCAGGTGTCTCTGTGGACAGCAGCTCTTCTGTGAGCATGGCTGGTAATTCTGTAACAGCAACTGATTAATAATTTGGCTAGAAAGTTTTTGCATTTGTCGTTGAAGGAATGTAGATTCGAGATTAATGAGGCAGGGGGCAAATAATAACACCAGGAAAATGTCTAGGAAAGGAGTTATGAAAGGGAGTATCCAGTTCCACATAGGGTTTTCGAAAATCCCAGAACTGGAGGTCTCATGTTCCCTGAAATTCCGTATGTCTGGCTGTAGCTCCTGGATTTTATTTCTCACTATCCTGGATTGGTTGATGTAGAAACAGCATTCTTCTTGGAGGAACAGGCAAAGACGACCTTCTTTAGCTGTCAGGACATCTAGCCCCCATCAGTTCTGAAGCACCACAGAAGCCAAAAAATCAACCTGTTTTGGATAGTAAGCACAGTTTCAGTCATTTCTTGAAAATCACTTTTAAACTGGGAAGTGAATTCATTATATTTGATCCTGGAAGTCATTATCCCTGCAACTCCAGTGCCAACACCTATAGCTACTTCCGCAGCAACCAAGAGTGGCACGATCTGAACTGCCCTCTTACGTTAGGCAGCTATCATATCTACAACTCGGATTCGAAGGGGCTCATTTCCCTGAATTACACCCAGTCCAGGGAAAAAGAGTACCAATGTGCAAACTCCTGACCAGCTGGCAGGTAGGTGATTTTATACCTGGGTGCCACAAAGAATTGACATGTTCTGGACTGCAGGTCATTGTGGCAGAGATGGTATATCAAAAGTTATGGTTTTAGTGAATTCTAGGGCACTTAGTGTTCCTACAGAGCATGTCCCAGAGGTCTTAAAACAGTTTGCCATGCCAAAGAGAGGAAAAGAGGTAAGGTATGGAGTCATGGCAACATCGGAGTTGGAGCAGCTGACAAAAGGTGAGGTAAAGTTACTTGGCAGTATCACCAGACAGTCTGTAAGTGACAATTGTGAGTTAATTCCAGGGGGTACCCATAGCCAGCAGTCTTTAAAGCGAGCAGGCCTGGTGACATTAAGGAGTTGTAACACTGAGGTCAAGGTCTAAAACAAAAGGCGAAATGACAAGTTAGTGCCATTTATGAGGGGTGATGTCAAAGAGGTAAGGACCTAGGAGGAGTGTTTAATTACTTCCCCTACTTTTCTAATGTATAGAGGTTGGGCAATTGAGACATATTTTCTCTGGATATGGATGGTACTTACTGGGGAGCTGGGTTGGTTCTTATGGTAGAGCTAATCAACAACTCCTGTCTCCCACCTGGAATCCCATGGGTCTTGTATGTAGAAAAAGAGTGTCTTGCATTGTTGATAGAAGAAGTGATTGATCCATGATCCTAACATATGTATCTGACAAGACCAATATAGACAGCCCCCATATTTGTCTGGCCATTTTCTACAATAATCTTTTGTCTGGTCAAAGAGAAAGCAAGCATAGAGATCAAAATATTTGGATGGGATAACAGATTCAGGAATGACAGCAATTTGGATCAGCTACTGGCATCCGGCTCTGGAGCTGTTTTCAGACCCTATTTGGAAAGACTGTTTGTTATCTGTGGGGGTTTCTTGAACTTCAAATCTCCAGATGTAAGGGCTACCCTGGATGGAAATGAACAGTAGGGAGAAGGCGAGAAACCCATCTAGTGAGGTCGAGATTGGCTGACGGAGTGAAGTCTCAATTTCTGGGATTGGAGACAAGGTGGGTGGTCTCAATATCCTCTGGAGCTTAACAGAGCACAGTCCTAGTAGAATCCAGTAACTGGATGACAATGGGAGAATGGTGTTTAGCAACAGAGGGTTCTGAATGTCCCAAACTCGGGAGTCCACCGAGAAGCTGGTAAAGGAAACAACATGTTAGTGTTAGTAGGTAGACTGGCTAGGAGAAGGAACAGAGGAACTGCTAGAGAGCTTGGATTTAGGCAAATGGGTGTAGCAAAGGAAATAGACGCTCCCAACTTAGCTAAAAGATCCCTTCCCACTAAGGGGACAGGACATTTCAGCACTACAAAAAAGGAATGGGTGAGGGGTACACCCCAAAAATGCAACTCATTCGTGGGGTCTGATAAAGGAGATAAGGTTGTCCTTCTACACCAACAATAGGAAAATGTGAAGGTAAGATGGTTCTCCAAAACTCCATCAGGACTGAGTAAGTGGCCCCAGTGTACAAGAGAAAGGAGATGGGCCACCCACATACCATGATAACTACGGGGGCTCCCTGCTAGTGTTAGGCGTGGTTGGGTCAAGAGAGCTCAGCTCCATCAATCATCCATAGCCAAGCCTAGGAGGTCAGCTGAAGGGTTACCTGGGTGTGAAGATCCTCTGTTCCTCAACACATGAGGGCAGTAACAGCCCAATGTCCCTCCTGATGGCACCTAGGATATGGTCCTCTTGGCTTGTTGGGATAGGTGCAGGCCCTCACCCAATGACCTTGTTGATCACATTTATATCAGGGGGCTGGTGGCCTAGAGACCAGGAGTCTGTGTTAGTAGCTGAGGCTCGTTGGATAGCCTTTGCCAGCATGTTGTACTATTGTTTTTTGGCTTTCTCATCCCTCTCATGGTACACCTTGAAGGTCAGCACCAAGACTTCTGCCTGTGGAGTCAGGGGCACCCTATCCAACCACCTAAGTTTAGCTTTTATGTCGGGGTAGCTCTGGGGAAAAAAGTAGGTCATCAGAAGTTGCTTGCCTTCTGGGGTTTTCAGGATCTAAATTGGTGTTGCAGTAGAGCCTTTGTGAGGCATTCTAAAAATTGGGCTGGGTTCTCTTTTTTGTCATGGACAACCTCTTGGAGTTTTTCAAAATTAACTGGGTTTAAGGCTGCCTTTCTTAGGCCAGCCAGAAGGCATGTAATAAGCCTGTCTTTGGCTAAGATACCACCTTGGGAATTTTAATTCCATCTAGGATCCTGTTCAGGCACTGCCTCAGATCCAATTGTATACATTGTATCTGTTTGGTGAATTTCATCTGCATGCGTTTTTGCCACTTCCCAAACTCCCTGCGTTCTTCAGGAAATAAATTATTAGTAAGAATCATACGAACATCACGGAAAGTCAAGCTATAAGATTGCATGATGTACTGGAACTCCTTAATAAAGCTGGAAGGGTTAGAAGTATAAGAACCCAGGCTTTTTTCTATTTGTGGAAGTTCACTCAGCAAGAATGGGACATGTACTCTGACCAGACCATCAACTCCTGCCATTTCCCTTAGAGGAAGGACTGGTGCTGGGTCAGGTTTCTCTGGAGGAGAAGGAATTGGGGGTTTGGCTGCGGCTTTAGAATGCATGAAAGGAGGGGTGAAGGTCGGTGCCAATGCACGGTGATTGGAATGGCCTGCAGCTGGCACAGAAGGAGGGGAGGAGTCTGGAGAGGTCTAGCTAGTAGGCCCGGGAGTATCCTGATGAGAAGGAGAAACTGAGGCAGTAGTTTGGGGTTTAGGTGGTGAGGAAGGCAGCGCGGAAGCAGGTCTGCGGTGGAAGGGAGGAGGATTGTTAGCTGGGCCTAGGGTTGTGAAGTCATCTAGTGGTGGATGAATAGATTTCCTAGCTAAGAGAAGTTGGGATGGAGAACAAGCAAAACACATCAAGGCCTGAGAGCGAAGACAGATGAAAACTTGAACATATGGGATTTCCCTCCATTTACCAGACTGCTGGCAGTATGTATGGAGATCTGTCAAAATGATCCCATCTAACGTGCCATTAGCTGGCCATTTGGAACTATTTTCTAAAGAATGCAAACCTTATTGCAGAGGTGTATCAATTTTGAGGGCCTCAAATCAGGTGTTAAATTTAAGAGATTTGAGGTTTGCCAGAAGACATCCCAGTGGGGTGTCTGGAGGTACGTTTGAAGACCACGTAGTACCCATTGAGTGTTGGGAGATGTTACTGAGCTATTCGTGCAGGTGTCCCAGAGAATAAGTTCAGTAACTAGAGGCCGGCTAAGCTAGAAATTCAAGTCATCACAAGAATCCTAGGAGCCACAGCTGGCAATTTCCCAGAAATTGCCAGAAAGCAATTCAACCTAGTACTAGGAATTTTTTTAATGGCTGAGGGGAGGACACCCAAGAGCTAGGTCCTAACTCGAAGGTCAGCTAGCAGGCCAGTCATAGAGACTGGGGCAATGAAAGAGTTGCCCAGACACTATCTGAATAAAATGGGTCCTCCTGCCGATTGCAGAAACTCCTTACCAATAGTGGAATGCTTTATTAGAGTTAGGCAAATTATAGGAACTTAGATAATAGAACAGTGGTATACAGCAAGAAGAGGAAGGTAAGGAGATAACAAAAGACGTCTGTGAAAGCTTAGCTGTCAATGTTGTCAGAAGTCTGAGAAGTAAGCAATAATCTAGCAGTTATATTATTTAAAAATGACAGAGTCCACTAGTCAACAGTTCCCTGGTCTCTGGCAACTCAGGCAGAGTCAGTCTGGCTTTGAAGCACAGAAGATGCTGGCGTGTGTTTGCGGACTGCACAGTCAGATAGCAGGAAGCGTGGGACTGTTTGTTTAGTGTGGTGCCACATGGTGGAAGTTTGTGAGTCTTGCGGTGGCAGCACAGCGGCAGAGCAGCGGCGATGGAACAGCAGCAGCAGAGGAAATCTGTGTGGTGGATGAGAGAGGATGCCAGGAGAAGAAGTCTATGTGGTGTATCAGTGGCTTGTGGGGGGTGATGGTGGTAGTGAGGGCAGTATTGGCAGTCCACATGGGCAGCTGGAAGGTCACTCAAGGCAGTGACCCGGGGCCCCACCCAGACCCTGCAGCAACCAATCTAGTAAAAATGATGAGATGGTCAGATATGTGCCACGTTATAATCAGAGGGGATGGTCAGGCAGTTCCAGAAACCACACCAGGCCAAACAGTTCCACGTGGGGGGTTTATTGGAAGAGGGGGGGCAAGGTGGTGTTGAGAAGAGAAAGGGAAAAGAGAGAGGGAAAAGAGAAAGATCAGAGGGGTCTTCCCTTTATATAGAGAGAGTGACATAGCCTCAGGGAAAGGGGGGCAGTTGGCCAAGTAGATTCTGGGAATATGGTGGCTGTTGCCTTGGCAACAGGTGGGCAAGTCCCGCTGTCACCTGGGTGTGACATCACCAGTTTGGCAGTCCAGATGCCAACACTTGAAGTTTTAAAAGCCATGTCCATCTCAGGGGTTCATTCTCTTCCTGGCCCCTGGTAGCCTCATATAATGGTTTGGCTATCTCAGTGAACCCTGGCACACAAAATCTACAAAACCTGGCAGATCCCAGAAAGTCCCATACTTGCCTTAACATTGATGGAACTGCAATGCTAAGGAAGGTTTGTCTCTGAGGCATCCAACAGCATATGTTAGCTGCCACCCTTTAATACGTACCCCCTGATAGTTGACAAAACTGGGTCTTCTTAGCAGACACTCAGTAGTCAAGTTGACTCAGCTCCTGTAACTGGTCTCATATGGCCTCTGTCATGTCTTCAAGTCAGCGGCATGTAATACATAGTGCAGAACAGTTATTTGAGGGTGGGCCCACCACTACTCACCCAAGTTCTCATGCAGTGCCTTGGGAGAGTTCTTGAATCCTTGAAGGAGGTGTGTCCAAGTCAGTAGCCCCTTGAAGCCTTGAAGCCTCTCTCCACGTCTTGCCATTCAAGGGCAAATAGGGGCTGGCTTTTGGGTGCCAGAGGCAGGCCAAAAAGCCATTCAGTGGTTGAAGCTTCCAATGGATATCAGGGGCACTTTAGTTAACAAAAACCATGTCCACAGCTGACTGGTACTCTCTGACTTCTAGGTCAAAAGGAGCATAAGGCTTACAGGCTTCTAAAAGTCTTTCTAGATCTTCCCTTGGGCTATCTGCATCACCTGGCTCACTTCAGATAAATTTGTGGGCCATCTAGTGGCCTCTCAAAGCAACCCCTCCTCAGAATCTGATGGTATACCCAGAGCCTCTCCATACCTTCAGCAGTGTTAAAATCCCAGTCTGTTGAGTCAAAGGAAAGGCTACACTGATATCAGACTGGATCTGAGTGGACAGTGCATTTGTTCCTGGAAACAATTCTCCCTCTGTGGAGAAGAGGACCTGGAGCAGTTGCTGACAGTTGTCCCAGGTGTGCAGGTGAGTCAGCATGATTGACTGTAGAATATCTGTGAGAGCTGATGGTCTTTTTAGAAATGGGGAGTTCTCTAATTTCCAAGTGTAAGGATCATTAGTGGCAAGTGACACATATGTCAAGAACTCTGCCCCCTGAGCATCTCAGGATACCTAGAGAGAAAGGCCATAGTAGAGTTGACCCTCTGGGCAGTACTGGCCAGAGTATGAGGTGGATTCCAAGTGGAGTCAAGAGAGTTACTGGAGTCAGAGGTTGTTCCTCCCTTCACCTGTGCTGGCTGGTCAGGTGCAATGGCAGCAGCAGCAGGAGTAGGAACATAAGGAGGGATACAGAGATCCTCCTCAGAAGCAGAAAGGGAGAGCAAGTCAGGGAGCCAAGGCTGACCCTCCTTTAGAGGAAGGGTAGGGAGAGGCAAGGCTCATAGCACTTGGTCCAGGTGGCCCCAGGCCTTATAAACTAAATCTTCACCCTGTAAATGATGGGCCATCCTATTTCATAGGTGGGCCATTTATTCCTGCATTGATGGTTAGTTTGTGGGGATGAACAACCAGAACAGAGTTTTTTGGTACTCAACAAATGTCCTTAAAATGGTCCAGGACCAAGCTCACTGGGGTGAGTTGTACCTGTCCCATCCTAGGAATCAAAGAAAAATTTGTATGAGAGGACAAAAAGCACAAACAGAATACATGCAGGTGGACACAGAAGGACATTCCTAGGGAAACAAAACAAACAGAAAGTTGTCTCAGACAGTCTTCCTCCCTGAGCATGGGAAGCTCATAAACCCATAACCAGTTTAGATTCCAGATGAGAACTAGCAAGATCTCCAGCTTCTGATAGGCAGTCAAGAGCATCCTCCATTGCCCCTGGCTTGGTGACAAAACACATCTGCTTTGTCCATCTCAGCCTCCAGATTAAACCAAAAACAGAATTAAACCCAAAGTGGAAACAGATATGGACAAGACAAAAGATAACTGGGTGCCTAGACTTACTGATCTGAAAAACACTCCACTATTTGGGTCAAAGGGGTCAGGGCAATTCCCAGATAAACCCCCAAATGCAAAGGTCCATGATTTGATAAAGAATGATACCATAAACTCAAATCTTATGTAAACACAGAGTGTTTTATTCTGCAGAAGTCCAGCATCCTGGGGTCTCCCATCACCAAGACAGACAACCAAGTGAGCTTACAGGCCTGATTTAAAGCACATTAGAGAATTCCAGGGTAGGTGACTTCTATGCTGATGTGTTGGGTTCACCTCTACGGACATTCCATTACCTGGGTGTGGGTGCTGGAAAAAAGCTAGGAAGGTCTAGAAGATGCTGCTGAGGAAGTAATTGAGGAAGTCTGAAAACGACTACTGACCTATTGTCCTTGTCTCAGGCCAGGTGGCAGGGCAGCTTCTGAGGCCTGGACTTACCTGGAGTTGCCCAGTTCTTGGAAAAAGAGATTTAGACCTAGTATCCTTAGCTGCCAATTTAAACCTGTCATGGAATCGGCCTAGCCTTCTCACAAGAATGACTTTATTCTGTGAATGTTTGGTAACTTTCACCTTATTAATACCATTCTTATGAATTATTGCAAATATCTCGGCATTTTAAGAAGAAGTTGATTTTATGAATGGCTACATTTCTACAAAATGAGTTTTTTCTCTGCAAAATCTTCATAGTTCCTAAAGAGTGCTGGGAATCTAATAGCCTAGACTACAGTTAAAAGGAGAAAACTGCTCTCTTTGTTACTGTGAGGGAATTGCTCAGCAGAGTGGTAAATGGACTAGAAGTTGACCTAAATTTACATGACAGACATCTCTGCCATTTAGTTTCTGAGTAACATGAGAAAGAGATCCATCTTCCCAACTGAGATCATTAACCTCGACTTTCAACTCGAGAGAACCTAGAATGACCAAAGACAGAAAGATGTACCTGTGAAAGATTATCTAGGTTAAATGAGGTGTGAAGACTCACCCCAGGTTGAAAACAGACCATTATCCTAATAAATACACACAAAAGGCCTCAGCAAAGTACCACAAATTCGGTCTCACCATGCATCCACTTATTATATAGCAAGACAAAGTGGATAAGATAAAGTGGAATTTCTCCCAGGTATGCAAGTTCAATTGAATTGGAAGCTTTTGAATGTTCTTATGATGAAGAAATAATGATTGAATGGGGTGATAAAGTAGGGACCTGATGTGATCATTACCCATTGTGTACATGTATTGGAACATGATACCACATCACATGTACATATACGATTATGGGTCAGTTAAAAACATTAAACTGCAAAAATGAAATCAGATAATGCAATTTAACACACTAGTTGTCTAAAAAGATAAATAATACAACCAAATGAATAGATGAACACTAAGAATAGAATCTGGAAATGACTTCAACTTGATAAAGAGCATCCATGAACACCAACAGTAGCACGGTATTCCATGGGGAGAAACACAAGGCTCTCCCATTAGGATTAGGAATTGGAAAAAGATCTCAGCATCTTAGTGACTGAAAAATTCAGTAAGATGATGCATTAGTTCCCCAACTCATTGCTGTGACAAAATAGCTGTCAGAGACAACTAGGGGAAAGATCTATTTGGGTACATATTTTTATAAGGGTTTCAATCTATCAAAGCAGGAGAGAGTGTACTTCTTACCTCTAGATAACATATGTTTGTTACTTATATTGCCTTCTTGCTATGAATGAGGCACAATGGCTATGAGACATAGGCTACTGAAGGCATAGCAGCCACATCAAGCTTGTATAGTATGTATATTCTATATGTATATACAGTGTGCATACTGTGTGTATATACAGTGTGTTTATACTGTGTGTATATACAGTGTGTATACACTGTATGCACATATAGCATATATACTGTGTATATTTATTTGGTATATATATATAGTGTGTGTGTGCATATACACAGTGTATACACTGTGTATATACATATATACATTTATACAGTGCCAGGTCATGAATGGCTGCAAAAGAGACATTGTGGCAAAGTTCCTGCCCCTGGAGCATAGCCAGCAGGGTGAAGACCTACATAAGTATTGATGGTTGCTGTAGGTGTAAGGCTTGTTTGTATAATAATGAATATATTTTACTTTATGTTCTTCCTTCAGGGGAATGTCCTTCCTGCCAAGGGTAATGACTTCATGATAATCAGAGCCAGCACAATTCTGGAAAGTAAAAATGTATCACTGTGATGCTGAGACCTTCAGGACATCCCTTAAGGCTGTGGGAAACAGCTTTGAAAACATGAGTTCAAGAATATATACACACAATTTCTCAACTATGTAAAATATATGGTGCAATAAAAATTGTATAAGGGGCTTCTCAGAGCTAAAAGAACAGAGACAGCTGCACTGCTGAACCAACTTATCAGAAAGATATTAAGGAAGGAGATAAAGAAATTTAGGGAGTAGTGATCTCAAGGAAAGATTCCCAACCAGCTAAGCTTATTGTTTGTATTTACAAAGGCATACAGATTTTTGAGTTCAATGCTAGCCTGAAACAGAGTGAGTTTAAGTCCTTTTAAAAGAATCAAGAGGCTAAGGTCATATAATAATGATTTGTGGGATAATCAAAAAGGAACCTGGGGTAAATGACCGAACTGATATGTAAATAAAAGACTGCGGTTTAGTCTGCAAGAGAGAGAGAGCTACCTAGAGAGAGCTGCTTGGAGAGATAACATATCTCTTTTAGAATTTTTCTAACAGGGCTTCTGACTATAGTTGCAAAACCCAAGAGCTATCTAGAGATCAATCTTGAGCAAACAGCTATCTAAAGCAGAAAGCTATCTCAAATAGGGAATTATCTAGAGAGCTGTATCAAGCAGACTACAGAGCTGTCAGTTTACATCCATCACTGACTTTGGGTTGTTTCTTCTGCTGCTCCAAAATATCCTCCCTCAGGATCCCCTCTTTGAGGCTCATCCTCAGCTATACAGTAAATGTATAAGCCAATAATAATGTTTATTGCAATTGCAAGGTGATGAATACTATTTATAACTGTGTGTGCTATGCTTTTTCCGGTTAGCTGTACAGAACTAAAACATCTGGACTGATGGCTTCTTTGAATCAGTTAACCCTTGTCTCACCAACTCTCAGAAAACCTTAAAGAAATTTCAGATCAATTATTTTGTTGATGCAATAATTGAAAATTGAAGAGGACTATGTCCCTTGACTACTGCTAACAGTGGGATTTTGTGCTCTCAGCCAGGAGCAATGCTTCTTCTGCACCAACAAATCCAAATTGGCTGGAGACTTAAGAACCAAAGATTTACACATGGGTGGGGGCAGGGGGAGGAACCAATAACAAGCTTCCTCCTATGAATGAACTTTGGGTTTCTTTCCACTCAGGCTCTTCCTTTTCATCATTACTTTACTCCTTATTGTCCTCATACCTAAGTGTTCATCCTGTCTTTTAAACTTTTTAATGAAGTTCCTTCTGGAATAAATCATTGCCATCACTAGGCCCTCACTGGGACAATGGCTATCATGGCTAGGTTCTCCACTTTGGTTTCATCTTGCTAACTAAAGCACTCTGTCTATTTAACTTTTCTCAAAGATTTCTTCAGAAGTACATTACAGCAGTCACTGGACCCACACAGCTATTCTGGTTAAAATTCTACTCCTGATTACATAAAGTCAATCTGACCTATGGACCCTTAGACCCTGAGAGAGAGCCAACCTGCCTCAGTCCATTATTCCTCTTCAACAAAAAGCACCAATGAGAGGATACATTGCCCACTTTCTTTTATCTGATCTCAGGATCTGGAATGAAAGGTGATATCCTAGAACAAGAAACCTGGGATGAGCTAAGAAACTCTTGACTCAGCAAAACCATAAGAAAACCTGCCCTACAAGAAAATGTAGTAACAGAGTACCAGCTGCCATTATCCATCCCTGATGGTAAAGAACACATCTATGGATAAATCTTTTCTCTCCAGACGTTCCCTCTTGCCCTACAAACTACCAAGTCCTCTGTGCCTGGGCACTTGGTCTTTATTTCTGTAGGGAACTGCTGTGCTTCATTGTTTTGATTAAAGGACAACCTTTTTGAATCCTGATCTAACATGTACACCACCATGATAAATATGTTATGCAAATAATCTTTACTGCAACATGGGTGTACATATTTATATATTAATTTGTTGATTCATTTACTTGTTCATAAATTTATGTGTTTATTTGGTGTCTACCATGATGTCTTGCAAAGAGGAAGCTAGGGAGGAAATCATGAGTGCTGAGAACTGAACCTACTCCTTTTGGTTGTGAGCTTTAGCCTTTAACAGCTTGGACATCTCTCCAGCCCCTATTTCATTTCAAGGATTTTCATATGAGTAGCTCATTTTGGTGACATAAACTAGAGAATAAAAGAAAACATTACAAAATATTCTCAGCAGGTTCAAATGTTTATCTTTAAATATCACTAAAATGGTAAAAATGATAACATGTTAAATTGTGTGTTCAGAAAACCAATTGATATCCATTTCTAGCAGGATATGTTGTAATTTTATGTGATTAATTTTCATTATATTGGAAAAATCTGTAAATGGATGTCAGTTGTTTATACATGGACTGACAGTGAGAAGACAACCTTATTTTGCCATAGCATTTGATGTGTCCTATTTCTGATGGCCAACACCCAGCCCACACCTGTGTTAATTTAACATTAAGTCTGATGTTGATTTGTCTGTTTTCTGTTTAGTGATGTGGATACTGGTTTAGTTGTCAAAGAAATATCAACTTGCCATTTAAAATGCAAATACTTTCAGTGTTTTTTCAAGTCTGTCATCTCTGGGCTCCATTGTTTGAGTAATATGTCTCATGCAAGTAAGATTATTTCAAAGAAAAGTAGAGATGAACACATTTTAACTGCTATGATCATGATTATTAGAGAAACCAAGTGCGGGTTCTCTGTGACCACCATGAGCAGCAGAACAACTATTCATGTGAAGCATGAAGGTCTAGTTCACACAACTCAGTAGCTGGTGATGATTCAGACTTCTAGAGTCTGACACTAGGAAGATTATTTTAGGCATATTTAAACACAGCACAATTTTAGACAAAAGTTTCCTAGTGGCAGTGAACTCAGCCCTTCTTACACAATAAAGCTTAAGGCATGATGACATTGAAACTCTTTGAAAAGTACTTGTGAGTTCTCTCATAAAGGTGGGTTTTATATATTGACTACATGTGACATCTTAAGGGTCTGGGTGGGGGGGATCTGGTGTGGTTGTGGTCATTCAGATAGCACAGAGGTCACATCATCTATTAAGCACTTCTGTTCCCATTTGTAAAGTATATGTGACATCTCCCATACGGAGGACTTCTTTTGAGAAACAATGCTCAAGATAAGGGTGTAGGGAGGAAGAGTCTGGGGAAGTCATGTGTGGCGTGGCCCTACAGATAGCACAGAGAGCACTAGGTTATTAACCACATCCATTATCAGCCTTCTGGGCAGAAATAGGTTTATACATCTCTTCCTTTGAAGGGACAAGCCTGCAGGTTTAACAGTCCTAATTCCCCTAGTTTTATTTGTGAGCACAAGAACCTCTGTGTCCCCAACAGCTGCATGTGTTATCATAGGCAGATCAAAAGAAGGCAATGATATTTGTACTATCTTGCATTCTGGGGTTTTTAAGTCTGTTAAGTGTCTTACAGAGCCTAAGTTTGTCCTGGATCTTCTAGCCTCTACCTCCTCGGTGCCTGGATTGCAGGTGTTGTGCTCCATGTCCTTCTAAGCTTTTATTCTTTAATGAGACCTATTGCCACATCCCTTGCACTTCATGTAAGCTGTCACTTTTCACACAAATTTTAGATCCATCCACTCCATTGCCAAGCAGGAATAGAGACTGAGGCCAGTTCTTGAAACAGGTCCTAACAGGTTTTGCACACACCTATTTCATTCAAAAGACAAAGATCATATTCCATAAGTCTTTCGAAAGGATCATCTTCAGAGCCTAGGAAGATGGCTCAGTCAGAAATGTGCTCACCACATAAGTGTGAGGATATGAATTCTGTCCTTCATAACCTACATAAGAAAGCTGGCCCTGGTAACATGAGTTGTAAACTCAGTTTCAGGTAGGTAGAGACTGGTGGATCCTTGGAACTTGCTGGTCAGTTAGCCTAACTTAATCTGTGAGCTCCAGATTCAGTGAGAGAACCTGTCTTAAAAAAAAAAAAAAACTACAGAGATCAATATCTGTCTTCTGAGGACAAGATATTGAACATGGTTCCAAGATGGATTAACTTGTGCTAGGTATTCTCTCCCTCTCCCTCTCCCCCACCCCTGTCTCTCTCTCTATCCCTCCATCTTTCCCTCCCTCCCTCCCTCCCTTCCTCCTCCTCCTCCTTCTCCTCCCCCTGCTCCTCCTCCTTCTCCCCCCCCTCCTCCTCCTCCTCTTCCTCTTCCTCCTCCTCCTCCTCCTCCTCCTCCTCCTCCTCCTCCTCCTCCTCCTCCTCCTTCTCTCTTTCTCTTTCTCTTTCTCTTTCTCTTTCTCTTTCTCTTTCTCTTTCTCTTTCTCTTTCTCTTTCTGTCTCTCTCCTTCCTAGACATGGTTTCTCTGGGTAGTCTTTGCTGTCCTGTAACTTGTTCTATAGACTAGATTGGGCTCAAACTCACAGAGTTCCATCTGCCTCTGCCTCCCAAATGCTAGGCTTAAAGGTGTGTACCACCATGGCTCAGCTTCCTTCCTTTCTTCTAAAGGATATTTAGAATTAATTATATATCCAGATTTCTTATTTTAGGAGAGAAATGCATTGCATATACTTACATTTCTTCTTTGCCACAAGCTCTGCAGAGAAATGAAACACAAAGAACCCAAAAAAATCCTTGAGTGGATGAAGCAAGTAGATTGTTTCAATAAAATCAAACAATCAAAACTCTAAATCCTCACAACTCCAGGACTCTGGCTGAATGTAGAGTTTGGGGGAGGGAGGGGTGGGTGGGAAGTTGGGCAGTAAGGGAAGTAAAGTGGGATGGGATAATGTAGAATGTTTAAGGAGCTCTATATTTCCTTCCTTCCTTCCTTCCTTCCTTCCTTCCTTCCTTCCTTCCTTCCTTCCTTCCTTCCTTCCATCCTTCCTTCCTTCTTTCCTTCCTTTTTTCCTTCCTTCCTCCATCTCTCTCTTTTCTTTCTTTGTCCTTTCTTTCTCTCTCTCTCTCTTTCCTTCCTTCCTTCCTTCTTTCCCTTCTTTCTTTCCTTCTTAAAGATTTCTGTGTATGTGTATGTGGGTACCCACAGAGAACAGAGGCAACACATCCTCTGTAGATGAAGTTATAGGCAGTTAGGAGCTACACAGCGTGGCTCCCAGAAACAGAACTCAGGGGAATTCTAACTGCTGATCTAAGAAGTCCTAGTTTTGAAAAAGTACTGACTACTCAGAAGTTGAGAAATTGCTATTATGTTATAAAGAGATACTCTTATATTTGCATATATTAAATAAAAGAGTTGGCAGCTTTCTTCCAAAACTATAACCAAGACAAAATAATGAGTTAGTCATGGTTTTATTTTTTTAAAATACAGATGGACCAGGGAGATGATTCAGGGCTTAAAAGCTCTTGTCACATAAACCTGACCATCTGACCTGGATCCCAGGTACCCAAGGCAGCAGTAGAGGACAGACTCCTGTGACCACATGACTCCTACAGATATGCAGTGGTATAGAATTGCCCCGTCAAGTAATAAAGCAATTTTTATGGGCCAAAAGGTTACCTCTCCAATGTTTCAAATAGTTAAATGTGACTATTGGATATAATTCTTTATTGTACAGTAAAATCTGTTTTGTTTTGTTTTTTCAGAATAAAGTTGGCTCTCAACATCAATGCTTTCCTATAGCTTCCAAGAGTCAAGGAGAAACTGCTGCACTGGGTTACATTTGAAATCGTTACAGTGGTAGAAAAGGTCCTTCAGGGTGAAACTTCAGCTTAAGAATTAACCTCTGACTTGCCTGGAGATGGGAAATTATGGTGACTACGATATCACACAAAGTTCTCTACCTTCCTTCCTTTTAAAAAGTAGACTTGATGAGTACTCCAGTGTCATAGGAAAATTGAGTGGAAAGTCCTGTGACTTTGCCTTTGCTGTCTTTTCACTTCTCCCTGTCCCTATGGTCAACATCCCACAGTGGGAAGCACACATGACCAGCCTAGAAATAAATATTGACTCTGCTATGAAGCCGAGCCAGCTGTGCCCACAGTATGCCTTCTGTAAGTCAGGACAAATGGCTGGGTACTTGTGTCCCACAGTGACACCTTTACTTTGCACACAGTGTAGTCTCGCTGCCTAAATGTCCCTGTGCTGCTGATGAAATATCTTCCCAATCCAGGCCAGAAGTCTTTTTTTTTTTTTAATTTCATATTTTAGAAAGAATTTATTTCATTGTTTTTGTTTTATCATTAATAATAACTATTTTGATGTTTTTTAAATTGGATATTTTCTTTATTTACATTTCAAATGTCATATCCTTTCCCTGATCCCCCCCTCCTCATAACCCCCATCACATCCCCTTTATCCCTGCTTCTATGAGGGAGTTCCTCCACCCACACACCCACTCATGCCTCCCCACCCTCCAATTCCCTTACACTAGGGCATCTATCGAGCCTTCATAGGACCAAGGACCTCTCCTCCCATTGATGCCTGACAAGGCCATCCTCTGCTACATATGCAACTGGGGCCATGGGTCCCTCCATGTGTACTCCTTGGTTGGTGGTTTAGTCCCTGGGAGTTCTGGGGGGTCTGGTTGGTTGATATTGTTGTTCTTCCTATGGGGTTGCAAACCCCTTCAGCTCCTTCAGTCCTTTCTCTAACTCCTCCATTGGGGACCCCACACTCAGTCCAATGGTTGGCTGTGAGCATCCTCCTCTGTATTTGTAAGGTGCTGGCAGAGCCTCTCAGGAGACAGCCATATCAGGCTCCTGTCAGCAAGCCCTTCTTGGCATTCACAGTGTCTGGGTATGGTGACTGTATATGGGATGGATCCCCAGGTGGGGCAGTCCCTGAATGGCTTTTCCTTCAGTCTCTGTTCTACACTTAGTCTCCATATTTGTTCCTGTTAATATTTTGTTCCCCTTTCTAAAAAGGACCAAAGCACCCACACTTTGGTCTTCATTCCTCTTGAACTTCATGTGGTCTGTGAGTTGTATGTTGGGCATTCGGAGCTGTTGGGCTAATATCCTATCACAAAAGAACAGGCATGGTACGCAGTCACTGATACAAGGATATTAACCCAGGCCAGAAATCTTCCCAGGGTTCTGTTTCCCAGAGCTGCTGCAAGTTTGTGATAGGAAAGGTCCAGAGGTGCTTGTCACTGAGCCACATTCCACTCTGATGCAGGAAGAGGACTATTAGACTTTGGCTCAGGGTTCTGGAGTTAGAGGAAGAGGCCTCCATTTTGGGAGGGGTTGAAAATTCCTGTGGCCTTAATAAGGTCAGTTTCAGTTATGTTTCTAAATCAGAGTGCTCTGAAAGAGAAACGAAACACAAAGTAGACCAGAAACAAACAGGAAAGTCAGTCTCCAGATGGCGCCAGCTTGGCTCCTGACTCTGTTCCAGCAGTTTCAGAATGGCTTTTTCAGTAAATGTTACAAGGGAGAGGGGAGTTGGTGGCAAGAGGATTGGGAAGGAAGGCGGGGGGAGGGGGGGAGAGAAAGACACACAGAGACAGAGACAGAGAACAGACAGACTGACAGAGACAGATACACACAGACAGACAGACAGAAAGAGAGACAGACAGAGAGAGACAGAGAGACAGACAAACACACACAGAGAGACAGAGAGAGACAGAGAGAGAGACACGCAGAGAGACAGAGAGGCAGACACAGAGAGAGAGGCAGAGAGTGAGACACACCCAGAGAGACAGACACACACATAGAGAGAGAGACAGACAGAGAGACAGAGAGACAGAAATAGAGAGAGACAGAGATAGACACACACAGAGAGACAGACACACACATAGAGAGAGAGAAAGAGACAGAGAGACAGAGAGACAGAAACAGACGGAGAGACAGAGAGACACACAGAGAGACAGACACACAGAGAGAGAGACAGAGACACAGACACACTGACACACAGACACAGAGACACACACAGAGAGACAGAAGCACACACAGAGAGACAGAGAGGCATACACACACAGAGAGACAAATACAGAGAGAGAGACAGAGAGAGGCAGAGATACAGACACACAGAGAGAGACAGAGAGAGACAAAGAGACAGAGAGATAGACATACACAGAGAGACAGACAGACACACACACAGATACAGAGAGAGAAAGAGAGAGAGAGAGAGAGAGAGAGAGAGAGAGAAGAACGGAAGGGGGTATAGAGCAGAGAGGCAAGCAGCAGGTGGAGACACAGGGTGGGAGAGGGGTCAGGTCTTGAAGTTGTCGTGCGGGTCATGGAAGAGCAGCTGTGTACATTGCTGTATGTACACTGCTGTATGCACACTGCTGTATGTACACTGCTGTATACATACTACTGTATGTACACTGCTGTATGTATACCGCTGTATGTACACTGCTGTATGCACACTACTGTATGTACACTGCTGTATGCACACTGCTGTATGTACACTGCTGTATGCACACTACTGTATGTACACTGCTGTATGCACACTGCTGTGTGTACACTGCTGTATGCACACTGCTGTATGTACACTGCTGTATGCACACTACTGTATGTACACAGCTGAATGCACACTGCTGTATGCACACTGCTGAGTGTACACCACTGTATGTACACTGCTGTATGTACACCGCTATATGCACACTGCTGTATGTACACGGCTGTATGTACACTGCTGTATGTACATGGCTGTATTTACACAGCTATATGGACACGGCTGTATGGACACAGCTATATGTACATGGCTGTATGTATACTGCTGTATGTACACTACTGTATGTACACTGCTGTATGTAAACGGCTGTATGTACACTGCAGGATGTACACTGCTGTATGTACACTGTTGTATGCACACTACTGTATGTACACGCTGTATGCACACTGCAGGATGTACACTGCTGTATGCACACTACTGTATGTACACTACTGTATGCACACTAGTGTATGTACACTGCTGTATGTACACTGCTATACATAGACTACTGTATGTATACTGCTGTATGTACACTGCTTTATGTACACCACTGTTCAGATTAAAACCCCTCCAGGCCTCTGTTTCAAGCTGTCAGGCTTTTGTCACAGGACAAGAGGGAACTTAACCTGCACCTGTGTCTGAGAACCACAGAAGTGCAGCAGAGGCCAGAAGAAGGTGTCTGAGCTTCCGGAACCAGAGTTATACAGATGGTGTGAGCAACGTGTGCACTGAGAATTGCACCCTGGTCTTCTGCAAGATCAGCAAGTGCTCTTAATCAATGAGCCATTGCTCCAGCCCTGCCTCCACTCAAAGTACAAATGGGCTATCACTGCTTTGCTGCTGGGTGTTGCTGTTATATTGCCTTTGTCCATTCTGCTGCAGGAACGTAATACAACATTCCATAGTAATGAATGTATTACCTTTGCCAAAATGCGCTGTTTACTCACTTCTCATCCGTGGAGCTTAGCTCTCGGTTACACTCTATCACATACTTAAGTGTGTTGTACCATTTAGATTTACTTACCATGAACCATAATGCACTAAGAATTCTCACTTGGACCTGTTTACATACTCTCTTTGTGGGCATGCACTAAGACATGGAACTGTTTGTCCTGGGATTGGTCAGGGGGCCCATTTAAAGCTGTGGATGCTTTCTTTTCTACCTGTATCTCCACAATCTCTCTTTAATGTTCTCTATAGCAAATACCAGCATCATTGTGTATTACTAGAAATGCATTAGCAAGGTTGAGAAAGACTGGTCGTGAGGCATTCCTTACGCCAATAAAGGTGGCAGTGGGCATTTATTTTTCTGTCTCCAAACCACTAGCAAAATGTTTCTATATATAAACATGTAATAGGAGACAGCCTAGTCCAGAGGCAAGGTCTGGGGCCAGAACAAAGGATCTCTTATTTCCTGAGAGGCAAGAAGTGTGTTTAGCACTGACTGTGAGCCTAGCTCTCTCCTTTCTGATTCTGTCTCCTAGAGATTCAGTCTCTGGGCTTCTCAATACAGACTCCTCTGACATTGCCCTAAGTGTCCCTGTCAGTAATGCCCTCAAACCTCAGAGCTGTAACAACAAGGGGCTCACCTACCTCGAAGATCACTGTCTGATGTGTGGTATTCAGGGCAGGAAAGGGTTGGTAATAATATTTTCTTTTTGTTGTCGTCTTTTGTTTCCGAATTGATTCCTGCAGGACAGTAAAACTGGCCTTACCCTCCAGCCCCTGAAGTTGCTCTGCCAAAATTTCCGTGTTTACTGTGGTTAGTTTCACTTCCTAACAGTCTGCTCAATGGGATTGTGTGCACACTCATAGCGGGAGGAGTTCAAGCTAGCTGCAAGCCAGGACTTGCCCTGTGTGTCTCTCTGCCTCTCAGCTTTCAAGTTTCAATCCTCCTGTAGTGGAAACTCAGCTTCTCAGCTCTGAGATGAGTGCCAGAAAGGCTTCCCTACCTATGCTCAATACCACAGGCAGCCCTCAGGAGGAAGAAATGGGTATGTATTTAATAGTATTTGAACCAAACTCTAACAGCAGAGAGGAGCTTTAGCAGGAACAGGAAGGCAAAAGAGCTGAACCTTGAACAAAAGAATAAGAACTGAAGGGCTTCTGTGAGTCTGTCACAGTGGGTCTGCCGAGCCGGAGAATGCAGACAGGATTAACTATGAGGCTGTTACATTAGTTATTCTATTGGAGCATACAGTACTTGACTAGTTCTCCCGCAAGAGAAAGGAACAGTGAGTCACCTTATAGGAGCCAGAGCTGCAGCCACAGCGTTCTCTCTTTGTACTTAGCTTGCTAGTCCACTCTTCCCAGGGATCTGGTAAATTACACTCTAGTGGATTACACCAAATTGCTGTAGAAAATGCTTGTTCTACAAGTCCCTGAGTGAAGGAAATTCCAACAGCAGCTTTGCAATGTGCATAGTGACAGAAGTTGCCTGGGAAGCTTGGGGCTTGTGTTTTGCAGGTACATGGTAATTAAAAAAGAATTGGAAGGAGGTGTCATGGGGTGGGGGTGGGTATGGGGGATGGGGGCTGAACCCACCCAGGACCAAATCCTTTCTGTTTTGAGCTCTTGATAAGTTACAGAAAAAGAATATAATGGGCTTTTCTACTTCATTCTTCAGAAAGGAAGCAAAATGGTGTTTCTTGTGTTTCAAACTGTTTATGCTTCATTATTCTGCATTCCTTTATCTTCCTTTTTCCCTCACCTGTTTCTTCACCTTAATTTTTTTTTTTCATATAGGGAAAGAATACTGGATTTTGAGAAAACAAGATTTATATTTATCAAAATACAAAATTACAACAGATGTTAATGCTTATCACTTAAATCAAGTATTTTAAGCGAAATTATTTATCATCATCATCATCATCATTATTATTATTATTATTATTATTATTATTATTATTACTGATGCTGATGATGGCGGTGGTGGTGATGATGATGATGATGGTGATGATGATGATGATGATGATGATGATGATGATGATGATGATGATTGATTCTTTGGCTAAGTCTCATATTTTACACCAAGCTGGCCTGGAACTCCTGTTCCCTCTGCCTCAGCAGGATTGACTTTTTGAAATCAAATACTCAAATATTTAGTCAACAGAAACATTTCCTGCCTTAAGTGTGGAGCTCGTGTCTCAAGTGCATCTGTGTTGTAACTAGCTGCAGGCACTTCACTACTATGAAACCATAACTTGTTTTGTCAGTGAAATAGTTTTTATTAAGCTAAAAACCAGGCCAGCAATGTTTCATTTCCTTGGTTTTTTTTCAGAGATCATTTTCAATGTTGCTTTTAAATAAAGACACAAAAGTTTGTAATGCTCAAACCATGCTCTGGGAAGCACTCAAGGCTAGCCTTGCACTCCTTAGTCCAGCTTCTTCCTCCCTGGCACCGGAAATAGAAAAGTGTACCAACCTGTTTGTCTCACTGACTGGAGCAGGAGTTACACAGATGGTTGTGAGCTGCCCCTTTGGGAGCTGGGACTGGGAACCCAACTAGGGTCCTCTAGAAGAGCAACAATTGTTCTTAACCTCTCAGCCACCTCTGCAGCCTCCTGCTGATCCCTGTCTGTCCCCATCCTTGGTACTCAGTGTTGTCCTCAGTCCTAACCAGTCTGTTCTTAGGGAATGAAATCTATGGAGAGCTTGGGTTGTTGTCTGCTTTCAACCTGATCTTCATTCTTTCTGTTTCTTGCTTCTACATTGGCCCTTAGTGCAATGACTGGAAGACTCCATGTTTCCCTCCTCTAGTCTTCTGTGAGCCATGGACATCATTTATAGACCAGGACCTTCTGTGAAGGGGTTTGCAGTGGGCTAATACAAGTCAAATCTACAGGTAATTCTTCTTCCTTAAACATTTCTTGAGATTGATGTTCTCACATTTATATTTTCAGGTAAAATGCTTCAGGGAAAGTGTCTCAGAATGGTCTCCTCCAAGTCCACGGTTAAGCTTTACTGCTGCTATGGTGTGATCATGGTCCTCACTGCAGCTGTAGTTGCTCTTTCTGTTGCTTTGTCAGGTAAGTGACTGACTCTCCAAATTCGGTGACACTCCGTCCACATTCACATTGTCAGTTATACTTACTGACCACTGTGAGCCAGGCATTGTGGGAAGGGCTCTAGAGAAAACACACTGGAAGTTCCTGTTCTCTGGGAACTTAGGTTCCAGCAGGAAGATGCAGTGAAGGAACACACAGGCTGTGGTGTGCACAGGAGGCCAGGCTCAGCATCCCTGGGAAGATGACATTCAGCAAGCTCTAGATAGAGATGCAGGGGACATAGGTCCCCTTGGGGGAACTGTCCAAGATAGAGAAAAAGGAGAGAAAAACTCCAAAAAGAAACCTCAAGGAAGGGTGAGGACAGAGAATAATAGGGCCAGGAAGATACAGTGTCCTCCCACCCCCATGACCCATTGGTTAAGTTACCTGGCTCAACTGCATTTTGAAAGTATTAAATGGAGAGATTCTGAAGTAATGAATTTATAGGAGTTTAGTACCACACTGTTCAGAATAGTGCAATAAAATCTTGCACTGTCCTCTTAAGTCTGTGAATCATCCTTTAGTGCAACATGTCCACACTGCATACACTATCTACCCAGTAGTTCTCACTGCTATCTCAGCTTTCAGGCTGACTGTAGTAGGTGTCCATACAGAGTGCTTGCTGCTGGAGCAATCCCTACTGTAGTAAACAGTCATCCAAAGCACAGAAAGTGATGCTACTGTAGAAGTGTACTTCCTGGGAGCCCAACTGTCAGTGAGCACCTGAGAGAGAGAGGGACACAGGCCCAAGGTGGGAAGCCGTTAGATAAAAGCCTATCATACTCAGGAGAGGATTCCTACAGATCAGTTAGGAAAGCTGCAATCAAATTCACACTCACAGCTGAGCTCAGGAGGGAATTCCAAAGAGGGAGAAGACATGCTCGTTATGATTCATTGTATTGTCTACATTTTAGTAAGAATGACAGAACAGATCTCAATCAAAAATAATATCTATGCTGCTTGCCCAAGAAACTGGATTGGATTTGGAGATAAATGTTTTTATTTTTCTGAAGACTCAAGTAACTGGACATTCGGCCAGGCCCTCTGTGTGGCACAAGGGGCCCAACTAGCTCGATTTGACACCCTGGAGGAGCTGGTAAGAAATGGGCAGGGATTGGTTTGTCTCTTGTTCTATTGAATATTTTATTGCCTTGAGATACAGAGTTTCAGATGAAACATGAGGAAGGATCCCATTCCAAGCACATGGAGGCATAAGGAATGTGTGAGTGTGTGCAAAATGCTTGACTTCTGCCTGGAGTCCTGAGACATTTAAGAAATATTCTCTCACATAGTGCGCAGAGTCTGCTGGAAGGTCAGAGATGCCATTTTACTGGGATACCTGGTAGTTGTAAGAGTTTTCCTGTAAGCTGGCACATGTTGCATACAGCAAGGGACAACTGTTAATAACTGCAATGGGAGGTTAACCCAGAACTAACCTGACCACAGAGGAATGTATTGTTATGTTTGGTACTTTGAATCAAATGACAAACTTTAGAATTATCAATATCAAGTAGATCCACTGAGAACTGGTGACTAGTACAGCTCCAAATTCTGTGACCTTCAGTTACACCCTTCTGTTATCTCTAGAGGAAGCTATGGAGTGGAAAGATGGCAGAATCATCTGAAAAAAGAGTCACATGCATTCTTTTTGTGTTTTATGACAGAATTTCCTAAGGAGATACAAGGGGATTTCTGATTACTGGATAGGCCTGCATAGAGAGTCGTCAGAGCACTCTTGGAAGTGGACAGACAACACTGAGTATAACAACACGTATGTTTTCAGAATATTTTTCCTTCTCCTGTGTTCATGTGTTGTGATGCATGTGTGGTGTGGCTATGAGGGTTGAAAGTCAGTGTCATATGAAGCCAACTGTACTGGGAAGGAAGAAAAAAATGACCCTTGGGCTGGAGGTGTGGCTCAGAGGTAGAGTGTGTGCTTACATGCAACAGCCAATATGCTGGAAACTCCACATCCCCACAAACACAAATCCTTTGGAGATTTTCTTGTTTATTGGCCATTATTTTCAAAACCTTTACCTTGTGTGGCCTTACTCAAAATCTTTACCATAATGATGGTGTCTGGGGGTAGCTATTGTTTGCTCTGGCTCCAACTTAAACCTTTTGCTGATAAATATCCTGTGTGGGATATAGAGAAAGCCTCAGCTGGACAGTGGAGGCTCTGAAACCCCAGAAAGCCACTGCAGAACTGCACGCCTGAGATGCTGCAGTCCACTATTTGCATGGCTGCACCTGTTGAGGAAATTAGAGACTTCTAAGGACATTCGGAACCTCCTCTAAAGTCTTGTCATCAAAGAGCACCCAAAACAGTTCTTGGGTTTGAGCATAGCTGTTCTGCTGGAATGGTAAATCACAGACTCAGTCACATCCACCATTAAAGCCCTTTGAGCAATTTACTAAGAAGTGGGCATTCCCATAGGTAAAATGCCTCAACCCAGAATTGAAAATCACCCTCAGTGAGGTCATTCATGGCTGCAGTTCCTTTGAACATGCAACAAGCACCAGGTCAATGCCTTGTACACACATTACAGGATTCACCATGGACAAATGACAAAGGAGTGGT
This sequence comes from Uromys caudimaculatus, assembly GCA_028551405.1. Lineage (NCBI taxonomy): Eukaryota > Metazoa > Chordata > Mammalia > Rodentia > Muridae > Uromys > Uromys caudimaculatus. Next base: position 18,414,238 of record CM052700.1, read on the forward strand.
GTTCAAATCCTGAGACTGTGAGACAGGAGGTGTAAAACTAGTGCAGGTGATTCCTCAGGGACTCTTTGATTCCTATTACCAAAAAGCAATGGAGACTGGTGAGACTGCATGGCAGGAGGGAATGCAGTTCTGGGCTCTGCAGACTTAACTGTTTTTGGTTTCTTTGCAGGCTTCCCATCAGGGGAGTGGAAGGACACGCCTACCTGTACAACAATGGGATCAGCAGTGCCAGGGTCTATGCAGATCGCAGATGGAGCTGTAGTAAGCCCAACAGCTATAGCCTTCACTGCCAAAGTCCTTTTTTTCTTGTGTAGCTTTTACCAAGAGATGCTTTATAGCGTGTTATCTATGCGTGCTACTCTTTCGCCTATGATTCCACATTGTTATCAAAGCGGATTGAAAATATTTCCTAGCATCACAAATGAAAACCATCTTGTAGAGCTGCACATACAGGGGATTACCAGAGCATAGATGGGTCTAAAACAGATGCTGGCACTCATACCTTAAGCCTAAAGCACAACTAATGCTAGTGAACTCCACTTTTATGATATGAAGTTTTTGTGCAGGGAAGTACTTCTTTTGAGTTTATGGGACCACAACAGTGAGTACCCCAACGAGCACCATGACCTTTAATAATGAAAGCAGAATGACTGGGACAGTGACATGCATCTGTGATCCAGGTTATGTAGGGTTGAAACAGGGGTGTCAAATGTATATGTATCTATGTCAAAGGCTCACGAGTGGGGACTAGAAGCATGGAAATGCCTTAGTAATGATAGGGAAGATGAGAATCCGTCTGTAGATTCCATAGTTTGGAGAAATGTTATACGTGCTTCTTCAAAATTCAAACCAACATACAGAAGAATTTAAAAAGTGTGTAAAATTAGTCGGGCAGTGGTGGCGCACACCGTTAATCCCAGCACTTGGGAGGCAGAGACAGGTGGATTTCTGAGTTCTAGGCCAGACTGGTCTACAGAGTGAGTTCCAGGACAGCCAGGGCTACAAAGAGAAACCCTGTCTCAAAAAAAGAAAAAAAAAAAAAAAGAAAAAGAAAAAGAAAAAAGTGTGTAAAATTAAGATTTACTTTATACTCTGCGATTTAAAACATGAGGGATATTGGCTAAATGATTCTCTACTTTAGTTTTCAATATTCCTATTTCAGGTTATACTGTTCTAAGTATAATACGTTTCATAAACAAATGCCCTTTTAATTTCACCATTTTATTGGATTTATTTCACATCAAACGTGAGTTAAATTCCTTAAGTATTTAATACTTAATTTTACACTAGCATGTATCTTATTGGGTCTTTAAAAAAGTATTTAAAATCTTATAGAATTAGCTACCCCATACTGATGAGTCCCAAAAAGGACTAAATAACAGGCTAAAAGGCAACTCTTGATCTCTTCCTCCTTTCTTCTCCCTCTTGTTCTTTTTAAAGATTATTTGCCAACTTGATATGTCAATGGGGAGTTGATATCCACGGGGAGGCTTCCAGGTCTCTGAGGAGAAAGGGATGGAGAAATGGGGGAAGGGGAGGGGAGAGAGACATATGAGGAGGGGGAGGGAAGGGAAATTAATAAAAAAATTAATGTAAAACACTGCCTTTATATGGACTTCATTTGTGCTTATTGCTTGTATATGTATCTATGTGCCCCACCTGTGCTGGCAGACAACACAGAGACAGCACAGATAGAGAGCAGAAAGGACCAGAAGGGATCAGCTCTCTGCTTACTGCTAGTGGTGATGTGGATGCTGGTAATGCAGCAAGAACAAGTGCTCCTAACTGCTGTGCCATCTTTCCAGCCTTCTTGTCTCCCTTTTATTGGAACTTCTGATCAAGCTTTGCAAAAGGAGCAGGTATTCCCCGCAGTTTTGGTAAATTTTTATTTTTATCAGCTCTTACCTAAATCTGTGTCCCTCCTTAAGTAGCTGGGGTCACAGGTGTGTATCACCACACTTGCTTTCTGCTTCTCAATGCTAAAGACCAAGAACAGTTTTTTTCTTTATTTACATTTCAAATGTTTCCTCCATTCCAGGTCACCCTTCAGAAACCCCCTATCCCATATCCCCTCCCCCTGCCTCTATAAGGATGCTACCCCACCCACCCACTCTTGTCCTTCAGCTCTGGCATTCCTCTACACTGGGGCATCAAACACCCTCAGGCCCAAGGGCCTCTCCTCCCACTGATGGCCAACAAAGCCCTCCTCTGCCACATATTTGGCCAGCGCCATGGGTCACTCCATGTGTATTCTTTGGTTGGTGGTCCAGTCCCCGGGAGCTCTGTGGGGTCTGGCCTGTTGATCTTGTTGCTCCCTCCATGGTGCTGCAAACCCCCTCAGCTCCTTCAGTCCCTTCTTCAACTCCTCCATCAGGGACCTCCGAGCTCCGTCTAATGGTTGGCTGCAAGCTTCTGCCTCTCTATTTGTCAGGCTCTGGCATAGCCTCTCAGGAGACAGCCATATCAGGCTTCCATCAGCAAGCACTTCCCAGCCTCCACAATTATGTCTGGGTTTGTTGGCTGTATATGGGATGGATCCCCAAGTGGGGCAGTCTCTGGAAGGTCTTTCCTTCAGTCTCTGCTCCACACTTTGTCTCCATATTTCCTCCTGTGAGTATTTTGTTCACCCTTCTAAAAGGCACTGAAGCATCCGCATGCATTGATGCTTTGCCTGCATGTGTGTCTATGTAAGGCTGTCATATCCTCTAGAACTGGAATGACGGGCAATTGTGGCTCCCACATGGGGGCTGAGAATTGAATCTAAGTCCAGTGCTCCTAATCACACAGGGATCTTGAATAATGTAGTGTCTTTATTTTAAAGTCATGCTTTCTTATTTATTAGATGAATGAAAGAATATTTCACTCTGAAAAATGACTTTCTCAGCCCCCAATTTAGTCCTAATAACACTCTTTTCTTGCAATCCATTTTACTTCCTACATCCTAATGGAAAAGTAGAATAGGTTCCCAGGGATGGTTCTGAGAAATAAATGTTTTATACCATTAAATTGTGTGAACTTAACCCACAAAAGAAACATGATAGGCTCATGAACTTAGCTGACCCAATAATATTGAACACAGTAGACTCAAAGGAATAGGTCTACTAACATTAATTCCTAAGATTCAGATTACCCAGGGAAATGTCTTGCCAGTGTCCCTATCTGACTCATAGTAAACACATGGCAAGTTTCCTTCCATTGCTCTCTGGAAATAATGCTGAAAGGACAAGCGACTTTTCATGAGCAATGGCCCTTCTATGGGATCTATCCCCAAGATGTCTGTGAGCTGCTCACAGCAGTCTGTCTCCTTCCTTCCTTCCTTCCTTCCTTCCTTCCTTCCTTCCTTCCTTCCTTCCTTCCTTCCTTCTTTCCTTCTGTCTTTCCTTTCCTTCCTTCCTTCCTTCCTTCCTTCCTTCCTTCCTTCCTTCCTTCCTTCCTTCCTTCCTTTCTTTCTTTCTCTCTTTCTTTCTTTCTTTCTTTCTCTCTGCCTTTTCTTTTTGTGACAGAGTCTTCCTATGTGGAATAGGCTGGCCTCAAACTCAGAGATTTCCCTGCCTCCTGAGTGCTGGGTTTAAAGAAGTGCACTACCATGCCTAGATTAGGTTTTATTGGTCAGGGAGATGGGTCAGTGGGTAAGAGTTTTGTTGTACAAACACAAGGGCCTGAATTCAGGTTTTCATCACCCACAGAAAAAGCCAAGAATGGCTCTCCTTACCCCCTTTTTATTTCAGATCCACAGGAGATACAGACAAGAGGCTTCCTAGGGCTTTTTGGTCATTAGTCTGTTGAGGGAGAGACACTGTCTCACATAATAATAAAAAAAGATGATGGTTATAATAGCAAATGGTTCACATATATTACGGGAAGCATCCAAATCATTTGGGACTTACAGATTCTCCTGATTCAAATCCATCAAATTTATTCTTAATTTTTTTTTATTCTTTGAGAATTTTGCTTAATGTGTTTTTATTTACTCTCTCCCCCAATACCCAGATCCATCTGATCAATCCTTATCCACTCAAGTTTGCATCTTTGAAAAAAATCAAGACCAATTGATGCTGCCTGTATATTCTCATATATATATAGTTGGCTCACCAGAGGGGACCTTCTTAGAGAAAAATGTCTCTTCTTCTCCTAGCACCTAACTATTGCCAATAGTTCCATGGCTAGGGGTAGGATTTCCTATCCAATTCCCATCCCTATGCTGGAATTTTATCAGGTAAGGGTTTGCACAAGTCTGGTGCACGCTGTTACAACTGCTGTGAATTCATAGTGCGGCTCCCCTGCCATGTCCAGAAGACACTGATTCCTTGTAGGCATCCACTGCCTGTGGCTCTGACACTCTCTCCATCCCCATTACTGTAAAGAACCCTGAGCACTGGCAGTTGAGGTATATATGTATGTATATATTATATTATACACACATATACATATATGTGTACACACACACACACACACACACACACACACACACACACACACACACACACACACATACACGAACAATGGTTCCAGATGTGGGCTTCATCTTGTAGATGAGGACCTAAATTCAAACAGTGTTGGTGTTTACTCCTATGATGTTCGTGACACTATTGTCCAGTGAGCACAATCATTAGTGTAGTTTGCGTGGTTCACAGCTGGGTATAACTGATGATTATTTTTCTCCTCTGACTGAATGCATAGTCTTTTCCAGATCCAGAACTAGAAAGGCTTTCCAGTAGGAGTGAAGCTTTTAGGTTAATACCAGTTTTGTTTCTCCATGTTCTATGACTCAAAAATGTATCGTCTTCAGCAGTAGGGTCTTACTTTCTAGTTCTGGAAGGCAATCGTGAGCAATGGCAGTAGCCTGTAATATTTGGGGGTAAATAGGACTTCATTGCCCAATGTTTTTCTTACTAGCTAAATAATACCCCATTGTGTAAATATACCACATTTTCATGTGGTGACCATCTAGGTGCTTTCCATTTCTTGACTATTTTCAATAGAACAACACAACATGAGTCAGCAAGTATCTTTAGAGTGGGTACAGAGTCCTTTGGGTAAATGCCCAAGAGTGGTACAGTTGGACCATGTAGAGGTTCTACTTTTAGAGGAATCTCCACAGGAATTTTCATTGTAATTACATCAGATTTTGCTCCATCACTGACTAAGTGTTCCCCTTTCCCAAAATTCATGACATCATTCCTTGTCTCTTTTTTTATTAGTCATCTTGACTGGTATGAGATAAAATAGTGTTAATTTGCACTCCCTTGATTACTAAGCATGGTGAATATTTTTTTAAAAAAATATTCCTTATTCATTGATATTTCATCTTTTGAGGACCTATAACTGGGTTGTTTGTTCATTGATGCTTAATTTTTTTTGAATTCTGGATATATTCTAGATAGTAAACCTCTGTCAAATAAACAGTTGCTGAAGATATTTTTCTCATGCTATAGCCTGAGTAATGGTATACTTTGTTGTGCAAAACCTTTTAGTTTTATGAAGTCTCATTCATTAATTGTTGTTCCTTTATTTTTTTTTCCTCCTTTTTTATTTTTGATACTTTATATACATTTCCAATGTTTCCCCTTTTCTGAGTCTCCTCTTTGTATACCCCCCATCCCCTCCCCAACCCGCCTCTAGGAGGGAATTCCACCTCCCACCCCAACCCCCCCGTCCACCCATCCCCATTTTCCCGCCTTGATATTCCCCTTTACTGAGGCCTCTAACATCCTCAGGCCCAAGGGCCTTTCGTCTCTCCCTGACGGCCATCGAGGTCATCCTCTGCCACATATGTGGTACAAACCATAAGTCGATCAATGTGTATTCTTTGGTTGGTGGTCCGAACTCCAGGAGGACCGGGGGAGGGGGGGGAGGTCAGGCCCATTGACTCTCTTGCTCCCTCCATGGGGCTGCCAATTCCCTCTGCTCCTTCAGACCTTCCTCCAACTCCTGCATCTGGGACCTCACTCTCAGTCCAGTGATTACTGTTAAGTGAAACTTGGGCGTTCTGA
>CM052700.1:18420730-18444565 GCA_028551405.1 Uromys caudimaculatus
GCTCTGGGGTGCAGAATGGAATCAGAAGGATCTTGTCCCCAGCTGTCCCTTGTTTCCTATGCCCCAAAGGTTCTGTAAAGGTCTCTCTTGATCCAGAAGTGGTGGTTTTGCCTGTGCTCAAAGGTGTGTCAGCACTTCTGGGGTTCTCTGTTCACGTGGAGCCTTGTGGCCCAGACTGAGGTCCCCAGGCACCGGTGTAAATCGGAAAGTTCACAGTTTTTCTGTCCCCGGGTTCTCAGGCCCCAGATCTCTGCAGATCCGGGCGGGTCTGGGCGAGAGGTGCTGCTCCCCTCAACCCCACTCACGGCCCTTCCAAGTTCCTGTGAGGTTACCTTTCTACGGCGCTCGTTGGCTACCGACTCTTGGTGTCCCAGGCAGAGGTTTCCCTCTTTCTACAGCGCTAGTTGGCTACCGACTCCTGGTGTCCCAGGCAGGGGTTTCCCCCTTTCTACAGCGCTAGTTGGCTACCGACTCCTGGCGTCCCAGGTAGAGGTTTCCCCCTGCAAGTGAGATCCGGAAGTTTTGGAGTCTTTCTGTCCCCGGGTTCTCAGGCCCCGGATCCCGGCAGATCCGGGCAGGTCTGGGCAAGAGGTGCTGCTCCCCTCAACCCCACTCACAGCCTTTCCAGGCTCCTGGGGGGGTACCCCTCTCCGGTGCTCGATGGCTACCGACTCCTCTAATTGTTGCTCTTAATACCTACACTATTGTGGCCTCTTTCAGAAAGTCCTGTCCTGTGCCAATGAATGCAAGTATATTGCCTACTTTCTTTTATATCAGCTTCAGAGCTTCGGTTTTTGTTTTTCCTTTTGTTTTATTTTTTTCTTTGTTTATTTTTTGGCTGAGGTGAAATAATTTGTAAGACTGAGGTAATACTCAAGAGGATAACATGGCATGAGGATTATGAAAAGGGACCAGAAACTGAGGTAAGAAATGTCTCAAATTGTCCTGAGATAGTATTGCACTCTGTGACCCAACTGGACTTACTAATATCAATAACACTGCAACATTTTCAATGTGACCATTATTCCTATATTGTGAAAACTATGTGATTATCAATATTAAAGGATATTGGTTAGGTATGATTATATTGTGAAAGGTAAAATCAGGGATACATCTTAGAATCATTATATCAGCTTCATCTTCATGTCAGGGTCAGGAGAAAGTGGAGGCTTTGACAGTGCTAGGAGGATCTGAGTGAGCCAGCGTGATAGAAAGAAGCATGTTTCCTTCTGCTTGTGTTCCTCCTTAGTAAAATTAGGGAAGGGGCTTGTTGAAATGGAAGTAAGAAGATGAAGGTTGAGAAGGACAATGCAAGTTCCTCAACACTACTGTCCACGATTCCAAATCAAGAAACTAGAAAATTTGTCTTCCCTCATTGTGATTATTTTCCTAAGGACATCAGCCTGAATGTGAACCTGAAGGACAAAATTAGTAGAATAAAGCCAGCGAGGGGCGTGACCCAGTAGTGAAGGAACTGAACCAACCTGTGCCCATTAATGAGATGTCTGAAGCTGTGGGAAATTCACAGTGCAGAGATTAGATTTCTCAGTAAAGAAACAAACAAATACACACAGAAAGAGGAACACAGACAGTGACCTGCTTTGTGATGAAATGACAAAAAGTTTCCTTTGATGGTAGAATGCATAGAATGTATACAGAGATCATTCATTCATTCATTTGTTCATTCATTCAGATATAGCTACCCCACTATGTGTCAGTATTTCTCAAAATGATAAGATCCAGGTTTAGACAAATGTGAACATCTTTTCCTTCTATGGATTCTATGAATGTGTATATGTGCAATCATGAAACACCTGCATGATATTGAATAACAGCAAGGTAAACATTTAAACACAAAGATATTTTGACCTTAGAGACAGCAGCAAACAGAGTCATCCAGGCAGGCCTTCTGAGAGATAATGCTGAAGTCCAGCCATGAAAGGTACAGGGGATCAAGAGTGAGTATCTGAGAAATGGGTCTTCTAGGAAGCTGGATCTGCAAATACAAAGGGAGAACATGCCTGTGGTTTTGTGGGGGAACACAAATGCCCAGTGTGCTGTGGAGATCAAGTCAGGAGGAATGGTGACAGGGGGAAAGGGGTTTGGAGACATCCCATAGGCTCAGAACAGCTTGAGGGGTAAACCATTGACATGTCTGGACAATGGAGATGACTTACCATTCTGGGGATGCCAAAAAATGCCTGAAGCAGTTACTTCCACAGAACTAGAGCTCACATGGTCTCCTCAGTGATCAGTGGCTGTTCCCCTCAGTCTAATCTCTCCCAGAACAGCTCCCACAGGGCAGGATGTCTATGCAGTTCCTTATATCTTAGTGTGAAGGAATAGTGGTTTCTAGAATCACCCAAATAGGCTTTTGCTTTCAGTTTTATAAAAATAGCATCACTTTGGAGTGAGAAGGAAGATGAGGAAGCATTACTGGGTATTGAATGGTGCTTTTTAGCAGACACTATGCTTTTAAATTCATAAGAATTCTTTCATAAATCCTAAAAGTTTATAAAGTGGGTATTTTCCAGTCATTTTATAAATGAAGAAATTTATAGTTTAGGAATGTTGAACCAATTGCCCCCAATATTGTATTATACTGCATTATATTGTGTTATATTGTGATAAATTTGAAATATAATGGTTCAGAGTACTAGAATTTAGTAAAAGGCATAAAAATAGTGACTGTATGATGATAATAATATTTTACTAAATACTTAGAATTTCAAGGGTGGAAAGAGTGAGAAAAGTAAAATAATGCAGATATATAAAATGAGAAACATGTTTATGAACTGGGCTAAGTCACTCTGTGTCACACCAGGGTTAAGAAGAAATTCTAGGCTGGTATAAATACATGGTTCTTATATTCAGTGTGTCTTTGGGGTCTTGGAGTGTGTGTGTGTGTGTGTGTGTGTGTGTGTGTGTGTCCACTTTGCCTCCTTGTCCAGCAACACAGCAGGTCTTACACAGCAAGAGTCACAATCCATGGTCCTATTTCTTAAAACAAATGCACTGTTTTCTTCCATGGCAGTCTTAGGTCACCTCAGACCACACAACATTGTTCACTGTCCATAAAAGACTGCTTGCAGAACTGCCGCATATAAGGTCATCATTTCTCTAAGATCTGGTATTTGCACAAGTCCTATGTACATATCTCTGTGTGCGTTAGATAATCTCCAGATTAACCACAGTGTCTAAGATGATCTCAGTGCCATACAAATAGCTGTTCTAAGTATTTCTCTAGAGAATATGAAGGAGAACTCTGTATGTGTTTAACAGTTGCAAACTTTTTTTATTTATGTATGAAAATTTTAGTGAGCAGTGAACTGGGTCTTCAGATATGGAGGGACCATAAGGCTAAGGGAGCTGTCTGCTATCTCTTAGGAGTATTTCTATTCTCGCTGATTCAATTGATTTCTTTTGGTTTTTCCTCAGGAACATTTTAAAATAATTTAGTTTACTTAATGATTATCTGTCAGTATCCTAAAACTGGTCTACAGTTTTGTAGTGTTTGTTTGCATTCTCAATCATGCAATTCAGGCACCAAAGATAATGCCAAAAGAAAAAACGAATGAAAATGGACACACAGGCAATTCTGGACCATACTATGAAAATAGAAGACAATATTTTAAAGCATATCTGTTTTAAAAGGCTAACGTGTAATTCATAACATGCTATCATTTTTGCCAGGAAATATTTACAAGCAACAGGAAACTAACAAAACCAGGAATAATCTGTATTTGTAGAAATTAAGAAATCATAGCCACATATGGTAGGACACAGCTGTAACTCTAGTACTTGGGAACAGCAGACAGGGAGATAAAGGGTTCAAGGGTATTCTTAATCTAGAATCAGTTTAGAGTGACTTTAGGTCTAGCCTAAGCTATAGGAAAAGCAATCTCAGAAACAGAACAAAGCAAAACAAAAAGCAATAACAACTCTTGGTTTAAATAGTACAGTACTTGGTTCTAATAAATAAGTCTAGAAACCATTGATAAAATGATAAGATATAGAACTGTTAGAAATTAAATGAGAGCCAAAGGGGATTTAATTAAATTAGAGATGGAACTGCCAGCTAATGTTTCTTCTTATTATCTTTATAAACAAAACTATCATTGTTCTTCATATGAAACCCATATTTTTTAATTGTTTAGAAGAAAGTTAAATAGTCAAAGATTTGATACTTGATCACCACATTTCAAAAATTAGTACATTTGCTGCTTAATAAGCATAAGCAAACTATTAGTGATAAAGTTCCCAAAGAAGGCATAGATATCAAACATGGTGTTAGGCAGTGCAGTGTGGCAGATACAGTGTGTGCCATGTTATGTAGGCGACATGGAGGGTCCTGTGCTCACGGATAAGCACTAGATGGAACAGGAATGCTAAAAACAAAGGGTTGTTCCTTTAAAGAAGAGAAGCACAATCTGAGATTAGACGTGGTTAGTACTCTGGTCACTCTTGCAATATCTCTATGGCTGAGCCTACACTGAATCATCTCCAAGACAAGTACAGTGAGCTTCTCAGTGTATAAAATGTACCTTTATGGAACATATCACATATACTTACCAAGAAGTCAAGTCTTCAGTTATGTTGTGTACAAAGGATGGAGTTAGTTATCACCAGAGAAGTTTTTACCAAATTGTTGTCCTTCAAAATGCCTAAAATACACTATTTGGGGTCATACTCCTGAAGTTTGAACCAACACCTGCTACTTAGTCATGCTGAACCTAACTGCCTACGACTGCATCCAGCAGATCTTCCACCACTGGCTGTGGTGATCACAGACTCTAACAATGTTACATCATAGTACTTCCAGAACTTCGATAGCCATAGTGTATGTCAGGTTATACCACAGTCCTCATTTATCATTTCATTGTCTGTAGCTTCTATTACTTGCATTCAACAGTGAGCCTAAATGACTAACTATAAAATCATAGAGATAAGTAATTCGATGCTTTAAGCTGGACACTGACCTGAGCAGCAATGATGAGATATCATGGCATCTAGTTTAAGATGTGACTCTTTAGTTTCCAGTGCTATGTATCAAGAACCCTCACTTAGTCAGTGATGGACACATATTGCAAAAGTAGAGATACTGTCAGCCCACTCATGGCAAAGAGAAACCGTAATGCATTCCTTTAAGTAAAAGGTGATAATGCAAAGAACTCCATTTAACTGAAAAAGATTGTTTATAATGTCATACATCAAATTGTGAAAGTTCTAACCACCAGATATGGGCTAAGTTAAAATAGAAAACACACTCTCTCTCTCTCTCTCTCTCTCTCTCTCTCTCTCTCTCTCTCTCTCTGTGTGTGTGTGTGTGTGTGTGTGTGTGAGTATGTAAAAGGAAGTGTAGCACTGATTCCAGGCTCAGTCAGTCTCCTAGGAGTGTTGGAATCAGTCCTTGCAGTTAAGGGAGATCTTATGGTAGTTATGAACCCTTCCGATCTTTATCTCAGAAGTTCTCAAGTGGACTTAACAAGTGGACCATTTGTACTTCTTAGATGTATGTCCCTGCCCACACTGGCATCATTTGGCTCTGAAACTTGCCTGTGCTGCACTGATCCTTCTTCTCTTGAGCCTGATTGGACTCAGTGTCTTAGGTAAGTGAGGCAAGAGCTTTTGCTTAATAATTTTCCCATGGAAATATTAGTCCTCTTTATAGCACTTGGCCTCCTTAAGCCTAGGGTAAGGTCAATGCCACAGAAAGCTACAGGACAATATACTGAGCTTTCTGCTGAAGCTTCACATTTCTTCAGTGCTTCTGAATTTTTCAGGAAACCATTACAGGATATAGCATATATGTATCTTGAACTATGAAAATCACAAGTCACGTTGTTACCAAAAGGTGACAATAACAATGATACCCAAAAGTCCCCATGGTAGCGTCCTCTTCTGACATGCCTGCCAAAAGTTGTCTTGGGGTGATTGTGATTGGAGATGAGCAAGCTCAGGTATGACTGTGAACAACTGAGAGATTCAGCTATGCCTACAGGTTGACTTCTCAAGCACAATCATGCAACCTCAGAGCCTTGATAATCCGCATTGTCTTTGCTTTTCTTCTTCATATATCCCGTCTCGGAAGTTGTCCCTTAATCTAGTTGGCTGATATTTTATACTCAGTCCAGAAGTACAGATTGTTGAAATAACCCTGTTTTCTGAAGTGAGAAATAGAATATCCTTTCTACTATTGATTTCATCATTTCATCCTCCTTGTCTGTTTTACTTATTTACTAGTGAGATTTCTAGTGCAAAAACTGTCAATAGAAAAATGCAGTGTGGCTGCCCAAGAGAACAGAACTGAACTAACAGGTAATTGTGTGACTTGAATTTCCTGAGAATAATAGGTAACAGAAAATGTGAGTTATCTCAGTCAAAGTTCACAACAACCCTCCATGAAGACACTATATCGCCATGGTTCTGTCTGAGAAGACAGCCATAATGTTAAGAACTCACGGAGAGTCACACAGTTTGTAAATGTTGGTGCTGGGAACTTCTTTGATGCTCTGTGACCTTGACATCTATGAGCTTCGGCCCTGCTGCCTGCTGGTGTTGGTGAACATGAGCACTCCTAGGCAGATATCAAGTTAAAAAGTGGAATATTTGATCAATTTAATGAATATGTTGAACAGGTTACTTTGATGTTAATTAATAGAAACAAAATATAAAATGAATCCTTTGTCATTAATTATGATTCCCTGATACATGACAGCATTAGTTAGGTTTCCACATGCACTAATGAAGTACCTACTATGTGTAGTTGATTGTGATGTAGCAGAAACATGACAGACATAGAACATGTCTTCTCTCTTCTCTAGGGCGATCAGCCATACTAGAGTGCCCGAGATATTGGCTTCCACATCAGAACAAATGCTTATTTATTTCTCAAATTTCCAGAACTTGGGCAGAAGGTCTAGCTGTCTGCTCTGTGGAAGACGCCACTTTGTTGCTCACTGAAAATAAAGAAGAACTGGTAAATTGTTAAACAATATTGTTAAGTAGAACATAAAGCTTTTCTTAAGCTATGTCAACATCTCTGGACTCTAACCAATTGTCTGTTCTGAGGAACTGGAGGCTTGCATTTTAAAGAGTTCATAATCTGAGAGACTAACTGGATTAATAACTTGGGTGAATCAATTAAAATACAAATATATACAGAGCAATTTCTCAATGTAGAGAGAATTATTGATGGGGAGCTAAGAAGAACTTCAAACAGGAATAATCAAGTTTTAGGAGGTTAAGAGAAGAAAGTAAGTCATGAATAAACATGTTGTAGTTGAAGTCTTTCACTCTGTTTTGATTATAGATATTCGTGCAGAACTTTATAAAGGGAAAAGAACAGTTATTTTTTATTGGACTAAATTATGTACAATAGAAGAAAATCTGTAAGTGGATAAATTTGAAAATTTAATTCATATCCATTTTATTAAAAATTAAGTTTCATAATTTTAATTTAGTTTATAAATTCATGAAAGGTTCAGAATAGGCTGAAAAGACAAGTCAACCATCTATTGAAAAGTTTCATGTACAAGTAGACATCAACCCTTTATAATAGATTGTGCATGTGTGTGTGTATATTTAGTTACAATGGAATTCCAAAGGATAAATAGTAGATTAACTTATCCATGTCAGAGATAAAATATTTTTAAATGTCTATCTGAAATACTTAGATTTTTTTTCTTTTTTAAAAATATACATACTTACAAAGAATTTTTTTTAATTTTTTATATGTGTGTGCCAGCACATATGTATGTGTACCATGTGTATGCAGGGGCCCACAGAGGTCAGAGGAAGGCATCAGATTTTCTGTAACTGGAGTTACAGATGATTGTGATCTGCCTTGTGGGAGCTGGAAGTTGAATCTGTGTCCTTTACATGAGCAGTAAGCACTCTTAACCTCCAAACCATCTCTCCCACCCTTACATAAAAATTCTTATGTAGTTCTTTAGAACTGTGGCAGAAAGTTACATTTTATTGTGCCACAAAAGGAACTTCTCTAGGCAGAATCAGAATACACATTGCCATTTGAAAATAATTTCATACAAACTAACAATTGAATTTTTTGTGGGTGTTTGTGTCTATATGAAGATTGATTTTGTTTTATGTGTGTTTCTTCATTGTGTTTGATGTAAAATGCTTACTTAATCTTGATTAATAGTAAAAAAATACTATGATAATAAGTGAAAAAAATCCATGCACAGCAGAGGATTACACTCAGTTGCTGTGTGCTTTTACTCTTGGATAAAATGATGCTCTGATCAAACAGAAACAACCAGGTAGGTCTGGAGGCAGTCCTGCTACAGGAGAAAGAGTCAGCCAAAAGCTGATTTGTTTGCACTGCTCTGAGACAATGGCTCCTTGTACAAGCTCTAGGTGTCTCAGCCTCACAGCTCATTCCACAGAACCCATAGAAAAGGCCAGATGCAGAAGTGAATACCTGTATCTAGGCACTCCTGCAGAGAGACTGGAGGTGGAGACCAGACAATGGCCCAGAAGAACTTGGGCCAGTGAGCCATGAGTCCACAGCAGGTAGAAACAAGATAGAAAGGGAGACACACTAGGGTGTCATCAAATTTGCTATTCAGTTCCAAGGAACTCTATAAGACAAGGAACAGAGGTAAAGGCATAGGATTGAGGGAGGTCTGCCTACTGTCTGATATGTAATATCCTCTGCTAGAGACAGGCTAGTCTTGAACTCACCCTTCCTTGCAATCACCCAGAAGATGCCTGTGTTAGTGTTTGTCTTCTGGTCTTATTCCTACATGTAGGGGTCTCCAGGAACTCAGGGTATGAGACTAGTGCTGCAATAGAACAAAGACCCACCAGCCTCTGGGATGATGCAGAAAGGAATCAGACCCTGTTCAACATGAGTTGAGTCTCTTGTCCTCTCTTCATCCAATTCTGTAGACCCACTGTGTTAATTCTGTTTGTTGAATACCTACTGTGTGTATGTGTTGATATGTACTCAGTGTATATCTCAATACCTCCTCTACACATTAGCTGGTTCTATTCTTTGTATTTTAGGAAACTGAAGCTCAGCACAATGAAGATGCTTTCCACGGAATCACACAACATGTTTGTAGTAGATGGAGTAGGCTTCATCCCCAATTCCTAAACCTCCTTTTTGTACATCATGATAAAGATTCTTGCTTGAAAAACTCTTCCCCAATGCAAAATTATTGGGGTTTCTATCAGCTGTATCTTTAATGTTTATATATGTTTATAATATTTGTCACTGTTTACTATACATAAATATCATATAATCTAGAGTTTTCTTAAAAGTTTAAAGAAAAATAATAGTCGATGTGATCATTGTAAGAAAATCTTGGACACTAGGAGCATCTATGCTTTGCTCTTCAGATTACAAATCACTGGCAAGGATTAAGAAAACTTCTGTGCCATCATCTCTCACACAGAAGTGTTTTCAGATTCTTGTTCTTCAGACAACCATTGGATCTGCCAAAAGACCCTGAAACATGTGTGAAACCCTGTATCCTGACTCCTGATGTGAATCTCACCTTGATTACTTGACTGTCCGCATCATATTTCTGCACTGAACATTGTCTGCTGTTGGCCCACCCAGTGCATAGTTAGCGGCACAAAGTATGGATTCCAAAACCCCTGTGACTTTTACAGATGCTCATGTCTAATTTTTTTTGTGTAAATGTAAATGTACAGAGACACAGATGTGCCATTCTAGGAAAGGAGTTCTTCAGAAGGAAGCCCAGGCCAGCAGGGGGCTCTGGAGGCCTTGTGTGACCCTTGCTGATCTCTGTGTCTGAGGTAATCTGCAGGCAGCTGCAGAGAACTGTTTGTAAAGTCTGGATTTTGACTTCATCCCCACTTCCAGCCATTTCACATTTGTGCTGTAGAACCTTGATTAAAGTCTTGCTCTTGATTGACAGCAGAGTCTCAGAGTTAAGGAGCTTGAGATGGGAAGAGTTTGTATTGATTGACACTGGCAAATTAGTTGATTAATAATGGACTAATGCTGTGACAATGAATGTGACTCTATGTAAACTGAACTGTGCTCATATGATAGTTCCCACCCTGTGGTGATGCACCAGCAGACTCTGAGCAGACGCTGGTCCATTGATGCTGGGCTTCTCACTCTTCTGAGCTGTGTGAAAGTGGGATGTCTTCTTCTGTGGTATCCAGTTAGAACTACTACAATAACAACAGCAACAACAACAAACAAACAAACAAACAAACAAAACAACAACAAGAACAAAAAACCCACTAAGACAGGGACTTGTCTCTTCCCAGAGTCCACAGGCATCTCATTTAAATGTTCTCAACAGTTCTTTCTTCTACACCTCTCTCCTATGTACTTATGGCTTATGTACAAATTGCACAAAATATGCAGCTACATATTTGGTAATTGTAGTAGAGAATGAATGACATATTTTTAAGTTAGTGAAATTTTCAAAAGTAAGTATTCTGATAAATCTTTTGGATATCCTCTTCTCTAAAAAACAAACAAACAAACAAACAACAAACCAAAAACCGCCAAAATGAAAAGCTTTGCCAAATTTTCCATAGCAATCAAAAGAAAAAGATTGAATTTACTATATAAAGAAACATAATGAAATTTCTTAGAACACATACCTACAGACCCTCACCACTCAATGTAAAATGTAGTAAAATGGAAGCATATTCTGTGATTCAAGTAAAATCTCAATTAAAAATAATTGTTAATTAAAATTATTATTTAGGGTGTATGGATGTTCTCCTTGCGTGTGCGTCTGTGTACTACGTAGGTGCAGTGCCCTAAGAAGCAAGAAGCAGAATTGGATCCCTTAGGATTGGAGTTATAGATGATTGCAAGCTGCAGTGTGGATAATACTCTTGAACATCCACTCTGAAACAGTTTTGTCTACACATCGATGGATCCTGATACTCAAGAATTCCTACAACTGACCTGGAATGTCTTTCACCAGGATTTCAGAGATAGTCCTCACCTTTCAGACTAAACACTCACTAAGGACTGTCCCTCTTTTTCCTCCTGCTTCTCCCATTTTGCCTCCTATCTGCTTCAGTATATAGATAACCCCCTCTTTTATAGCCCAACCCCCCGATAGCAAATCCGACACCACCTTGCTCAATTTCCTCAGCACCTAAAGTTTCTGGCTCTCACCTCCAAAGCTTCAACTCTCCTCTACCAAGTCCCCTATCTGATATTCTCTCTCATACCAACCCCAAAACACTTCATTTTAACCTACCTTGCTCATCTCTGCTCCCTATCTCTGCCCTCATGACCAGTTTCCTCCACTCACGGGTCCCCAGTACATCCTCTATACCAAGTCTCTCCTGGAGCTCCTCCTTTCTCCCATCCATAAACAATTCCTTAAACTTAAAATGGCCTCCTTTTTACTCCAGACCTCCATCGCCCAGATGTGCCCCTAACTTTCCATTCTTACCCTTCCAAAACACACAAATACTTTCTAAGCCTGACCCTTGCCCTGTCACCTACCTCTCCAAAACCCTTGACAGCATCATCCATGGCTGACCTCCCTTTCTCCATCTCACAGCCTCTCTGCTCACCTCTAAATCTAAAATAAGCAAAAAACAACAAAACAAACACCAACCAACAAACACCACTACCACCTACAACAACAAAATGACAAACTCTTGGATTCCCTCTCAAAACCTCTTGATCCCTCTCAAAATCTATAGATTCTCTCTCACAGTCTATTCCCACCAAGATCTCCCTTATCTCCTAAAGCTTGTCCACTGTCTTGGATTCAATCCCCCTAAATTCATCAAATTCACCACTCACATTTCTTACCTGCCTGCCCCTAATTTGTCCCTTTACCTCAATGTTCCTCTAATCCTTTAAACTTCTCCCTAAAAACTCTGAAAGGCCTCCTACCCCATCCCTCTCATACACCAGAGAGTTCTTTAGCAGTCATGTCTACATTTTGTATACAGATATGACCACATCAGACTGACCCCTCCATTATCATTATTCATCCTTACCCTCAGGCTATTGCTCGTCCCTTAAGATTATGTGTTATCTACAAATCTCATCTCTCTTCTCATTCTCCTACTTTTCCTCTGGCCAAATGATTGCGAGACATCCACTGCCAACTGGCTCCTCTAACATCAAATACTCTGAACAAACCCTGCCTTCCCAACAAGATATAACTAAGGCAAGCTATCTCCTATCCAACATACACTCATTCAGGGTCAAAATCTCACTTGAATCATGGTTATCCAACAAACCCTCTCCTAAGCTTTGCTGATCCCCCCCAATGCCTCCCATTGGTTTCTTTGCATCTTTCTTCAAAGTCTTCTGTAGTCATAGTCCCTGTCTACCAGTATGCCTGCTGCCAATTCCCCACCCTTACTACTGACCACTTGTCCCCTTGATCATCCAAGGATGATCTTTGGAAATCAAACCCAAGGTCTCTCAACCCTTCCACACCAACCCCCAAAACCTGTTATGGCCCTTCTCTTTCAACATTTTCCAAGAGCCTCCCAAGTCATCCATGTTCCTAAAATATTTCAATTCCAAAACCCAACTGAACACAGCAGGACAGATTATTCTGATATAACAAACATCTCTCATATTGAGTTCTTCCTGACACAACCAGACACTGCCTTCAAATTAAACTTATATAGACAATCTAAATTTTCCTGGCTCCTCTCTTGAACTCTCACACAGACTCCAGATCTGTCCTTCTGCCAACCAATAGACTAAGCTTGCCTGCATATTGCCTATGCCTTAGAGTGAGATCTGCCCCCTTTCCCTGGGATCTTCCCCTCTTTCTGGGATCTCTCCCCCTCTCCCTGAAATCTCCCCATTTCTTTCTCCCCTTCTTCCTGGCCTTGGGAATCTCTTTTTAACTATCACCACCATAAACCTAAATAATGCAAATGTATTTCCAAGATAAAATACTTTTTCCCCTAAGTTACTTAACATTACCTGTGTCCCTAGTCTATCTGTCCCAACAGTTTTCAAATTAACTACACACTGCTCCGAAAACTACAGCACCAGCACCAGCCATTCTTTGGACTCTATATCCTGGTCCACTTTCATAGACTACAGTTCCTGTGGTACAACAAGTGAAACAGCCTGCTCTTCTGGTTTTAGCAACCCAGAATCTTTGGGTCCCTTAACAACAGTGCACCAATCTCAGCAGGATGCATCCAGAGAGAAAGATGCCTATTTATCTCAGAAGTAGTGACTCAATAATACAACAAAATGGTTGTAATTAAGGGACACTCTGGCCAGCCTGAGCATGGGAGCATGGCTTTGACAGCCTTCCCCTTCTCCCCATTCATCCTACCTTGCTAAAAACCATCAAATTATATTCACAAATCTAGCTCCCAAGGTCTGTTTTCTTATTTGGCCACTGCCTCCTCCTGAGGCTGACTACTAAGTTCAAGTTATCAAAATATTTATGTCCAGAAATCAAATGCCCACTTTGACTCACCTGATTCACCTTTCTGATCAAACTTAGACAACTCATTCTACACTGTTTTCCCTTGTAACTCTATAAATTACCATTTTTCTATGTGACACATCTGTCTTCTCTCTATCCAGAGACAGTCTTTTGTCCCAGTCTGTGAAAACTATCCTTTGCCCGTCTCCCATTATCCATGCTTTCAGTCCTCTGGGACAATCACTAATTCACCTTTGGGCTGAGACCTTGGTCTTGGGAGTCCTGAGCCATATTTTGCCTTTCAAGGGCCACATCTTTCATCTCAGTCAGGCACTGTGGGCACAGGATAGGACATAACAGATGGGTCCTCTGTTTCTATAAGATAAGAGTGATATAGTCACTATAACTTTGGTTGTCCTATTCTGTGTCCCTGTGGGAAAGTCCTAAAACCCCCATGTGTCAGGACTTTAGTTATGGAAATTAAAAAAGATTGGAAACAGGGAGATTATAGCCAATTTATCCATTGAGACCCAAACCACCTTCCAGGGAGATTTATGTAAAATATTTCACCTGGAAGTTATTGGGAGATTGTTTGCTCAATCCTGTGAAGGAGCATATCCGTGGCAATCTGGGTCCACTGGTGAAGAGAAAGAGCTACAGTTTATCCAGTACTATGCCTTCCTGACTGACCTGCTCTCCCTCTGAGCTGCCAGGACCCAGGCAAATACCATTGTGCTTGATGTCATGGTGAAATTGAGTCCTCTTGGGAACTCATTGATCCCTTTACAGTTGTAGAAAGGAAACCATCAGCACCCTCCTGTGGTTATAAGCAGTACAATCCAAAATCCATAAAGGTTAGGGCCTGGTATGAAGCCAAAGATCATTATTTAGAAGTTGGTAGAATATGGGGAGTCAGATTATCCCTAAAAGGTCCAGACCCAGGCAGCAAATTTACTATTCTAAAGAAAGCAGCCCCATCCAGCCTATTGGCCTAAACAAATTCATTTTGTTACTACTGAAATGTGAGCCCTCTATGATGGCAAGGTCCAAAATTCTGATTTCCCCAGGAACATCTTTGGTAACGTCAAAGATAAAGGTTCATAATGCAGTGGAAGTCAGTTCTTCAGTGTTCATGTTGCTAGAAAGAGTATATCAATCTTTAATAATTCTCATCTGGACATAGGTTTGGACTGCTGGCTGTGCCTGGACCCTAAGCCACAATAACATGTTCAGAATGAACCTTATCAACTAATAAGCTCCACTTCCAACCCTAACAACTATAAATAGGCCTAACTTAAGCTCCGCATGTGGGACCTCAAGGGAAGGTGGCTATTTAATATCACCAAGATATCCCTTAGATGATTTCTCCTGTACAGATTATTGTAGTGTCAGACACCATATAGGAAAGTCTATGGCAAGCAAGTAAGTTTTCTGGAGATGGCCCACCATTTTGTCTGGCTGCAATGGATGTGCTCTGAGATGCAGGGACCTCAGAGACTTCATCCCAGGGTTGCTTTTTGCTGCTCTTATGCCTTTCCTGCCACTATTACATAGCCTAATGATTCCTGGGCATCAGCCCATGCTATTGGGCAGATCTTCTGCAGAATCAGTATGAAGATGTACTTTCATGTATTAATACTTTGTAAATGAATTTATTTGATGATCATGATTTTATAGAACTCGAAAGTTGATAAAATAACCTCAAGTGCCCTATAGAATAAAAGGGGTAAATAGAGTTCTGTAAACCTTCATGTATGAGGGGCTAATTACACTGGGAAAAGAAAGCAGGCTTGGAACAAATTTAGAATCAAGGGAAATATTCCTTCTAGGGTAGGAGTGAAGCCACTATCTGGTAGTTAAAGGTCATAAAGTGGGAATGGGCATTTTATTGTAGATTCAAAGACAGAAAATAAATGATGGACTAGCTTATTTATATAAGACTTCAAAATAAAAAGACACAAGACAGGTGATTTGTCTCTTGACAAAACCATGCTAACTTGTGACATAAAAATTATTGCTTTAAACTTATAGTGAACTTATGGAATGATAAAATGCTTTAAAAAAACAAACCATGTGATCAATTATCTTGAGAAAGTATAAAAACCAAGAACAACAGTAGAGTGGTGGTGTAGCCTTATCTACTTCATCCAGTATGTATGCATATGAGTATCTATTTGTTCTCTCTCTCTCTCTCTCTCTCTCTCTCTCTCTCTCTCTTTCTTTCTTTCTTTCCTGTCTGACTTACAAAGAGTTAATGAACTCTGAGCCTCTCACCTGGCCAGTGAGTTATCCCTGAGTCAAAGAGAAAAAACCTAAGTAACTAAATTTCTTTTCCCCTTCTGCTCTCAGTAGGAGTTAATTGCCAGAAGCCAATACCTGTTGGCTCCTAAATAACAAGAGATGAGATTCCCAGAATTCATCAACTTTTGGCCCTGATTGCAGATGCCACCCTCTTGCCTACCTTGGGTACCTGAATTCTCAGCAGGACCTGGGCACTGTATCCAGACACCTCAGTATATATACCAGGAATGGCAGTCAAGTGTATTTCAGACCCAGACACTACCTAGCTTTCTTTCACTAATAGCTTAGCTTCTGAATTTGCATTGGAGGAAAAACAAAAGCTTTTTCTGTCTCCTACATGGTAAACCACAGGTGTTTATCTACAATGGAGAAGGGCCCAGCTAAATATGGGACCTGGGTCCCCTATGTCATATGAGCTGTCTTCATTTTCATTCCCCTGTTGGTTGGAGCGGGCATGGCAGGCTCCACACAATTCAAACTTCAACCCTATTTATGGGGTTTAAACCCACTGAGGAATTCAGTGTTCTAGTAGACATAGATTGGAGCCATTTGGAAAATTCTTCTTCCCACCTGGAAGCCCAGTTTGACTCCTTAGCTGAGGTTATTCTTTAGAATTGAAGAGAATTGGATGTCCCTTTTATGAGACAAGGAGGCCTCTGCATGGCACTGGGAGAAACATGCTTCTTATATGCCAAACAGGCAGGAGTAATTAGATAAAAATTTAGTCATGGAAAAAAACAACTGTTAGGAAAAAAGAAAGGAAGCATTAAGAATCTAACAACTGTTATCAGTCTTTGTTCTCCTGGTCTACTTACAGCCATGACTAGGTAATTAATCTTATTGCTCCTCACTCTCAGTATAGGACCCTGCTTGCTCAACTGCCTACTTAGCTATAAGACAGAATAAATTCTGTTAAAACATTAGTGCTAAGGAGATGGCATAACCTCTTGCACTAAGGTGAATCCATGGGTTGATCACACCCATAGAAACAGAGGGGAATGTAACAGGCCTTCCAGAGCTTAGCACAATTCACACTATGATGGAATCAGGTCTTAGAGCCCAGCATGTTGACAATGCAGCCTCCCAAACTGTGAACCAAAACTTAATCCATCAAAGTTCATAGTTCAAGAAAAGTCTCATTTTACTAATACTGGGGTTTTTTGTTGTTGTTTTATTTATTGTTGGTGGTGGTGGGTTTTTTTTTTTTTTTTTTTTTTGATTTGTAATTTGTAGTTTGCTTTTGGCTAACTGTTCTTTCTGAATGAGGTGTGTTAGCCAAGTATGTGATTTTGTGCTCAAAAGATCACCCTTGGAAAGACAGGACTACACTGGGGTCCCGAACAGGCAGTTTAGATGCCAGGTGGCTAATAAAGGCCTTTTATTGGCTTGAACCTGTTTCTGAGTGTTCTTCTCTGGTGAGAAACTCACAACATCTGAGCAAGTAGATAGCAAGAAATAATCAAGCTCAGGACTGAAATCAATAAAATAGAAATGAACAAACGAATAAAAACCATTCAAAGAATCAATGTAACAAATATTTGGTAGTTTGAGAAAATCAATAAGACTCACAAACCCTTAGCCAAATTAACTAAAGAACACCAGAGAAGATGTTTAAATTAACAAAATTAGAGACAAAATGGGTATATAACAACAGATAATGAAGAAATCCAGGACTATTAAGGATATACTTTAAAAATCTGTAGTATGACTAATTGAAAAACTTAAAAGACATGGATACATTTGTTGACATATATCACTTGTCAAAGTTAAATCAAGATCAGACAGGCATTAAAACACACTTATAATCCTTAGTGAAAAGGTAGTAGTTGTTAAATGTCTACCAAACAAAAAAGGCCCAGGGTCAGATTGATTTAGAACAGAATTCCACCAGACTTTTAACGAAGAATTAATGCCCAAACTCCTCAAATTATTCCATAAAATATAAACAGAAGAAACATTGTATGATTTTTTTTACAAACAAACCCACAATTATCCTGATAATTGTGTATCCTAAGACATCTAACACCCAACAAAGAAATAGCATTACCGAACAATTTCCCCTATGAATATAGATGCAAAAATTCTCAAACTGAATTGTAAGAACAAAGAAGATCATCAATCATGATCAAGTTGGTGTCATATCAGAGATATATGGATGATTCAAGATACATAAATCTAATCTATGATATCTACCACATAAACAGACCAAACCATGTGATCATCTCATTAGATGAAAAAAAGGCATTCTGCGAAAAAAAAAGCCAACATCCATTCATGATGAAAATCAACATAATAAAGGCAATTTACAGTCAGCACCATGCCAACATCAACCTAGAGAGAAACTCAAAGCATTTCCACTAAAATCAGGAACAAGATAAGGTTTCCCACTCTCTCCATACCTATTCAATATAGTACTTGAAGGCTTAGCTAGAATAATAAGACAACAGAAGGAGATCAAGAGGATACAAATAGGAAAGGAAGGTACTTTGGTTCCTTCATTTGCAGATGACATGATAGTATATGTAAGTGAGTCTCAAAATTCTGTTGGGAAGCTCCTACAGATGATAAACACATTCAAAAGTACCAGGATACAAAATTATCTCACAAAATCAGCAGCCCTCCTATAGACAACTGACATATTGGTTAAGAAAAAGTAAGGGAAACAGCACCTTTTCTAATAGCCTTGACAAATTTAAAATATCCTGAGATAACTCTAACTGAGCAAGTGAAAGATTTGTATGATTGAAAGCTTCAAGTCTTTGATGAAAGAAATTGAAAAAACTGAATTAGAAGATGGATAGATCTCCCATGTTCATGGATTAGTAGGATTAATATAGTAAAAAATGACCTTCCCACATAAAGGAATCTATAGATTCCATGCAAACTCTATTAAAAGTCCAAAACAATTCTTCACAGATATTGAAAGGACAATCTTCAGCTTCATATAGAAGCACACACTTAAAAAAAAAAAAAAAACAAGATAATCAAAAAATCCTGAAGACTAAAAGAATTTGCTGGAGGTATCACTATCTGTGATCTCAAATTGTACTACAAAGCTATAGTAGTACAAACAGCATGGTGTTGGCAACAGAACAAAAAACAAACCTGCTGATCATAAGAAATTAATGACAGAGATGCAAGTCTACATGCTTATGGACATCTGACATTTTTGAATGATTTATTTTATGTGGTTGATGTTTTACCTGCATGTGTGTCTATGTTAAAGTGTCAATCTCCTGGAACTAAAGTTATAGGCAGATGTGAGCTGCCATGTGGGTGCTGTGAATTGAACTGGGGTCCTCTAGAAGAGCAGCCAGTGCTCTTAACAGATTAACAGATGAGCCACTTCTCCAGCCCCTGCACACTGGATATTTGATAAAGAATCTATAAATATATATCAGAAAAGAGCCAGCATCTTCAGCATATGGTACTGGTCAAACTGACCTTCAAACTGTTTTCATTAGAAAATGCAAATACATTCATACTTATCACTCTGCACAAAACTTAGTTCTACATGGATCAAAGACCTCAACATAAAACCAGATACACTAAATTTGATAATAACGAGAGTGAGGAATAGCCTTGAATTCATTGCCACAGAAAAAGACTTTCCCAGCAGGACACTCTTAGCACAGGAAGTAAGATCAATATTAATAAATGACACCCTAGGAAACTGAGAATCTTCTACACACTAAAGGTCACAGTCATTCAGACAAAGTGGTAGACTGCAGAATGGGATTTTTTTAATCAACTGCATATGTGGTAGAGTGTTAATATTTAAAATATATAAAGAATTTGAAAAAAAGGTCTTAAAGGGTAAAGACAAATGGCAGAGAAATGCTTAAAGAAATGGTCAGTATCCTTAGTTATCAGGTGTTGAGTTTATGTAGTGAGAGTCCCAAGTCTGTCCCTGGGCTCGGGTCTCTGGGAGAGGCAGGACTCGGAAGTTTGACAGTGCTCACACCATGCCGGATGTTGGGCTGTGAGAAGCTGCGGGACACCACCTGGGGATGGGGGAGTGTGGCTTGGGATCCCAGGGACTTCACAGAGCTGGCTCCGCCTGGTTCTCAGGCTCTTGGTCATCCTAGGTGTAGCTGGTTGCCTCCGATGAGCTGAAAATGGAATGAGGACCAGCAGGATGGATCTAGCCCGGGGCCGAGGGGGAAAAGGCAGAGAGGAGCCTGGCTGGGTCCTGCGGGGACCACATCCTTGGCTTGTCGCCGGCTAGCTGGTTTGGTTTGATAGAGGCCATGGCTGGGAGCATGGCCTTCTGTGGGAGACTACATGCAGATGTTTAGATAAAGGCCTGTTCCATTGTTCCCCACTGCAGATCCCAATGAAGAGAGACACTAGCCATCTACACTGTTCAGCGCTGACAGACAGCTACACATCTTCAAGGAAATAACTTAAAACTGTAAGAAGAAATCATAACTCTGGAAGATATTCTAACGCTACAAGGAAAAATAAAGCTACTGACCTGGGCGAAGAGCCGGGGATGATGCACGGTGAGTTCCTTGGGGTCCTGGATGGCTTTAAATCGAGGGAGACCCTTGCTGTGTCCATTTCACGTGGGAGATGTGACACTGAACTGGTCTGCAGGAACAAATTTGAAGGGAGTTGAGGTGAAATGAGCAAAAGAAAGTCCTCTGTGAACGCTCTGTTCTGTGCCCACACCCACCCACTCCTGTCTCTGAGGGTTTCTCCGTGGTTACAGACCTTGCTGTCTGTCCTACTCACACAGCTTACACACTACCATCTTTTTTCTTTTGCTGAAGTCTTCTCTCATACAAAACACCGTGACCACAGTCTTCACTCCCTCCTTCCTTTTCTCCCAGTTCCCCCTCCTCCATGCTCCCCCAGATCCTCTCGTTCTTTTTTTCCTTTCAGAAATGAGCAGGCTTCCCAGTGATATCAACTGAATACAGGATAACAAGAAGCAATAAAACCAGGCACAAACCCTCATATGACGACTGAACAAGGCAACTCGGCAGGAGGAAAAGGGTCCCATGAGCAGGTAAAAGAGTCAGAGACACCCCAACTCCAACTGTTAGGGGTCCTAGAAGAACATCAAGCTAACAGCCATAGCATATATGCAGAGGGCCTAGTGCAGGCCCATGCAGACTTCATGATTCCTGCGAGCCTCTGTGAGCCCTGCCTAGTTAATTCTGTGGGCCGTGTTCTCCTGGTGTCCTCCACGCCTCTGGCTCCCACAATCCTTCCTCCCCAGCTTCTGTGGAGTTCCTGAGCTTTGCCTAATGTTTGGCTGTGGGTCTCTGTATCTGTTTCCATCATACATAATTGTCTTAAGAAAAGAAGGTATAACATGTGGTCTCCTTTTGTTTTGATTCCTGTAACCATCTGTTTTGAGTTATTCTCTCAGAGCAAATGAAGCTCGAGGTGAGTGAAATGTAACAATCTTCCTCCATTTAAATTTAAAAGACCACTTACCTCAAATTTTCAGCAATTAAGATAAACACTATATTACGCTGTGTTGTAAAAATAAATAATAATATGTGAAAGTCCACGGTTATACATGACATGGATTGAAGCTCTAAGACAGTCCTGAAACATCCACGCTGTAAAGGAAGCTGTGGAATGTGGAAATGCCATGAATGTGGGAAGAATCCATGACTGACACAACAGGAAAAGCACTGAGGGCAGAGCCGCACTTGCAGCTCTGCCTTGTCCTGAAAGTCCAAGTGGATGTAACATCACTCACCTGAGTGAAGGGACTTCATCTGTCAGAGCTCAGGGAGTGGAGGACTTGGGTCTATGGGATGTGCTAACTCCTCCAAGGGTTTTCAGGCCTAGAGCCTTAGAGCAAGGACTACAAATGACCCCAAATCAGACATTCACATATTACAAGTGAAGAAGAAAAGCAAGGATTTCCTTAAAGTCCCCTTCTGTGGGAAGAGTGGAATTGTACCAGGCACTCATGATAACGTGGCCATGCAGCAGTCAGCTGGCTGTGAGCTCCAGGATACAGGGGTTGCACACTCATAGCATAGGGCTCAGACTCACCTCCCAAGACCACTGAAGAAGGAAGCAAGGGTAAGGATATATGAGGGTATCACAGCTCACTTAAGACTCAGGGCAACCTCCTCAGGGGTTTCTGATGACAGCCATTTTCCTCAACACCAGGGTCCATCTGCTTAATTTTTTGTAGTGCTGGGAATTGAACATCGGGCCTCATGAATTTGAAGCAAATATTCCATTTGTGGTTATGTTCCCAGCCCTTCATGCTTTGCCTAGACTGAAGGTTTTAGCAATTAGACAATATTTTGTATCTTGAGTCATGATATTTTACAATCAAATATAGAGAATTTATGAAAATATTCTCAAATTGTATGCAACACTTTCAGTATATATATAAGGGTCTCAAGCCTTAGTATGTAAAAACCACACCCAAATGCTTATTACTGATGCTTGTTTCTCATATAATCCCCTTCCCATGTCAAGATACCGGGGACTTTAGGCGGTGAGTGTGTAAATAAGCTGTAGATATTCATGTGGCTTATAACCACCTCATAACCTGGTAACCGATGAAAACAGTGGAGATGTGTTAGAAAGGTCAGTAAGGAAAAGGCTGATGCTCTTAGCAGAAGAGTCAAGTGGTGCTTTGGGGACAGTGAGGTTTAACAAAGTTCTCAGCTCTCTATGGCTTCCAGGAATCCACAATAACACTGAAAAGTAACAGTTCTGAGATGTGATGTTTTCTTTAACAGGTACTGGCAAAGATGTGAAGTGGTCAGAAGTGCCCAGAGCGTTTGTGGGCAGCATGCAGCATGCAGTAAGGTGAGATTGTTTTGCCTGGTACAGAATCTAGAGAAAAGCGTTGAATACCTGCATAATTATTTACACATAGAAAATCCCATGATCATTATTGTACATGCAGAAATAAAACCCTCTGAGAATTCATACTTGGAGAAGTTATCTAGCCATCTTACTTGGACTGTGGGTGGGAAGGAATGTCACCAATTTTGCTAAAGAACTTCAGATTCAGTCTTAGCTCAAGAAGGCAGCTTCAGCCACCCAGCCTTGAGAGGCCAATAGTGTGTGTATGGGGCGGGGGATCAGAAAAGGGAGACTTCTTCAATGTGGCAACAATGGGAAGAAGAACACAGAGATTAGTGACCCTGCCCCTGCCAAATCACAGTTTTGGAGTCCACAGAACATAAAGGAAGCAAAGTGTTCCAAGTGCAGTTCCCAGGCAGATTCTAGGGAGAGTGAGACATGAGGAAAGATTAGAGGAGTGTCTTTATTTCCACCCAGGGTGACTGGTGAAGAGTTCCCTTGGGAGAAGAGCATTTGTAAAGCCTGGAACAGCTGACTTGGTTTACAAATGCTTAAGCCACTGTGAGAACTGGGTGTAGAGGCACACAAGCCTTTGATCCTAGCACTGTGGAAGCTGAGGCAGGTGGATCTCTGTGAGTTCAAAGCCAGCTGGTCTACAGAGTAAGTTCCAGCACAGTCAGGACTATGTAGAGGGATCTTGTCTTATGTAAAAAAGGAGAAAATATTGTATACAAACCCAAAGATGGGTACCCAAATCTAACAGGGAAAGATGGTCCAATCAAAATGATGCTTCATAGACTAAGGTGTCACTTAAGATGTGTGAGCTGCTTAACAGATTTTTTTAAAAATGTCTTAAACAAGCTCAGTGAGCTAACAGAACATAAGAGAAGGCATTAATGGGAGACAGGAAATGATGAACGGACAAAATTATCTAACACTATAAATAGAGCCGTGTTGTGGATGGCCCTGGTGCCGCTTGTATTTTGATGTTAATTCCAGTTTCCCAGGAGGGGTTGTCTGGACCAAGGAATGAGTCACATGTTCTGGTGACTTCTTGTGAACCTTCTTCTGAATGAATAAAGGAACCAATCATTGGTCAAGTAGGTGGAACTTCTGAGTTGGATAGAGGAAGAGAGGAAGCAGGAGAGAGTTAGGGGCTTTTGGACAAGGTTAGCAAAAGGACACAGTATGCTAGTGTCTCTAGGCTTATGGCAAATCTGCCAGGATTGGCCACCACAGGATTTAGATTTAATATGACTTACAAGATTAGGATTCTATTTGAGGCACCCAGCGATTGAGTTAACATTGTTTTTTTTTTTTTTTTTGATACTTTATTTACATTTCA
>CM052700.1:18450605-18465915 GCA_028551405.1 Uromys caudimaculatus
CTCTGAGGTTTCTGCCCTTAAAAACCCTGCCTACCCCTCCATCGGGGTCGCTTCCCCTCGCCTCTGCGTAGGCAGTGGATCGACCCTGGTGCACCAGTTTCTAATACACCTCCCGTTTTACACCGAGACGTTTCCGTGTGTTCCTTGGCCGCCGCAACCCGTGATTGAGTGGGGTTTCCCCTGCCCTGGGGTCCCACAAGAGCATGCCTTCAGTGGATCAGTGAGTTTGGGGCCAGCCAGGCATACAGAGTGAATTTCAGGACAGCCAGAGCTACATAGAGAAACCCTGTCTCAAACAAAAAGTGTTTTCCACACATTTATAGGCAGGTATAATGCAGGCATCAGTGGTCACTAACAGGGAGAACAAGAAGAAATGACCCCTTGGCTGCTCAACCCAACAGCAGTGAGTCAATATTGGGAGAAGCCATGCCCTGAGATGGAACCCTGTGTGTGGGAACAGAGTGGAGATAAGGACAGAACTGGACTTTCTCCAGACGTCATAGTCATTCTCCAGAGAGGCAAGAGCCTTTCAGTGTCCTAGTGTCTCAAGAGAGTGTTTTGCCTGTGAATTCTTCCTGAGTTGATGAAGGGAAGCAGTGCTCAGAGCTTCTGCCATGGTTTGAAGGTGAAATGTCCCTTTTGGGCTAATGAGCTTAAACACTTTGTGTCCATCTCATGGGGCTGTCTGGAGAGATTTGGGACCTTTGGGAAGTAGCTACTAGGTAGAGAAACCTGATTGCTGCAGGTGGGGTCTGAGGTTCATATTGCAGCCTCAAGCCCAGCTCTCTGCATCCTGGTTAGTGTCAAGAATAAGTGGTTGACACACAGTCCTGCCACCACAAGTCAGTGCAATGCTGAGGACTCCTCACTATCTGAACAGCTTCTGTTATTCATCTTCCTTTCCAGAACAAAATGACTGTTTCTAACCACAGCACCCATTATTCATCCTTTGACCCTGAAAGCATTATGACTGTTTGTAACTACAAAGAGCAAATGGATTTGATGAGTTGGATTGCAAAACCTACATTCTCTGTCATTTGACATAGAGCAATCAAATAAGGAAAGCTCGTATTC
This sequence comes from Uromys caudimaculatus, assembly GCA_028551405.1. Taxonomy (NCBI): domain Eukaryota; kingdom Metazoa; phylum Chordata; class Mammalia; order Rodentia; family Muridae; genus Uromys; species Uromys caudimaculatus. The sequence continues at coordinate 18,451,680 of CM052700.1, forward strand.
CTAAATCCTGATTGGTGGGGAAATGTAACAAGGACTTGGAGCAGATGTTTATGCAAGCATTCTGTGATGTTCTTGCTTGAGCTTGGGGTCAAAGTTCAGCTCCTGAGTGTATTCTGCAGTCCAAATCAATCAGATGTGGCTTCATTACAATAAATTTTTGTCACCTGCATTGATCTGGTATTTGAGTTGTATTGTATATAAGCAGACCCCATAATATTTATTGCATTGGCCAGGAATCCAATCTCTCTCCCTGGGTCCCTGATTTGTAATTATCTGTGTTTGGGGACTTCATTTTTGAAGTCTAAAACCTCCAGAAGTATGCCTGTCTTCTGTTTTCTGCTTGGCACCTTTCTGGGACCCAAGAAATTAGAAACTAGTCTTAGTATTTCTTCTAGGATAAGTGAAGGTCAGGAAAAATCCTGCTTCCTCTCTGGTTCCCATCTGGTTCTGGTTCTGGGTCCCAAGTCTGAGGTATCTGGTTCTCTTCCAAATCTTCCACAACTCTATTGGTTGTCCTTGGCATGCCAGCCTGTCTGTGTCTGTCAGTTTGTGGCTGTAGTTTCATTTAGTTGCTTCATTGTTGCTCTATTTCACATTCAGAGAAACAAGTCAAATATCATCCCTTGACTTAGTTTTAACTCATTTCAAGGATTAATAGAAATAAATCAGCTGAATTTAGACAACAAAAACTGATATTCTGGCGCAGACCTTGAAGCACTGCACCCTTGGCTAGGAGGACTGCACCACCATATGTTTGTTTCTGACTGGTCTTAAATGAATCAATTTACTATGTTACATGTGTTTTGGTTATAGAGTATTTGCTTATAAATTATCAGGTATGTTAGAAAATTGAGCATAGTACTACCTGAGGACCCAGCTATACCTCTCCTGGGCATATACCCAGAAGGTGCTCCAACATGGAAAAAGGACATGCTCCACTATGTTCATAGCAGCCATATTTATAATAATATAACATCTTTTTAAATATATGCTCTTGATAAATAGGTAAATGAATGACTAGAAATTAGAGCCACAGCCAAACACCAGAAACTAAAAAATCCCTATCTTATGATGCAATAGGTCAATGACATCAAGCAAGCAGTCTGATACTGAACTTGGAACAGTTTCTCTATCCTTTGGGGATCAAAGGACCTTTTTTAAAGGAATAGCTTAGGGTTGCCTGCAAGTCAGATATTAATTGATGACTAGGGTCACTAGGATATAAGAAACCATATTAAAGGAGTAGAGCATTAAAAAATAATGAGAATCACTGGCTTAAATTTATGTCTCTCATCAGAGATCTGGGATATAAGAGGCACCCAAGAATCAATGGGGGTGTTCTTAGCTGTGACTCACCAGACATAGAAGATGGAAGACAAAAAGGCCACCTCCTGTATGCAGACAGGAGTAGGCAAGGAATTGGGGCAGTCCTTCCCATTGATTATTGATTCGCATTGCCACAATCCAGGTGGAGTCCTCAGTTGCTGTATGTATTATCTTTTTGGAGACCTTGGGGGTTATTACTAGGGTCTGAGAGTCTGTCTGTCATAGTAAGTTTAAACATCTTAAATGTCATATTCAGTAGATCTCTGACATGTTTGAGGGCTCATATCCATAAAGCATATATGAGTTAAACAATCCTTGTCTGGTTTTGGCTATTTGCTTTAGATTATGCCTTGAAAACATAAAAGAGGAGGCTATTAGCAGGGCTTATTCCTGTGATTCATTATGTTACTATTTAGCATGACTAGAAATACAGTTCTGGACATATTAAAGAATTTGATAATTTATACTGTGCCTTGTCTGGCCTCAGTGGGAGAGAATCCACCTAGCCTCACAGAAACTTGATGTGCCTGGGGGAGGGGGGCTCCACCAGCTCAGAGGAGAAGGGGATGGGGTAAGGATTGTGGATTGTGGGAGCAGGTGACCAGGAGGCAGGCAGGAAGCAGGGATGTAAAGAGAATAAGTAAAAAAATAAAAATAATCTTGTCTACAAAAAATGCAGGGACAGGGATGGAGCAGAGGCCAATAACTGGCCCAAACTGAGACCCTTCCCATGGCAAGCGTCAGTACCTGAGTCTATTAATAATAGTTATGCTTGCAGACAGGAGTCTAGTTTGGCTGCCCTCTGAGAGGCCTCACCCAGCAGCTGACTCAGATAGATGCAGACGCCATAGTCAGACAGTGGATGGAGCTCGGGGACTCTTGTTAAGAAAAGGCAGACAGGTTTGCCTTACTAACAGACTTCATATTAAAATGTAAACAGCCTTCACCCGTACATTTTTACTACTTATTTAAAAGAATTTGCTTTGCAATGACTGCTCTCAGTAATAGATATGCATGTCTCTGATAATGATTAGATGGAAAGAAAAAGGTCTAGAATCTATGGGAGTTCTAAGGGTCTAAGAAAGTGTTCTAAGATGTGTAACGGTCTGACAATGTGAACAGTTAAGGAAGTTCTGATGGTCAAAAAATGACTTAAGATGTGTAAATACAAGTCATAAAGAGATAAGAAAGTGATTTAAGGTATATGAAAAAGTGGCAAATGTTTCAGATTTCTTGCCCCCTCCATGCTGTTGTTATACTAAGATGTCAAAAGTTCAGGATTTTATCATTGATCAAGGGAATTCTGATAAGCTGTAGAGCACTGACTTACTCAGTCACAAACTCATAGATTTTAATTTTCTTTGATTGTCTTCTATACATAAGTTGAAGATGCTTTTCATCATGCTAAAACATCTCTGTCCAACCTCACTCACTCTCTTACTGTTCTTAACCACAGTTCCTGTTATTCACCTTTTGCTCCCCAAAACATAATGACTGTTCCTAACTACAAAAGAACAAATGGATTTGATTGATTGGCTGTAAATCCTACATTCTGTATTACCTAAGGAAAGCCCTTAACCCTAAATTCTCATTGGTGGAAAAATACAACAATAACTTGTCACCGATGTTTGTGGTTCATAAGCTTAAATATTCTGTGATATTCTGGCTCGGGGATCACAGTTCAGCTTCTGAGTGTGTTCTGTAGCCCTGATCAATCAGTATGAGCTTGATTACAACAAATCTTCATCATCTGCATTGACCTGATATTTGAGTTGCAATAGATCTAAGTGGACCTCATAAAAATCTGTATATAGGTCATCTTAATCTGCTACAACATACTTGTATGTAACTTGGATTCAACTATTCTTATAATAATATATTTGCTACAACATACAGTACATATATAAGTTGGGTTCAATCCTTGTTTATAAAAATAGAACTCATGAACAACATAAGTTTAAGTTAATAAAGGTTCATAAATTCCTACATTAATAAATGTAAGTCTACTGTGGTTAACAGAAACTTACTTAGAAATGTATGTATAATCACTAATGTCTTTGTTAGATGTGCTCAACACTAGGCTTCTTGAAATTTTTAGATCAGGAACAATATGTGATGAATTATGTATACTTGATAAATAAGGTTTACAAATTCTTAAGGTTTATTCAGGGTAGCAGGAACTGCCTCGAAGAGTGGGTATAGGATTTTTATTTGTTTGTTTGTTGTTGTTAGGTTGTTTTTGTCTCTGCTAAACTTGATAGGCTTTAGCTATTTGGATACACTGAGTCACGCAAGAAGCTTCGGTGCTCTGTAATGATACACTGTGAACGTATCAGAAAAGCAAGGTTGCCAGACCCTGTGAATTGTATTTGTAGTTTAATATAGGTTGACACTGTGTTTATGGCTTGTTTTGATACCAAAGGATCTTAATCATCAATTCAAATTTTAAGGCTCAATCTTAATAGGGAAAAAAACTATAATATCCTAATATTATAGAAGCTACTAACTTGCTGCGACTGTTAAAGACAAATAAGACATGCAAGTTAATGTTCAGTTACTTTACAAACGATCAGATTCTTTAATGTGCTCAGAACTATGCCTGTAGTCATGCTAAGTACAAATTACAATTCATTTACAAAGACATGCTTCAGCCTTCTGTATATGTTTTCAGGTTAAGACTGAAGCAAGTAACTAAAAACTAATAAAGTTTGCTTACAATTAAGCAATATATAATGACCTTCAAACTCCTCAAAAAGATCTTATGAATATGACATTTAAAGTGTTTAATGGAAAAGTTTTCCTGATAAACAAATGCCAGCTTCTGATGGCAGCAGTTGAGGCTGTCTCCGAAGATGATGAATCCACCTGGATTGTGGCAACACTGACCATTGCGCCTAGGACTACCCCATGCTTCATTTGCTGTCAGGGTCTCACACAAACTAAGGACACTGTTGGGTTGACTGCCCTACTCTGCCTCAACAAGATAAGTTAGTTTTCTCAAGTTGCTCATTGTCAACAAAGTCTCTCAGCTCTTCTGCGTCTGGTGGCTGAAGGCTGATGAGACTGTGTAAGCAGGACACTTAATGCATTCTCTATGACAGCTGAAGACTGATGAGTCCTGCCCACAACAAAGTCTTCAAGGTCACCATGGAGGAGCCTGAGCTGTCTGTCTAGGTGGTACTGTCATTTGAATTGATGCAGAGGTCATTTGGATTATACTTCCTGCTCAGATTTACTCTTCTCAGATATCTGATGATGATGGTGGTGGCTAGATGTAGCTTTATAAGTTTAGCAGCAATAATTTGATTTTAGCCAACTCTGTCACCCCTGATCAGTCCATTTCACATGTAAAAATAAAGCTTTGCTTTTTCTAGAGATCCTTAGGGCTCTTGCTGAGAAGGTAGATCCACAGGCTTCACACTAAAAGGAATAAACTCACAAAACAGGCTTCCATGTAAAAACAAACTCAAGCTGTTATGCTACTAACACTAAGATTTTACCATCTTCATTCCTTCATTTAAAATAACTTGCTTTTCAATGACTGCTCTCAGTAATCAGCCACCTATGTCATATAATAAATACTTGGATTTTAAAATGGCTTAAATTCATTTAAGTTGTGAGGGTCTAAGAAAGTGATTTAAGGTGTGTGAAATCTGTGTAAGTTGTGAAAGTCTAATGAATTTATTTGAGGTATGCAAAGCAAACTGTCAAGGTCTGAGGATGTGTCTTAAGGTTTGAGAAAAACGAGATTTAAAGGCAATACATGATGCTAAGATTCCCAAGGTTCAGAGTTTTAGCATTTTAATCAATAGGGGTCAAGTAAGCTATTAATATAGCCTTGGTGATGCACTGGCTACTATTATCACAGACACAGACTCAAGTTTAAAATTTTCCTTTGGTTGTTTTCTAAATAGATATGGATAGTTAGATAGATAGATGGATGGATGGATAGATAGATAGATAGATAGATAGATAGATAGATAGATAGATAGATAGATAATATAGACAAATAGATACAGATACGTATAGATGATATAGGTAGATATTTCTATATATAATATATTTTAGATAGATAATTGATAGACAAAACAATCATAGATAGAGATACTGGAAAGAGAAATAAATACACATATTTATTTATGCTTTTAACCTTTAACTGTTCTTTGGGTCCCTCAAACTTTCACCATGGTTCTCAGGTGTAAGTCTACTCCAACTGTTTACAGACAGTAGTGAGCTACTTTTTCTACAGTGAGGATTTCAGTGCAGATTACAATGATCATGCTAATATATCTAAAACTTTATCCTCTTTTTTGTAAACTTAAAAAAAAAAGATAAACTTAAGGGAGTCCTGATTTGTCACAGGTCAAAGTGGACTTTAAATAAAGACTCCTGCTGACCAACAGCTTAAGATTTCCCACCTACTCCCTATCCCCGAGTGTGGGCTGTTTCCTTCCCCTGGCATTGGAACTCCTTCCATACACACACCCAACTACCAGAACCACAGGCCTGGAACTTTCAGGTATATACCTGAAATAAAGATTTTCCTCGAAGTTCCTTAACTTTACCTTCTGGCCCTAGTCTATATCTGTCCCAGCAGATCTGCACTCAGCTGACCAATACCATACAGAATCCAACTGGGGCCAGCAAACTGCTCTAAAACTGCTTTCAAAACACCAGTCCCAGGTGATCTTGCAGAACCAGTAGGCCCTGGACCTGAAAAGTTGATGCAAATCAGTCCAGCCAAGTGGAAGAAACATTTAAATACTTTCATGAGCTGGCAAAACCTTAAACATGCCAGGGGCCAACTCTTTTGCAGAACTCTCATTTATGGTCTCTCTTGGGTTCCTGGCTCTTATATATCCTTGGCAGACTGACTTCCATATACCTCATAATAATTCCCACTCCCTGTGTCTTCAGGTTCTTTCAGGAAAGAATTGGCAAGATTACACAAACATACTTTTGATGGAATTTCCTCAGGTCTCCAACATTGCTCACCAGCTTGAGCCCCTGCTTTGGACCAGTGTTGAAGACTGCTCCAAATAAGCCTGCACTTTGCTATCCATGGTGGTACTGGAGAACCTGGGTGGTTTTCTTTGGACTTCACAGTCCAGCCTGTTGTTGATGTTAAGTGATGATGTACTCTCTTCTGTAACTGCTGCTCAGCTGAAATTAGGGCGTTGTTCTCAGGGTCCAGGAAAGCTGAACTGTTGGTCAGTGGTCAGGAGAGGGGAAGGAAGTCAACAACAACAGGGAACATGCACTAAAGCCTCTAGTTAACGTTAGAAAAGTCAGTCTTTATAACGTGTGCTGCAAAGAGATGTTGACATATAAGGGCCTCAGATGAAAGCATGCCTGACTCAGAAAATTGCCATCTTGCTTTTTAAGCCATGGTTTGCCTTTTTTTTTTTTTTCCTTCAAAGAGTAGCTTTATTGAGTTCAGGTGGAAACTATCCATTAGATTTAGCAAAACAAAATAAAAACAAAAACAAAAAGTACAACCAAACCAAAAAAAAAAAAAAAAAAAAAAAAAAAAACCCAGAGCAACAACAAAAAACTTGCCAGTGATCTTTGAACTAGATCTCAGCTTGTTGTGAAAGTTTTTTTCTTCATCTAGTTGTCTGGGGTCAGAATGGAATCTGTTAAGTATAAAATACTTAATTTTTTTGCTTAATGCATTCTAATGCTAATTACATTCATGTTGACAAATTGATAACTTTTCACTGGTTGATACTCTCTAGCCAAAGGTTGGTAAATTCTCAGTTGTCTTTGTGGTTACAGTGCATCAATGGAAAGAGTTGAAGTTATGAATAAGGTTGGTAAGCTTATCTATTTTTTTAAATTGTGTATAAAATTTTATCTAGTAAACTTATTTCTAGCAATTTATGTTGACAGAAATATGTGTGTACTGTGGGATATCTATCACAGTATTATATACAATGGTGAATTAGGAGAAACATGTCAAAATTAAATACAGAGGAAATAAATTATGAAATTACTAGTAGACATTTCTATAATAATTAAAATGCTATTTTCTAGACTAAAACTTTAGAAGCCAATATTATCATCATCTTATAATTTCACATTATAAATATGATTAAAATAAATTAACTCACTTTGTAAAAATATTATGGAATTGGAAATTATTTCTGAAAGATCAACTCTTACAGGTTTATAGGCCATTCATTTTTTTCTCTTTTAAAATGACACGGGAAAGTTGACTACAGGCAAAATAGCACACAACCTAATCTCATAAAGCACATGTTTAATGTTACTTCTTTTCAGCAGGTTTTGAAAACCTTACTACTGTCACACTCAACTAGAAATAAGTTGACAACTCCTGACTAAATTCAGAGAAAATAAATACTAGTCTTCTAAAATATGCAGGACTCACCTCCCTAATGTGGCCATAAAATTCAAATACCTCCAATGTTCTCCCCTGAAGAGATGTTAGCCTCACTCTGAGCAAAGAGCAACATTCCTTTGCATTTCCAAAGGATATTACACTGAGATCCTTCAGATGCCTATAACATTTGCTGAAGTAACCCCTTAAATGTTTCTATTTGACCAGCATGAAGTGTCCTTCCTTATCTTTTTTGATAACTTTTGGTTGAAGGTTGATTTTATTCGATATTAGAATGACTACTCCAGCTTGTTTCTGGGAACCATTTGCTTATAAAATTGTTTTCCAACCTTTTACTCTGAGGTAGTGTCTGTCTTTGTAACTGAGGTGCATTTCCTGTATGCAGCAAAATGCTGGGTCCTGTTTACATATCCAGTGTCTTAGTCTATGGCTTTTTATTGGGGAATGGAGTCCATTGATGTTAAGAGATAGTAAGGAAAAGAGATTGTTGCTTCCTGTTATTTTTGATGTTATTTTTATGTCTGTGTAGCTATCTTCTTTTGGGTTTGTTGAAAGAAGATTACTTTCTTGCTTTTTCTAGGGTGTAGTTTCCCTCCTTGTGTTGGTGTTGTCCATCTATTTATCCTTTGTAGGGCTGGATTTGTGGAAAAATATTGTGCAAATTTGGTTTTGTCATGGAATATCTGATTTTCTTTGTCTATGGCAATTGAGAGTTTTGCTGGGTATAGTAGCCTGGACTGGCATTTTTGCTCTATTAGGGTCTGTATGACATCTTCCCAGGATCTTCTAGCTTCATATTCTCTGGTGAGACATCTGGTAAAATTCCGATAGATCTACCTTTATATGTTACTTGACCTTTTTCCCTTACAGCTTTTAATATTCTTTTTTTTGTGTGTGCATTTGGTGTTTTGATTATTATATGACAGGAGAAATTTCTTTTCTGGCCTAGTCTATTTGGAGTTCTGTAGGCTTCCTGTGTTTTCATGGGCATCTCTTTCTTTAGGTTAGGAAAGTTTTCTTCTATAATTTTGTTAAAGGTATTTACTGGCCCTTTAAGTTGAGAATCTTCCCTCTCTTCTATACCCATTATCCTTAGGTTTGGTCTTGTCATTGTGTCTTAGATTTCCTAAATGTTTTGTGTTAGGATCGTTTTGCATTTTGCATTTCTTTGACTGTTGTGTCAATGTTTTCTATGGTATCTTCTTAATCTGAGATTCTCTCCTCTATCTCTTGTATTCTGTTGGTGATGCTTGAATCTATGACTCCTGATCTCTTTCCTAGGTTTTCAATCCCCCAGGTTGTCTCCCTTTGTGATTTCTTTATTGTTTCTGTTTCCATTTTTAGATCCTGGATGGCTTTGTTCAATTCCTTCACCTGTTTGGTTGTGTTTTCCTATAATTTTTCAAGGAATTTTTGTGTTTCCTCTTTAAGAGCTTCCAGCTGTTTACCTGTGTTCTCCTGTATTTCCTTAAGGGAATTATTTATGGCCTTTTTAAAGTCCTCTACCATCATCATGAGAAGTTATTTTAGATCCAAATGTTGCCTTTCCGGTATGATGGTGTATCCAGGATTTGCTGTTGCGGGAGAATTGGGTTCTGATGATGCCAGATAACCTTGTTTTCTGTTGCTTCTGTTCTTGTGCCTGCCTCCTGCCATCTGGTTATCTCTACTGCTATCTGCCCTCACTTTATCTGGCTGGAGTCTGTCCTTCCTGAGAACCTCACTGTGCCAGAACTCCTCAGATACCAGCTGTCTCTGGAATCCTGTAATTCTGGGATCCTGTGATCTTAAGATCCTGGGTATGACAGAGCTCCTGGGAGTCAAGCTGCCTCTGTGACCTTCAGATCCTGGTGTGACTAAGCTCCTGGGATCCTGGGATCCTGGGCCTGTTAGAGCATCAGGGAGTTCAGCTTCCTCTGGGTGTTGTGGGACTGGCTGAGGAGTTTGCACCCAAGGTCTGCTCAGGGCACTTGCCCAGACCAGAACGAACCTGTGCCCTCTGGTTTGCCTTTCTATAATCATCTTATGTGCTTATGATCTGACATTTCAACATTTACAGCTGTATCAACCACTAACTGAGACAGGAGGTGATAACCAGGTATGGTTGGGTCAAAACCTTATCTAAATGGTGTTTCTGTACAGAGTTGGGCAGGATCTGTGTTGCTGGACAAGGAGGAAAAGTGGACACACACACATACACACACACACACACATACACACATACACAAACCCGCCAAGACGCCAAAGACACACTGAATATAAGAACAATGTATTTATACCATCCTAGAATTTGTTCTGAACACTGGTGTGACACACAGTGACTAAGCCCAGTTCATAACACATGTTTCTCATTTTATGTATCTGCATTATTTTACTTTTCTCATTCTTTCCACCCTTGAAATACTAATTGTTTTGTAAAATAGTATTATCTTCATACAGTGACATATCTTTATGCTGTTTACTAAATTCTAGTACTCATAATCATTATATTTCAAATTCATCACAATATAACACAATATAATACAGTTATTATACAATATTGGGGGCAGTAGGTTCTACCTTCATAAACCATACATTTCTTCATCTGTAAAATGACTGGAAACTATCTACTTCATAAACTTTTGGCATTTATCAAAAAATTCTTATAAATTTAAAAGCATAGTGTCTGCTACAAAGCACCATTCAATATCCAGTAATGCTTCCTCCTCTTCCTTCCCACTCCAAAGTGATGCTTTTTTGTAAAACTGAAAGCAAAAACACATTTGGTTGATTTTAGAAACCACTATTCCTTCATAATAAGATATAAGGAACTGTGTAGACATCCTGCCCTGTGGGAGCTGTTCTGGGAGAGATTAGACTGAGGGGAACAGCCACTGATCACTGAAGAGATCATGTGAGCTCTAGTTATGTGGAAGTAACTGCTTCAGGCCTTTTTTGGCATCCCCAGAATGGTAAGTCATCTCCATTGTCCAGACATGTCAATGGTTTACCCTCAAGCTGTTGTGAACCAATGGAATGTCTTCCAAACCCCTTTCCAGCTGTCACCATTCCTCCTGACTTCATCTCCACAGCACACTGGGCATTTGTGTTCCCCCACAACACCATAGGCATGTTCTCCCTTTGTATTTGCAGATCCAGCTTCCTAGAAGACCCATCTCTCAGATACTCACTCTTGATCCCCTGTGCCTTTCATGGCTGGACTTCAGCATTATCTCTCAGAAGGCCTGCCTGGATGACTCTGTTTGCTGCTGTCTCTAAGGTCAAAATATCTTTCCATTTAAATGTTTTCCTTGCTGTTTTCAATATCATACAGTCTCTGATGCAGGTGTTTCATGATTGCACATATACACATTCATAGAAACCATAGAAGGAAAAGAGGTTCACATTTGTTTAAACCTGGATCTTATAATTTTGAGAAACACTGTCACATAGAGGGGTGGTTATATCTGAATGAATAAATGAATGAATGAGCTCTGTGTACATTCTATGCATCAAAGGAAAATTTTGTCATTTTTTCACAAAGCAGGCCACTGTCCATGTTCCTCTTTCTGTGTTTGTTTGTTTGTTTCTTTCTTTCTTTCTTTCATTCTTTTTTTACTGAGAGATCTAATCTCAATGCTGTGAATTTTGCACAGCTTGAGTCATCTAGTTAAAAGGTATAGGTTGGTTCAGTTCCCTCACTACTGGGTCACTTGTCTTGCTGGCTATATTCTGCTACTTTTGTCCTTCAGGTTCACATTCAGGCTGATGTCTGTAGGAAAATAATCACAATGAGGGAAGACAAATTTTCTAGTTTCTTGATTTGGGTTCATGGACAGTAGTGTTGAGGAACTTGCATTGTCCTTCTTAAGTTTCATTTTCTTACTTCCATGTCAACAAGCCCCTCCCCTAATTTTACTTAGGAGAAACACAAGCAGAAGGAAACATGCTTCTTTCTATCAGGCTGGCTCACTTGGATCCTCCTAGCACTGTCAAAGCCTCTACTTTCTCCTGACCCTGATATCTGAAAGTCCTAGAAAAAAAAGAAACTAATGCACCCAAGAGGAGTAGAAGGCAGGAAATAATCAAAATCAGGGCTGAAATCAACCAAGTAGAAACAAAAAGAACTATACAAAGAATCAACAAAACCAGGAGTTGGTTCTTTGAGAAAATCAACAAGATAGATAAAACGTTAGCCAGACTAACCAGAGGACACAGAGGCAGAATCCAAATTAACAAAATTAGAAATGAAAAGGGAGACATAACAACAGATTCTGAGGAAATTCAAAAAATCCTTAGATCCTACTATAAAAGCCTATACTCAACAAAACTGCAAAATCTGGATGAAATGGACAATTTTCTAGAAAGGTATCAAATACCAAAGTTAAGTCAGGATCAGATAAACCATCTAAATAGTCCCATAATGACTAAAGAAATAGAAGCAGTCATTAAAAGTCTCCCAACTAAAAAAAGTCCAGGACCAGATGGGTTCACTGCAGAATTCTATCAGACCTTCAAAGAAGACCTAATACCAATATTCTTCAATCTATTCCACAAAATAGAAACAGAAGGAACACTACCCAATTCCCTCTATGAGGCCACAATCACACTGATACCAAAACCTCACAAAGACCCAACAAAGAAAGTAAACTTCAGACCAATTTCCCTTATGAATATCGATGCAAAAATACTCAATAAAATTCTTGCAAACCAAATCCAAGAACACATCAAAACGATCATTCTGGAAAAGCCAGGAGTGGGCCCAAGACAACCTCCACAGCTCACCAGGAACTGCCCCGAACCTGGGAGACACAGGGATCGAGGAAGGCGGGCATAGAAACCCCCTGGATCCCAACAGCGGGTGGCTGAGGCAGGAGACATCTGTTTGGGCCTCCAGGTTTCCACAGTCAAGCAGCGCAGGGAGAAAATTTTTCTCCCAGGAGCGTGGAAAAGCCCCGAGTGGGGGCAAAACGAGCCCCAGCGCTCACCTATTCCACCCAGTTTCCACGGGCCACAGAGATTGAGGGACAGGAACTTCCGGCAGTGGTCAGGGACCTCAGCTTGGGCCACAGGGCTCCATAGCAAATTAGCGCCGGGACAAGGATACCCTCCCAGGAGCTTGGAAAAGCAGGGAGTGGGCCCAAGACAACCTCCACAGCTCACCAGGAACTGCCCCGAACCTGGGAGACACAGGGACCAAGGTAGGCGGGCATAGAAACTCCCTGGAGGCAGAGACCTCTGCCTGGGCCACCAGGAGTCCATAGCCAACTAGCACCGGAAAAAGCTACCCTCCCAGGAGCTTGGGAAAGCAGTGAGTGGGGTTAAGGGGAGCAACACCTCTCACCTGGACCCGCCTGGATCTGCCGGGACCCAGGACCTGAGAAGTGGGGGACACAAAATCTCTGAACCTTCCAGTTTCCACCTGTGGGCAGAGACCTCTGCCTGGACCACCAGGAGTTAATAGCAAACAAACACCTGTAAAAGCTACCCTCCCAGGAGCTTGGGAAAGTCGTGAGTGGGATAAAGGGGAGCAACACCTCTCACCCGGACCTGCCGGGATCCGCTGGGACACAGCGCCTGAGAAGCTGTGGAACACAAAATCTCTGAACCTTCAGGTTCCCACCTGTAGGTGGAGACCTCTGTCTGGGCCACCAGGGGCCTGTGCCTGGGGAACCCAGCCTAGGCCACAAGGCTCCAGGAGAGAGCGGGTATCCCAGTAGTGCTGACACACCTTTGAGCACAGGCAAAACCACCACTTCTGCTCAAACCCATTGGACCAAGAGGGACCCTTGCAGAGCCATCAGGGCATAGGAACCAAGGGACAGCTGGGGACAGGATCTTTCCGATTTCTTTCTGCACCCCAGAGCAGACCCGGTGCGACAGCTCTCCAAACCCAAACACCTCTCAGAGAGAGCTGGTCGTCAAGGAGTACTGACACAGAGGCCTGCAGGAGGGGCAAGCCACAACCAGACAGAGTAAGATCAGCTAAAATCCGAGTCAACATCATGGCAAAAGGCAAGGCTAAGAACATAAAGAGCAGAAACCAAGAGTACTCGGCACCATCAGAAACCAGCTCTCCCACCACAGCAAGCCCTGGATACCCCAACACACCAGAAAAGCAAAACTCAGATTTAAAATCATTTCTCATGATGATGGTAGAAGACGTGAAGAAAGAAATGAATAACACCCTTAAAGAAATACAAGAGAACAGGGATAAACAACGAGAAGCCTTTCAAGAGGAAATTCAAAAATCCATTAAAGAATTACAGGAAAACGCAATCAAACAGGCAGAAGTGCAAGAAAAAACAATCAAACAGACAAAGGAAATGCATAAAACTATCCAAGAGATAAAAATAGAAATAGAAACAATAAAGAAATCACAAAGGGAGACAACCCTGGCGTTAGAAAACCTAGGAAAGAGATCAGGAACCATTGATGGAAGCATCACCAACAGAATACAAGAAATAGAAGAGAGAATCTCAGGAGCAGAAGATACCATAGATAACATCAACACAACAGTAAAAGAAAATGCAAAATGCAAAAAGCCTCTAAACCAAAACATCCATGAAA
>CM052700.1:18466415-18487312 GCA_028551405.1 Uromys caudimaculatus
AACAAGGGGTATCTACAAATGGAAGCAACAACAAGCATAACTGTATGTTTTCATTTGTGTGCTTTCGACTGCAGCAATGCATCTCAGATTTAATTTGGACCTAACTTTTCAACCAGCTGATAAGTTTTTTCTCAAATCTCAAACCATCAAACTTTGTAATATACTTAAAGGATGATGTCCCCTGCCATAAAACTTGAGTTCTCTCACCAAAATCAACAACTTCGTCTTCTAGAGGAGTTATGGTCAAATTTACATATTTACCGATTAGCTAAAATTAAGGCAGGGTAGACTTTCAACTTGACATACACATAGGGTACCATTAATGATCACAATGGGGCCATTTCATGTCAACAGAAGTAAAGTCATGATAGGAACCCATGTAGGGTAACAAGCAAAGCAACTCTGTAACTTTGGAGAGAGCCAAATAAACTCCTCAGGAATTACTTTGATCTCCATATCAGGGCAGGTCCTTTCAAAGTACTCACTGTGGGTGGCTAGTCCTATTACTGTGGCCACCAAGAAAACCACTCCAATGCTGGCCAAGCTCAGAGCTGTCCAATGCCACCTTGAATACTCAGGGTGATCTGTAATTATTAAATATTCTCCTGTAACATTTAAACATTTTAAATATACTTGTAAATGTGTCATACTGTAGAAAATCCTGAGAGTACACACCATCTTAAGACAGGAAAGGAACCTATAATCTGTTAAGTGGTGAGGTCAATAGGCGTTGTGGCTCGCATCTATAAATCCTGCATTCAGGAGGTTCAGGAGGTTCAGGCAGGAGCTTTGTCGTGTGTTCATGGCCAGCCTGGGATAGCAGAGTGAGCCTCTGTCTCAAGCAAACAATCAACAACAAAGTCCCTAGTCAAGATTATCTGAGATGAACATAAACTTAGGGTGTCTTGAAAACTGGATTTATTGAGTTTAAGAGATCGATGTGGTTTATTCGCCATCATCGAATAGTCTTCTTATGGTGGCAATTCTATCCTAACATCACACTTCACAGAGTAGAGTGGGTTGTTTAGCTCTCACTTGCATATTAACTAACTTACTCAGACAATATTCAAAAGAACTGAGTCCGAGGAAGAAATACGCAAGTAATGCCAAATAATTGAGTGAAAGTAAAAGCAAAAAAAAAAACAAAAAAAACCCCCCACAAAACAAAACAAAAAACAAACAAAAAACAAAAACAAAACAACAAAAAACAAAACAAAACAAAAAACCAATTGTCTGAGGAGGTACATGAGCAAAACTCATTTTAATCATCTTCTCAAAACAAAGCATATTTGTACTGACTGAGAAAACAAACCCGGGCATTAACCATTATAATTTTGTATTTTACTTTAATAAATATAAGGCTTTCTTAATCTTCAATTCAGAAAAAAAATACTAACTCAGTCTAAACATATTTATAAATATACTTTATGTGCCAAGAATTAGGCTGCTATGACTGTTATGGATAACTACTAATTCAAGTAGGTAGGTTGATAGATGTCATTGAGCATTGCCAAGTAGGTAACAACACTGTTCAGACTAAGCTAGCTTACGTTGTAAATATTAACACTGAAGGTAGAATTAAAGAAAATTGGCCACTAATGCTGGATGGTTAATTCCAGAACTTGGGAGGCAGAGGCAAGCAGACAGATCTCTGTGAGTTCCAGGACAGCCACGGCTACACAGAGAAACCCTGTCCTGGAAAAACAAAACAAAACAAACAAACAAAAGAGTCCCCACTAACATTCTAGTCAGGATAGTCAGTCATCAAGGGCAGACTCCAGATTCCTACCTTTGCATGTCCACTTGTGTTGGCAGTGATAGAAATGTTTTCTAGGCTTCTTTACAGTTGTTCTTTCTGTGTGTTGCATCTGTCCACCCACCCTATAAATAGAATAATCCATTTTTGAATGAGAAGGAAACAGACACATTGTCTAACAACAAAAACAACAAAAAAAGTGCATATGAAATTGTCACACCAAAACACAGCCTCTTACTGAAAAACCACAGAGGATATGGTCAGAGAAGTAAAGGAAAGACTGTGCTTTAAACCACAAATTTTCTTTTAGCACAGATTTTAGATGTGGAAAAAAATGAAAATTCTCGTGTACCCAACACTAGGGTTTCTGTATTATTATTATTATTATTATTTATTTTCTTCCCTTGTGAAGACAGCCTGCCAAGTGCAGGAAATGCAGACGCGCCGTTTTAATGATAACTTTGCCACAATTAATGGCGCAGTGTTGGTGTTTATTCCTAATTAACCCCTCGTTCGGATTGTGCCTGTTCCCTGCATTTTAGGACTCCCATGTCTACAGCACAGCACAGTGCTTTCGTTCCTCCTATCACCTCTCTTTGGGACACTCTTGGCTCTGACAATTTCTTACCCCTTACTCATTTTTGACTATGTTAAAGGTTTTGAAAGGTGCTCATACGAAAGTTCCCAAGTTGAAATAGCCAGATATTTTTCTCACTATTGTACTTGGGTTATAGAATTTTGGGCAAACACCAAAAAGTGAGTTGTCATTCTCATCATATCCTCTAGAGGGCGCAGATCATCAGCATAAATATCTTTGTTGCCTTAACAACTAGATCACTGCCAGATAGCAGTTGTCAGGTATACTGACCATAAAGTTCCTCTACCCTCTGTGTTTGGGGAAATTGATTTTAAAAAATCATCTATAAACATTCACGTGACGAATTTCATAAGACTTGGGACCAGGATCACACCCCAGACTGCCTAGCTTTATACAAAAGTGTTATAAACTAGCTTTCAGAGTGGCTCTTCATTTCTCTACTCCGCCCATGAGTGATGATACCCAGTACGCCATGACTTGATTTCGAGAACGACTTTAATGTTAACATTCTAATAGACATCTGCAGACAACTCACTGATGATTTTATTTGCATTTCCTCAGTGTCAGGCGATGCCGGGCGTGTTTACGTGCTAATTGTCCTACTACGGATCTCCTTTGGTAGATCTATTTGGAGTGTAGGCTCAGATCTCTTATTTGGACTCTGTCTTTCCCTATCATGTAGTACTTGGAATTGTTTCAAAATTTGAGCACGCGTGTTATTGTTTTTATTTTGCAAATATGTACTACCAGTTTGCAAAATGTGTTCTCAATCTCTTTAAACTGTCTTGTACAGCCATGGTTTTGTGATTCAAATAAACCCAACTTTTCTGTATTTTTTTTCCCTCTCTCTTTCTATCTTTCATGGATTGAACTTTAGACATTGTATATAAAACCTGTTTACCAACTCAGGTTTATATAAATCATCACTGGTATTTCTTCTGAGAGTTTTATAATTCTGCATTTTTATAGTTAGTTTTTTCTTAAAAATCATTTTTTTGTTTAGCGTGCAGAATTTTTAAGAGCTTTTTAAAATTTTTATACGTTGAAATTTAAATTTTTAGCACTATTTATCATATACACATGTCTGTGTGTGCATGCACACACACTTTTTGCTGCTGTATCTTACTAAAAGAAGAATCAGTGGTATTAATGAGGTTCCATGGGAAGTGTTTTCTATTCTGTTTATTTATATATGTTTCTCCTTCTTTAGTTTTTGTTTTATTTTCTTTGAAACAGAAACATATGTAACCCAAATTAGCCTTGAGCTGTATATGTAGGCAAAGTTTACCTTCAAAAAGCCTTTATCCTCACGTTTATCTCTGTCTCACTAGTGCTAGGATGACAGTATGCCTATGATTCATGTGTCAGTGTGTTCTGTAGTGGCCTGCTGTTTCAAATACCCTTGTTTAGGACATTAAAGATGTTCTTTATGAATCCCCCAAACATTTTCCTAAAGTATTCTTTTAAATATTGTGGTGATTATTCTATCTCTTTCTACATATTTAAAATCAGTTTTTCATAGTCTTTAAAATGATTTGAGAGGTTTATTTAAGATTCTAGACCATGGACAAAATTGGAATCATCTGATATCTCTTTAGGAGTTTGTAGTTTTCCACATATAGATCATGTATATTTATATCTAAATATTTTAAATGTTTGGTGCTATTGTAAATTACACTTATAAATTTTTAAAATTCTAATTATTCATCATTAATATGCAGAAAACAATTAACTTCTAAATATTAACCTTGACCGCTGAACATTTGAAATTCTCCTTTTCTAGTTTTGGGAAATCTTTATATTGGTTTTAAGATGGTCCACCTGGACATCTGCTACAAGAAACTATTTAATAAAAGAATAAGTAAGTTAACATTCTCTTCCTTCCAACAATCTCATAATTAAAATGAAATTCTTTAGTTCATTCTTCTCCAGTCTGTATAACTTTACTTTTGTTCTTAAATGAAGCCAAATCTTCTCTTCTTCACCATGAGCTGAGACTTTCAGTCTAGTTTGAAAACAGGTAGTGAGAATGGATGTCTTTGCTTCAGATTCTAGAGTAAGACTTACATTGGCTCTCACCTTGAAACCCAATGTTAGCCAAAGGCTTAGGTGGGCAGATCTCCCAGCATTTCTGGCTACCTTGTTTCACATAACAAGTTCCAGGCCAGCCTGGGCCACAAATTGAGACACTGGAAAAAGGAAAGAAGAGAGAGTGAGACAGAGAGAGAGAGAGAGAGAGAGAGAGAGAGAGAGAGAGAGAGAAAGTAAGAGAGAACAGAAAGAGATGAGATGGGACGGAGAGACAGAGGATATCACTGACGCAGTTGCACAGTACAGATCTAGACCAGTTTTGTTATGTTTTGTTATAGAGTGGGGAATACGATTTCTGCTCCAACAGAGGAGAAAATAGAAAGATGCAAAAACATGAACCAGAAGGCAGACGTGGTGGCATGTGTCTGCAATCCCAGGGTGGGAGTCTGAGACAAGAGAACCCATGGCTCAAAGCAGAGTGGGCTACTAGCAACACCTTGTTTCAAAAAGAGAAACAAAATCTTTAAGTAGAGATCACATAGAAAAATCACTCTGTTACCCAAATTCTAGACACATTTGGCCCATTAACCAGGAGCCCTGCTCAGATTTCTAAACTGTCATTTATATGAAGTAAAGGCAGGATGGTAGGACAACCACAGTCAGGTCCTTGTTGTCAGCATTGGTTTCTTAGACACACTGTGGTTTATCTAGACTTTTATCATCTGTTACCTGTGCCTCCGTGATTTGTTCGAAAATTTGCACAAGCCATAATTGTCCAGACTAGCAGGCACAAAAGTATATATAGCACAGTCTGCTGCTTGAAGGGCAGGGACTGTAACTGAAGAATCACATGGAAAGGGAGATTGGGATTCAAGGGGATTCTTCAACAGTGTCTCCACATGGAGAGGTGGATGGACGGGATGGAGAAGCAGAAAGCCCAATGCAGCAGCCTGGGGAATAAAAATAACAAAGAGCTTAAAGTCAGTGCTGAACACTGGATGTGCACACGTGAGGAAGTTCACTTGATGCCTAGTGCAAGCTGTGTATACAAATGCAGTCCACATACATACAGGTCAAAAGGGGGCATTTAGAGTCCCTGGAAATTGGAGTTGCAGATGATTGTAAGCCCTCAATTGGTGCTGGGAATCGAACCCCAGCTGTTCTGCAATCAAATATACAAACAAAACAACAAATATAAACCTCAGCCATGTTTCCATTCACTGTTAATAATTCTGATTGACATCAAGAGAAATAAAGATGACATAGTCTTCCAGGACAATCCCAATTCCAAATCAAAGCACGAATTTCTAGAAGCTTGCAGAAAGGAAGCCCTCCTCAGAAAACCAAACCTGATCTGTGAAACAGGAGATAGCATCTGTTGTCCACACGTTACCTGATCTTACCCCTGCCTAATCTTTGGAGATAGTGCTCTGTTCATTTAAAATGATATCTAATTACTGTACTAGTTCTTTATATGATCAGCCAGCCCCTAAATAATTAAGACTGGGTCCTAATAGATTTAATCAGCCTTGGCACAATTAACTGGGGTAGCCCTAATCTATTTTCTGCACTAGACTGTCTACTTCCCAGGTGTGCTCTCTAAATACTTGCTGTTTGAGTCACAGGGGGCTCTTTTTGTTCCACTAGTCTATATACAGGGGGCATTTTACTGGGCTACATGCTCCTGGTCCATCACATTTAATGGAGACCTCCTGCTTGCTCCCTCTTCTTTCTCCTTCTCTTCTCTCTGCTCTGGGTCCCTATCTGGGACCCCTAGTCCAGTACCCAAATCTTGCCTACTTGTATTCTTCCCAGTAATTGGCTGTAGCTACTTTTATTTAAGCAGTCAGAGAAGAAGATAGGCAAGCAAAGTTTATACAACATCATTCGGTGTACGAGATAATGTGCTGGTGGAACTGTAACCAGATTTTGGGGACCAGTATTTAGCATTTGAATGCATAGATAGTAGAAACAGACCAACCCCCAACAGTGCGCAGCCAAGTGTTCTCCAGGACTTGGATCATGAACCTGATCACATAGATGAAAAGTGTCTTTCATTTCATTCATTGGGATGATGCAAATGCCACACAGCTGCAGATAAACTATGACTTTCTGGGATGAAAATAGATGTAGAATTATTTCAGGACTATGATAACTTCGAAGGTAAGAATCTAGTAACAGGACATTTTGAATCGGTGACCTTGGTGCGCTGTAGAATGTGGCATGTGGCAATGTGTTTTGAAACGACATAGACACACAGAACGTTACGGATTGTTGCCACCAATGAAGCAAAGTGCTGTGGATCCTGACATTCGAATGTGTGAGGCAATAACGAATGTGAGGAGATGGATCAACCTGAAGCTGAAACCGAAGGCTGACAGAAGTCTTGTTCCGAACTTGCACTGGAAGCTTCCAAAAATATACAGACTCTAAAACAAACAAGCAAACATCCAAACAAATAGATTCTTGGCTCCAATCTCAAAAGTCTAAAGGAATAGATTTAGGATAATGTGTAAGAATGTGTATTTTAAACATTAGCCTCCTTGAAGAAGTGGGGTACATTTATCAAAATTTCTTACTTAAGTTTGGAAAAACAAAATAAGATAAAAATATGTCAAAATGCTAGTTGTTTCCTTAGACAGCTGCCAAAAGTAAAGAGGAGAAAATAGATTGCACAGGCCTGGGTCCACTGCTTGTAGGGGAATTTTCTCCTAATTAATTGATTAAATAATAAAGGCAAGAAGACAAACGCTGGGCAAAACGGAGGATGTGGGTCTTCCGGTCCGAGAGAGGAAGAGGGGATGTGGAAGGAAGGAACAGCCCCTGTTTTTACCGCAAGGCAGGGAGCAAGAGGAAGCAAGATGTAGACCAGGAACTGTTAGATCTGGTGGCAGCTTCCGCCATGGGAAGATTTCCAACATAGAATAGTTGATGAATTTAGGATGATAGATTCCGTGCCCAGCAGTTGTGTCATCCGTTGATTTTAAACTAGATTGTCTGATGTTTCCCATTTGCTGCGACTCAGGTGGGCAGGAGGAAAAGAATTCATCAGGGACTGAGAGAGCTCTGGAAAGGCAGAGCCAGCATTTGTGGGAGGGGTTTTGGCTAAGAGAAACATGAGGTCTTGGTCTGAGGCTATGCAGCAGGCTGGGAACAGACGGAGCCAGCTGGTTTAGCTTGATTTGATTTTTAAAAACTACACGCAACAACTGCTGCCATTCTCCCCAGCATACAATACTACTGTCTGAATCACTGCCAAGATTACTGAAAAGGTCAACCTTGGGGATTTTTTTTCTTTTACAAGTCTCACTATGTGACCCTGGTGGTACCAAAATTTGCTATTGTAGACCAGGCTGGCCTCTGACTCACAGAAATCCTCCTGCCACTGCCTCCTGAGTACTGAAATCATCTGGATTTGGAAGTTTTTCACAACTATGCTTTGACTAATATGGAATTGGCAGGTTTGGAGGAAAAAAAATCATGCTTTTTGTTTTTTACCTAGATGTTACTCTCCAAGTCATAAATCCCCTTCTGTGCCCTATCACCATATTCTAAGTTACCATCTGTCAGTATTCAAAGTCAGTGTTCTGTGCAATGATTATGGACAGCATTTATAGTTTTTATAAATACATTGTGACTTCAGCCAGTTAGCACTAGAACCCACCTGCTTGTAATGTTGTTTATTTGTTGTTGTTAAACTCTTCAGTGGGTTCCACCAGTTCTCCTTCCTTTGCCCAATATGGCTTACCTTCAGACAGCATAGAACTCTACCCCCTGAAATCCTCTGTACCACAGCAGACAACCGGTTGAGCAATGGATAAAAAGCCATTAAGAAAGTTAGGATAAGAAAGGGAAAGTAGGGATGAAGAGATGGTTCCATGGTGAAAAGCCCTGGCTGCTCTTCAAGAAGACCCGGTTCAGCTCTCAGCACCCACAAGGCAGTTCACAACTATCTGTAATTCCAGTTCCGAGGGATTAATGCCCTCTTTGGACCTCTGATACATACACAAGTATGCAGTCAAAATGAGCATAAAACATGAAAGACACAGACGCTAATGCAAGATAGGCAGAGGTGGGTGTAAACAGTCTTTTGAGTGTTGGTCCATTGGTGAATACTTCTATTTTTTACTGCTTTTAACTTGGTTGTTTTCTTACAGAATCCCATAGCTGCAGTGATTCTGGAAATGGAATTTTTAAGGAGTGATGTCCTGATGAGAATGTCTTACAGATGCTTCAACAGCCTCTTGATGGTTCTCACTGCCCCAGTGTGATATAGACCAGATAGAGGGATTGATGCCTAAGACACGATTTGCAAGGGTAGTTTGAATTATTTAGCCTGAATTTTTTATACCTCTGAGGCTTTCACTGAGTCTATGTGTGCTTTAGCTGATGTAAGTTACATAATGATTTATCTTGTCACTTTGCTAGAATTAAACCCTGAAATGCTAAGTATTCTGGGGTTTTTGTTTGTTGGTTTGTCTTTCTTTTGTTTTGTTTTGTTTTTTTTGTTTTGTTTTTCCTCTCTACATATCAACTGTAAAGCAACTGTCAAAGTAGAGTTGTATTCTCACACAAAGCTCTATAAAGCTTTGGGAACATAGAATGTCTATCTATGAAAATATAAACATAAGCATTGTGTATGCATGAAAGAAATTACTTAGGCACTGATTTATAATTACATAAATTATGAGATATCTTTTATATATTAATTCATTGAAATTAAGTGTTAAATGAAATTCATCATTTTACATCCCTAGTTTTCCTGACCCACTTTTCAATACAAAATAACTTATAAATGTTTGCAAAAGAGTGTCTGGGAGGTAACAAATGAAAGATATGTGTATGTTGTTAATGCACCATATAATTATAAACATAGTTTATCTTTCGCTTGAGTGTTGACTATGGAAGACACAGGTCAACTAGCAAGCAGAAAATGCAAACAGACAGTGAGAAAGAATGTCACACTTCTGAAACAGGACATTTAAGTTAAGGTGCTTGCTGGTTTGCTTGTTTGCTTGCTTGCTTGTTTTTTTTGTTTGTTTTTTGACACAGGTCTCATTGTATAACCCTGGCTGATGTGGAAATCACTCTGTAGAATTAACTGGTCTCAAACTCTGAAGAGTTCTTTCTGTGTCTGACTGCTGAGTGATAGAATTAAGGGTGCATAACACGACAGTCCAGCAAGGTATTCAAGTTTTATGAAAATAAATTTAAAAATTAAATACTGATCATCCTTTGACCATTTAAAAACCTAGTACAAGTTCTTGCATGTTTTAAATAAACATAAATAAATACATATGCAAATATGTTCTAGCACCTCCAAGCTTCTTAGGGAAACAGATGAGCAATGTTAGCAGGTGTTGTCCTGTGGGTTTCAACTCTATTTTTAGACGCTCTGTGTAAATGCACTTTTCCTTCTGACACTTTATCTACTTTGCCAGCATTCTCTGCAGATGATGGATTATAGGCAGCAAATGGTCAAATTTAGGAAGCCAACTTGAGATCAGCAGTTGGGTATGTTGATTAGAATTTATGTCCCTTGGAAAATGGAACAGTTTCCTGAGGGAGGGGAAATCTGTTAGATTTTTGGTAGATTATTTCTTCTCTTCCTGTTTAAATTGCACACTTCATGGGGTGTAACAGGCTTTACTAAAACAATGTGCTTAACCCCGTCCCGCCCAGTAGAAACCAGAGATGGAATTGGCTGCAGTTGACTAGTGAGGGCCAGAAATTTCAATCTCCAGACTATACGCCCTCCCAGCCGTCTGGTTTTCTGAATTGGTTTTGCTTGTCTCAGTGGAAACGGGCCCTTGTCAGTCTTTGTCTGTGTATTTTCAGTATCTGTTTTGTCTTGTTTGTGACTTTGACGATGGGACAGACGATATCTACTCCCCTAAGTTTGACTTTAGAACACTGGACTGAGATTAAGGTTAGGGCACACAACTTGTCAGTTGAGGTCAAGAAGGGACCATGGCAGACTTTTTGTTCTTCGGAGTGGCTGACCTTTGATGTTGGCTGGCCCCCAGAGGGCACTCTTGACTTAACTATCATTTTTGCAGTTAAAGCCATTGTTTTTCAGAAAGGGCCAGGATCTCATCCAGACCAGGCGCCCTACATCTTTGTGTGGGAGGCTCTTGTATAAGATCCCCCTCCCTGTCTCAAACCTTGGTCAAAAAATGAAAGCCAGGCTCCTGAGTCCTGGCTCTCAGAGAATTGGAAAACAAACCAAAAGCAAATAGCCTGAAGCCTAAGACTCAGCCTGAGAGTCTACCTTCGGCTCCTCCTAAGATATATCCTGAAGTCAAGGGGCCACCCGAATGGCCCACTCCTCTCCCTCCCCCTTATGCCTTACCTCAGATGCCGGAGCCCGGAGCACTGAGGGTGGACCAGCCGCTGGTACCCGAAGTCGGCGTGCCCAGAGTCCTGCACAGGGCCCCGGAGGACCAGATTCTACTACCGCATTGCCGCTCCACGTTTACAGGCCCCCGGTTGACCCTCCTCAACTCCAACCCCTCCAATACTGGCCATTCTCCTCTGCTGATCTTTACAATTGGAAGACTAATCACCCTTCTTTTTCAGAAAATCTCACCAGCCTAACAGGGCTGGCGGAGTCCCTAATGTTTGCCCACCAGCCTACTTGGAATGATTGCCAACAGCTCTTGTGGTTCTCTTTACCACTGAGGAGAAAGAGAGGATTCTCCTAGAGGCTGGCAAAAATGTTCCTGGATTAGATGGGGCCCCCACCAACCTCCTGAATGAGATGGATGCTGAATTTCCACTGAACCGCCCTGATAGGGATTTCAACATGGCAGAAGGTAGGGAGCAGCTGACAGTCTATCGCCGGGCTCTCGTGGCAGGTTCTCAAAGGGGCGGCCAGATGCCCCACCAATTTGGCTAAGGTAAGAGAGGTCCTCCACGGACCAAATGAACCCCCATCCGTGTTTTTAGAATGTTTGATGGAGGCCTACAGGTGTTATACCCCTTTTTGACCCAACTTCTGAGGGTCAGCAGGCGGCAGTAGCCATGGCCTTTATAGGGCAATCAGCATCGGAAATTAAGAGAAAGCTACAGCGTTTAGAAGGACTGCAGACCCTGTCTTTACAGG
The DNA here is from genome assembly GCA_028551405.1 of Uromys caudimaculatus. NCBI lineage: Eukaryota > Metazoa > Chordata > Mammalia > Rodentia > Muridae > Uromys > Uromys caudimaculatus. The sequence goes on from CM052700.1 coordinate 18,477,906, forward strand.
ATCTAGTCAAGGAGGCAGAGAAGGTGTTCCATAGAAGAGAGACTGAGGAAGAAAAGCAGGAAAGGGAGAAGTGGGAAGCAGAGGAAAGAGAGAACCGGAGGGATCGTAGACAGAAAAGGAATCTGACTAGGATTTTGGCTGCAGTGGTAGGAGAAAAAGAAAAGACAGGATTTAGACAGACAGGGGATCTGGGCAACAGAAGACCACAGATGAGAGAAGGAGGGCAACCTTAGCTGCCCCATTGTACCCCCTAACTAAGTGTTCATGTGGACTCCAGACCATCAGAAGACCTTTGAAACAATCAAAAAGGCCTGTTTGACAGTGCCTGCTCTAGCCCTGCCTGATTTGACCAAACCTTTTAACCTATATGTGGATGAAAGGGCTGGGGTTGCGAGAGGGGTCCTGACCCAGATCCTGGGACCTTGGAAGAAACCCGTGGCTTATCTGTCAAAAAAACTGGACCCAGTCATGAACAGGTGGCCTACCTGTCTAAAAGCCATTGCTGCAGTAGCCCTACTCCTCAAAGATGCTGACAAGCTCACTCTGGGGCAACAGACCACTGTGATAGCTCCCCATGCTCTCGAAAGTATCATCAGACAGCCCCCCGACCGCTGGATGACCAACGCCAGGATGACACATTACCAGAGCCTCCTGTTGACTGAGCGAGTGACCTTTGCTCCCCCTGCTGTCTTCAACCCTGCTACCTTGCTGCCAGAGGCTGATGAATCCCAGCCTACTCATCACTGTGCTGATATCCTGGCAGAAGAAACTGGCACCCAAAATGACCTCAAGGATAAGCCCTGGCCTGGAAGCTGCAACTGGTATACCGATGGCAGTAGCTTCATGGTCGAAAGTAAGCGGAAGGCGGAGGCAGCAGTGGTAGATGGAAAACAAGTAATCTGGGCCAGAAGCCTTCCCAAAGGGACTTCGGCCCAAAAAGCTGAACTTGTGGCTCTAATACAAGCTTTATGGATGGCCAAGGGGGAGTCTATCAACAACTACACTGGCAGCAGGTACGCTTTCGCAACTGTCCACATACATGGGGCAATATATAGACAGAGAGGGCTGTTGACATCTGCAGGAAAAGACATCAAAAACAAAGAAGAGATTTTGAGTCTTCTTGAAGCCATACATTTACCAGGGAAGGTAGCCATTGTACATTGTCCAGGACACCAGAAGGGTCGGGATGCTGTGGCCCAAGGAAACCAGATGGCAGACTTGACTGCTAAGCAAGCAGCCCAAAGAGCCATGATTTTGGCTGCTCAAGAATCAAAGGGCTACTATGATGACAGAGAGACCAGCTTTAGATATACTCCTGAAGATTATCAAGCCATGGACAAACTAGGCATAATTCAGGGTTACACCCCTTATGGAGTGGCTGAAACTGAAGAAGGTAATCAGGTTCTTCCCCAAGAAGGACATAAATATGTCGCTAACCTTCATCGCTTAACCCACCTAGGAACAAAAAAATTAAAAGACAATTGTGAGATCTTCTGACTACTATGTTATTGGACTTCCAGATTTGGCACAAGACATGGTCAGGAGGTGTGAGGCATGTGCCCTGACCAATGCAGGACATTCCATCAATAGTCATGGCAAGAGACTTAGGGGCGACCATCCCGGAGCATATTGGGAAGTGGACTTTACAGAAATTAAGCCAGCCAAATATGGCAACAAGTATTTACTAGTTTTTATAGATACTTTTTCAGGATGGGTGGAAGCCTTCCCTTCCAGAACTGAGACTGCCAATGTGGTGGCCAAAAAGATCCTTGAAGAAATCTTTCCAAGGTTTGGAATTCCCAAGGTAATTGGGTCTGACAATGGACCTGCCTTTGTTGCCCAGGTAAGTCAGGGACTGGCCACTCAGCTGGGGATTAATTGGAAATTACGTTGTGCTTATAGACCCCAGAGCTCAAGTCCGGTAAAAAGGATGAACAAAACTCTAAAGGAGACCTTGACAAAATTAGCCTTAGAGACGAGTTGGAAAGATTGGACAACCCTCCTTCGAACCCTGTTCCGGGTTCGGAACACTCCTGGAAGGTTTAAACTTGCTCCTTATGAAATCTTATGTGGGGGGCCACCACCACTTACTGAGGCAGGTGGAGTTTTTGACCCTGATGCTTCTCTTTCTCAACCCGTTTGCCCAATTGAAGGACCTTGAGTTGGTCAGATGTCAAGCTTGGGAACAGATAAAGGGAGCCTATAAGACCAGGAGTACAGACGTGCCCCACCAGTTCCAAGTCGGAGACGCTGTCTTGGTCTGATGCCATCAAGTGGGCAACCTCAAACCTCGCTGGAAGGGACCATACTTAGTGCTCTTGACCTCCCCTACGGTGGTTAAGGTTGAAGGCATCTCAGCCTGGATCCACGCTTCCCACGTCAAGAGAGCCCTGGAGCTGGCCAAAGATGAATGGAGGTTGGAAAAGACTGCCGATCCTCTTAAGCTGCGTCTGGGTCGTGTACATGACTCAGGTACCGGGTAAAAATCCTCATGCCCTCCAGAAATTAACCTGGCAAGTGTCATCAGCCACAGGGGATGTGATATGGTCAATAAGCCATATGGTGCTGCCCTGGACCTGGTGGCCTGACCTTTATCCAGACCTTTGCAAATTGACCATGGGTGCCCCACCTAACTGGGACTTAGAAGAATATTTTGATCAACAATGGAAGGCGCCCTCCGCACCCTTCCCTCCCGGGAGAACTGTCCTTGAACCATGGGGAGGCTGTGGCACGCCAGATAGAAGAGCCATGCTGAGTGTTCTCACCTTTTATGTTTGCCCTGACTTCCATAGGAATCTCGCCTTGAGTTCAAGGTGCGGAGGCAGGGCTGACTACTACTGCCGTAGCTGGGGTTGTGAAACTACAGGTGACACTTACTGGAATCCTTCTTCTTCCTGGGACTATATTAAGGTTACTGTTAACTATACACACCTTAGTCTTGGTACAGTAATTTATGACTGGAAAAGTGTACCAGAATGCTCAGGCTGGTGTCACCCATTGCGTATCCAGTTCACAGATCCAGGAAAAAAATACCATCTTTGGACTAGGGGTGCCTCATGGGGCTTAAGGCTTTTTAAGGGAGGCTATGATGATGGCGTCGTTTTTACAATAAGATTAGAGATAGAAAGTCCCCTGTCACCGCCGATCGGGCCTAACAGAGTACTGGCTGAGCAGAGCCTCTGGGCCCCGCTACCCCCAAATCCTATATTTGATTCCACCGCCATCCACCCAGTCATGAGGCCTCCAGTTATCCCCAATAGGGCCCCTAATGAGACGCCTTATCAGCCCCCAATAACGACAGGACAAAGGATGTTCAATCTTATACAGGGAGCCTTTCAGGCCCTTAACACCACTAACCCAGAGGCCACCTTGTCCTGTCTTGAGAACCCCCTTATTATGAGGGCATAGATATTACAGGGTCTTTTAATGTCACAGACCATTCTGAAGGGCAGTGCCCTTGGGGATCTCAAAATAAACTCACTCTGACCGAAGTTTTGGGAAAAGGACTCTGTATAGGCAGGGTGCCCGCACCCCATCAGCTCCTTTGTAATTCTACTGTGGCCCTCAATCAGACAGAACCAAACAAATATCTAGTGACAAGATATAACAAATGGTCGATATGCAGTACTGGATTAACCCCTTGTGTCTCTACTTCTGTTTTCAACCAGTCTATTGATTTTTGTATTATGGTTCAGCTTGTTCCTCGAGTCTATTATCATTCTGAAGAAGTGGTCATTGATGAATATGATTTCCGACACACTGGATTCAAAAGAGAACCTATATCTTTGACCCAAGCAGTCATGCTTGTGCTAGGGGTAGCAGCTGGAGTAGGAACAGGGACCATAGCCCTGGTCAATGGACCACTGCAGTTAGAGAGAGGATTGAGCGAGCTTCAGGCCTCCATGAACGAGGACCTTCAAGCTTTAGAAAAGTCTGTCAGTAGCCTGGAAGAATCCTTACTCTCCCTATCAGAAGTAGTTCTACAAAACAGGAGAGGGTTAGATTTGCTGTTCCTAAAAGAAGGAGGATTATGTGCAGCCTTAAAAGAAGAATGTTGCTTTTATGTTGATCACTCAGGGGCCATTAGGGACTCCATGAGCAAGCTTAGAGAAAGGCTAGAAAGACACAAGAGAGAATGGGAGGCTGGACAGGGGTGGTTCGAAGAATGGTCCAGCAAGTCACCTTGGATGACAACTCTGTTTTCTGCCTTAGCAGGACCCCTGCTGATTTTATTCCTTTTGCTCACTATTGGACCCTGTTTAGTTAATAGATTAATAGCTTTTGTCAGGGAATGAGTAAGTGCTGTACAGATTCTAATGTTAAGACAGCAATACCAGACTTTAGGGGAACACAACAAACAGGTCTACGACAATACAGAAATATAGTTCTAAGATTAGAACTAGGCACTAGAAGAAGTGGGGAATGAAAGACCTGACCCCCTTATGAGAAAAATTAGACCCCTAGCACACTTGGAGCCAGAAACAGAAATAGGACTAAAATTGCATGCTTGGCCAAACCGGACCTGGCTGCATTCTTTCCCCTAAGAAACGCTTGACCTTGGCCTGGCCCCAGGGTCAAAGGCACAATGTACCAGGAACTAGCTAACCACAAAAATGTTTGTGCAACTGCCTTGTGACTAACTTAGAACATTCTGTACTTCCCCATAACGTAAATTCTTTCCGTTCCCCACCCCTTGCTTTGTGATTTTTTCCTTTAAATACCCCTGACTTTAACTGCTCGAGGTCAAACTCCTCTGCCCCTGCATGGGTTATGAGCTCGGCCCCAGTGCACTGGTTCCCTGAATAAACCTTGTGCATTTGCAGCAAGAGTGGTCTCTTGTGAGTTTCTTGGGAGGTCGCACAATCCCGAGGCTTGAGTGAGGGTCTCCTCATTACGAGGGTCTTTCAATACCTTAATTTCTTCACTCTCAGACAGTTCAAAATCCCCTGCCCAAAGAATGATTTCACCTCCAGTGGGAGGATTTTTTTCCCCGGATGCACCCACATGCCATCCTAATCTAGGTAATCACTCCTGGAAACTCCCTTTGCAAGTGATTTTAGATTGTGTTAAATTGAGAACCAAAACCAACCATATGGAAGTGTTTTAAGTGGTGGGTCTGATGACTTTTGCTTTGTTCTTCTCTACTGGGAAATCTCTTAAGAGTCTGCTCTGACTGTGCCCAGTATCTGGAATCCCCAATTTGTTTAGTCAGCACTCGTGGAAATCACTATTACCTTTAGGCATGGGCAAGCACATGTAGTGTGGTCTGGGACTCTAGCATTGGAATTCCTGGGGCGTCTTGTAACAGGAGGCCTGGAGCACATACTGTAGCTGATTGCTGAAGTTCTAACATGCTCCAAACAAGAGTCATGATGGAAATGTGGAGTTTAATCAAAATGCAAAATGCCCATGTGAGGAACACAGACATTAATCCTGTCTTTTAGAAAACTAATATCAGCTTGGGTTTCAGTAGAGGAAGAATTAGTGCAGGGCCCAGAGGGCTTCCTAACTAAGCGATTTCAGTCAGATGGTGCTCTAGCTGGTCATTAGCTCAGTTCCTGTTCTTCCAGGTGGTTTGAAGAAGTCCTCCTGCTTGAGAGAACCATCTCTTTCCCTAATTCTGTCCCCACTTAACCCTAAAGCCATGTTGAGCTCCCAGAGATAAACTTGAGGTCACTGGATCCCTTTGTTGATTTCTCTTCCTGGCACTTTGATTACATTTCCTATTTCTGATCCTCACTTCTGAGTGACCATGGAGTTTGGCTGGTCCCCTACAAAGGAAAACAGTCAGAGGATGGAGACAGGCTGACAGTGTCATCCATTTGGATAGTTGTCCTTGGCAATGTTCTGAAGAAGTGTCCTTCTCAACCCTCCAACTGTTTCTAAACTCTGCCTGAAGGCTAAACTCTAAAAGACAGGCCCCGTCTAGGGGATTATCATGTTGACTGCCAAATCTTTCTCTATATTCACGGATCCCAGAAAATCTAGTGGCCTTTGAAAGCCCCTCCTGAATCTGCTGGGAGTCTGAGTTCATTTCAATCTTCTGGACAGAGACAAAGCAAGGAAGGCCATGCATAATATGACCACTAACCTGCTTCCTGCCCTTTTCCTACTGGCTGACGACCCAGAGGCCTCCATGCCAACATGCTATGTGGAAGAAGTCCTCTATTTCTTTCACATTGAGAAGGATTTTTGTTTGTGTTTTCAGTGAAGTCACTTTCTTTGTGTCAGTGCCTTCTTTCTCTACTCTTATCGGGCAGTAGAAGAAATAAGCCAGACTCTCTCACATTGGTAATGGGTAGCTAGCTCTAAGTAACTGGCTGGGGAGCTGCAGAAATGAGCTGAGAAACATTTGGCCTCTCCTCTTCCTCCTCCAAGTCCTGACCCACAGGTTGTGCCACCAGTGTGTAGGGACCTGAAGGAAGGAATGGGTGTTGTGTTTATAAGAAGATACAGAGAGAAGGAATATGTTTGGTGAATGTGTAGTCAGGTGTGGGGGAAGGGGATGGCTCCGCAGGCTCAGGCCGAGGCATCCCTTACTCTTGAGGGACCAGCCACAGATGGTATAGTATGGAATAGAGTTTATTCAGGGCACAGGGAGGGGAGTTGAGAGGGTAGTAGAGACGGGGGGGGGGGGGGGAGGTGAGAAGAGGCCAACCATGAGCACGTGGAAAGTGGGGAAGGGGAATTGGGAGAGAGCAGAAAGAGGGTAAGGGAGCAAGAGTAAGAGACTGAGGAATGGTCGAGCAGCCCCTTTTGTAGTGAGTCAGGCACAGGCACACCTGGCTGTTGCCAGGTAACTGTGGTGCAGAGCTTAGACTAAATGCTGACAATTGCCTCCCCATACCTATTTTGGTTTAATTTTAAAAAGGGAAAATTAGAAAGAGGTGATGGTGGAGCTCGAGTAGGGTTGTCATGATCTTTAACTACTTCCTGCTGACTTTGGGGTGACGTATCTCTGGGAAACCTAAGAAAATGGGTGTGGGGATGTTGGTCCAGTCTTAGGAGAGTTGGTTGTTTTCTTGCTGTCCAGGGTCTGTGGAACCATCTGTGGATAGATCAGAAGGAACAGGTCCAGTAGAAACATCTGTGTCTATGAGAGTAGATTGGAGCATCTGGGGGTTGCTTCTCTGGAGCTGTCCTGGATGTAGTAAAGGAGCCTAGACTAAATGCCAACAATACCAGTATAGGGTATTGTTGGCATTTAGTCTAGATAGGGTGCTGATCTATTACTCACAAATCTCTGGGCATTACACCAGTACCAACAAAATTGAAACCAATCTTGAACGTGGTGTTTCATTTCCATGTAAGTCAAGATCAGAATCATGCCAAAAGCCACAGCCAGGGACTTTCCACGGATCATTTCTAAAACATCCTGACATGAAGTTGGTTGATATGAAAATAAAATCCCTGAAGTTTAGGATGATCTACAAGCAATGCATTTATACAGTTTTCAGAGCAACAGCCACTAGGTGCAACATGATTGGCAGAATAGTGTGACTTTTAAACTGATCGGGTCTTAGGGAATGAGGTGGTCAGGACTCCCCTTGTCTGTAGGTGACCAATGGCTAGTCTGCCCTGCAGACTATTTACATACTCTGGGTGCCTCCCTTATCTGCAGGTGGCCTGATGGTCTTCCTCCACCTGTGGTCTGAGGAATCTAATTAGTATTTTTCTAAGGCTGTGACCTTTCTCTTCTAGGAGGGGGAGGGGTCTGGTGGAATATTCCAAAGTTACTGAGCTGATTACTTCACTGCATGTAAGTGGCACAGAAAATTAACTATCACAAGTCCACTTTGTCAAGTTAATACTTTGAGCCTCTTATTAATCAGTACTTAGTCTCTGAGGTTAATGATCAAGCTGCAGACGTGCTGCACCTTCCCCAGAAAAGAAAGTGAAATCCTAAAGTGATGCTGACTTTTCTCTTTGCATCCCATATACTATGACCTAAAATTAATAGTATTTGAATACTAAAGTAAAATCAGTACATCTTATGTTGTATGATAAAATACAGAGAAAACAAAACAAAGATATTTACTCATTATAAATTACATGTGTTCACAGACTGTACACACAATACCAATTCTGTTTCCTGAGCATGTGGTCATTGATGTGTTTGTAAAAATAAAGAGATATAAGATATGTTCTATGGAGGTGTGGTGAGGTATGGGGGAAGGGGGTGCGTCAATGGGCCCATGCTGAGGCATCTCTTCCCTTTGAGGGGCCAGCCACAGGATGGAGAGAGGGGGAGAAAGAAGGCAAGAGGCAAGAGGCAAGAAAAGAGAGCAAGTTAATTTTATATCCAACCACTTTGCTGAAGTTGTTTAACAGCTGCAGCAGTCCTCTGGTGGAGTTTTTCGGGTCACTTAGGTATACGATCATATCATCTGCAAATAGTGATAATTTGATTTCTTCCTTACCAATTTGTATCCCTTTGACCTCCATTTGTTTTCTAATTGCTCTAGCTAGAACTACAATTACTATATTGAATAGATAGGGGGAGAGAGAACAGCCTTGTTTAGTCCCTGATTTTAGTGGGATTGCTTCGAGTTTCTCTCCATTTAGTTTGATGTTGGCTACTGGTTTGTGGTATATTGCTTTTACTATGTTTAGGTATGGACCTTGAATTCCTGATCTTTCCAAGACTTTTATCATGAAGGAATGTTGAATTTTGTCAAATGCTTTTTAAGCATCTAATGAAATGACCATGTGGTTTTTTTCTTTGAGTTTGTTTATGTAGTGAATTACATTGATGGATTACCGGGTATTGAACCATCCCTGCATCCCTGAGATGAAGCCTACTTGATCATGATGAATGATCGTTTTGATGTGTTCTTGGATTCGGTTTGGGAGAATTTTATTGAGTATTTTTGCATCGATATTCATAAGGGAAATTGGTCTGAAGTTTTCTTTCTTTGTTGGGTCTTTGTGAGGTTTTGGTATCATTGTAATTGTGGTCTCATAGAAGGAATTGGGTAGTGTTCCTTCTGTTTCTATTTTGTGGAATAGATTGAAGAGTATTAATATTAGGTCTTTGAAGGTCTGATAGAATTCTTTAGTGAACTCATGTGGTCCTGGGCTTTTTTTGGTTGGGAGACTTTTAATGACTGCTTCTATTTCTTTAGGAATTATGAGACTGTTTAGATGGTTTATCTGATCCTGACTTAACTTTGGTATTTGATACCTGTCTATAAAATTGTCCATTTCATGCAGATTTTGCAGTTTTGTTGAGTATAGGCTTTTGTAGTAGGATCTGATGATTTTTTTAATTTCCTCGGAATCTGTTGTTATGTCTCCCTTTTCATTTCTAATTTTGTTAATTTAGATTCTGTCTCTGTGCCCTCTGGTTAGTCTGGCTAAGGGTTTATCTATCTTGTTGATTTTCTCTAAGAACCAACTCCTGGTTT
>CM052700.1:18487812-18505816 GCA_028551405.1 Uromys caudimaculatus
AATGGTTCCTGATCTCTTTCCTAGGTTTTCTAACTCCAGGGTTGTCTCCCTTTGTGATTTCTTTATTGTTTCTATTTCTATTTTTATCTCCTGGATAGTTTTGTGCATTTCCTTTGTCTGTTTGATTGTGTTTTCTTGCACTTTTGCCTTTTTGTTTGTGTTTTCCAGTAATTCTTTAATGTATTTTTGAATTTCCTCTTGAAAGGCTTCTCGTTGTTTATCCCTGTTCTCTTGTATTTCTTTAAGGGTGTTATTCATTTCTTTCTTAAAGTCTTCTATCATCCTCATGAGAAATGATTTTAAATCTGAGTCTTTCTTTTCTGGTGTTTGGGGTATCCAGGGCTTGCTGTGGTGGGAGAGCTGGGTTCTGATGGTGCAGAGTACTCTTGATTTCTGTTCTTTATGTTCTTGCCCTTGTCTTTTGCCATCTTGTTGACTCTGTTCTTAGCTGATCTTACTCTGTCTGGTTGTGGCTTGCCCCTCCTGCAGGTCTCTTTGTCAGCACTCCTTGAAAACCAGCTCTCTCTGAGAGGTGTTTGGGTTTGGAGAGCTGTGGCACCAGGTCTGATCTTGGTCCCTGTGTCTCGAGGGTTCGGGGCAGTTCCTGGTGAGCTGTGGGGCGTGTCTTTGGCCCTCTCCCAGCTTTTCTGAGCTCCCGAGAGGGATCTATGTTCTGGCGCTAATTTGCTATGGAGCCCTGTGGCCCAAGCTGAGGTTCCCAGCTGCCGCCGGTAGTTGCTGTCCCTCAATCTCTGTGGCCAGCGGAAACTGGGCAAAATCAGTGAGCACTGGGGTTCGTTTTGCCCCTGCTCGGGGCTTTTCTGTGTTCCTGGGAGAGAAATTTTCTCCCAGAGCTGCTTGACTATGGAATCCTAGTGTCCCAGGCAAAAGTTTCCTGCCTCAGCCGCCTGCTGTTGGGATCCAGGGGGGTTTCTAAGCCCGCCTACCTCGGTCCCTGTGTCTCCTGGGTTCGGGCCAGTTCCTGGTGAGCTGTGGGGCGTGTCTTTCGCTAAGTACATTCTTTAACAACTATTTGATATGTGTCAATGGTTTTGTGGTCTCCCTGCCCCTGTAACTTCCCGCTTCTTGTGCTTTATCTTCTGGCTCAGAAATAAAGTTCTTTGGAGCTTGATGGTATTGTTGTCTTACTCTCAAGGTATCTCTTGTTTCCTGTCTCTTTCCTTCCTCCAACAGTTCCCTCCTTGGACCCTCGTTGTACATCCCTCGGGCCAGAACAGTTGGTGCCCGGACATGGGGCTCAAGGAAAGGAATTGCATGCAACTGTCAGACGTCATTCAAGGAAAAGCCTGGTCCAGGTGGTCCTATTGAGGATCGTGTTTCAGAGATGTTCTCTGAGTGACCCGGCCAACGAAGCAGACTCCTAGGTTTGGGGTGAGTGACGATTAAAGAGACAGACGTCTTTCACAGGAAATTTTATTCATAGAAAATCATCCTTCAGGACAAGAGATACTCGGGTAAAAGGGACAGTTTGTGTGAAAGCTGTGAATTAGTAACACAAACTTATGGTGAGTTTATGTGAAATCTGAGTGAAGTAACAAACTTAGAAAAAGATGTTTTATCGTGTGAAAATTGTGTAAAGTAGTATAAAGTTAAAAAGGGAGATTTTGTATAAGAGATGAACTAGAGTAAGAGAAGTCTTTGTGAAAAAAGATGAACTGCAATAAATTAACCTTATTGAAGGACAAGATAATTGTAAAATGTGTTTTATATATGTGGTTACAAGTAATGGTATAATGTGTTCTGTGCATGTGTTTATAAATAATGGTAAAATGTGTTTTATGAATGTGTTTAGAGTTATGCTAAAATCTAGGCAAGCAAAGGTAATTCTTATAGGTGCTTTTAGTCTTTGGACCATGACAAGAGATGGTTTATACCCTAAATATGAGATAATGGATTCTAAAAAAGCAAACCTCCCCAACTATCCAGGGAAGGAAAATGAATGTAAGCTGTTTCAGAACTCTCCTAGGGACAAAAGGAGTTTGGGAGATATCCTGACTCTTCTAGTTCTGGGTCTCTTAGGTAGGATGTCTGAGTCCCTTTGGGACACCTAATTCTCCTTCCTGTCTGTGTATTGTGTGTTCTTGGTGTACCAATCTGTCCATGAGTCAAAACTGGCTGTTTTATGTTAAGTCTGTGTTGTATGAATGGAAGATGTTCTGTGTTTTATGTTGAAAAGAAAGGAAAAATTGGTTAAAACTTTAGCCGCTAACTATCTACCCCTTGATTTAGCTTAACTTGTTTTAAAAGGCAGTCTCAATTGACCTTTGGAGTCAAGCACAGCCTGAGAACACTGCCAGAGGCATAATTGTATGCAAAAGGTGCTCTTAAAGGGGCCAGCAGTTTCTAGGCTTCTATGGTAAGGGAGCTGATGGCTGTTTCTCCTAGAAAAATCTCCGTGACTGTGATTATTGGGTTCAATAGTAACAAGGTGCTCCACTCTTAAAATTACAACTAGAAAAAGTTAAATTTTGTCTGATCTAAATAAGTAAATGTGTGGTTACTTCATTTTTACTTCTGATTGGTTTTAAAAGTATAAAAATGTTTTATATGTTTTGGTTATAGAGTATAGGCTTATAAATTATTGGGTATGATTAAAAATCTGTAACTTTGGTAACAGAGAGTTGGCTTAAAACTGGTAATTCAAGGTTAGAGTCATTCTAGACAGCAACACGTGGCATGAGCCAACCCAGGGAAACAGGTCTCTAAAGATACGTTTAAATTGGGTATTATTTTATGTAATCCTTATCCTAGAAATCAGACTAAGATTTAGAACAATATCTCTTTGAGGTATTGAAAGTTATACTGTCATATGTTTAGATATAAGAACTGACAGCCAAATTTTGTAACGTAAAGGTAATACTCTTGATGTTGATTTTCATTGTTTCCAATGTTATGGTTGTGCTCTGATGTTACAAGAGAAACTTAAAAATTATAGTTAAACTACCAGTGTTCCATTGGCTGCAGCTTACAGCTCCATCACAGCCTCAAAGAAAAGCAGCAGGTAAAAATTTTAGAGATACTCCAGCAAGAGTCCCCTTTGTTATACAATTGGCTTGTGAGAATGCTAATGCAGTTTGCCATTGCTGCTACTAGGCCACATAGAATGGAGACAAACTTAGCTAGATATATTCATCTTTGTGCAGAAATCAGACCCACATACAATCAGAGTCTGGCTATGGATTGCTGCCTTACAAGGGTATGCTTCCAACAGAAATGAGAGGATGAAGGATGTTTTAAATGTAGAGGTTTGGGTCATTTAAAACAAAAACAAAAACAAAAACAAAAACAAAAACAAAAACAAAAACAAGAAAAAACCAAAACAACCGTTCCAGGAACAGAGGCAGGTACGAATTATTCAGTCATGCCCCAGTATGAGTAAATAGACCCAATTAAGAAACATTTGCATTTGAGTTAATGCAAAGCTCAGAGCAGCATCTGATGAATCTTGTGTGGCATTCCTTTTGTCTTAACTAGCCCCTACAGAAGTGCTTGACCATTCCTCGGGAACCAAGACATTCACAGCAGGCCCTTAACTAGGTGTCATAAAGAATTATGGCTGCTTTCCCTATAGCATTAACAAAAGACTTGCTCAACTTGTTTTGGATGACTCTGGTTCCTCTGTGTGCTGAGTTCAGTATGTTGCTAATGAGAGACCTAACCTTAAATGAATAATTGAAGAAAGTTTTGAAGGATTAATAGATATTGGAGCTGATGCACTTACTCACCTCCAAGGGATTGGTTATTCCATTAATCCAAAACAAAGTTCAAACTTAAGATTTATGAAAGGTTAAGGAGGCTATGGAACTTGTGAAGTCATTAGAACCTGGCTTGCCGACTCTAGCTGCTATTCCAGCAAATGCATATAGAATTATTATGAATTTGGAAGATTGTTTTTATATTGTCCCTTTACATCATGATGATTATAAAGAGTTTGTTTTTAGTGAGTTTATAATTTTGAAGAGCCCATAAACAATCTCACTTTTTACATCATCAAAATAGTAATAGCTTGAGATAATAATTTGGTATTTTTAAAAAATGTACATGTTAAATTGTAAAGACTTGTCCTGAATATCCTCAAAAAATATAATTAGTCATTGCCTTCATTGTTTTTCTATGCTCCAATCAGATTAAAACAGATAATGGAACTGGCTATTGCAGTCAGGCATTTTAGATGTCTTGTTAACAATTGTATATTAGTCAAATTACTAAAATTCCTTATTTTCTTCAAAGACAGGATATTGTAGAATAGGCCCATAGAATGTTAAAACAGTATCTTTTAAAAATAAAACAAAAAAGGGGGGAACCATATCCCCTACACCACAAAAATTAAAATTTTAAAATGTGGATGCCAAGGAATTCTCTGCTAAGTGTCTATGGCACCCTACAACTAGGCATACTTATGCCTAGGTGAAATGGAAGAATCCACTTACAGGCACATGGTGTGATCCAGATCAGGTATTTAATATGGGGAAGAGGGCATATTTGTGTTTTTTCTACAGGATGCTAAAGGAGCATGCTGGCTGCCAGAGTGATTGGTAAGACATGCTGATGCTGGGAGAAAGAATGATGCTGACCTGTGAGCTTGCTGAGTGCACTGACAATGGTGACAGAAAAGCTGTATTAGACATCTGTTCCTGACCTACCTTTGTTTGCCTATATCCCAGATTGGATAAGCTGCCTTGCCTCAAGGTTTTCGACCTTGTGGGGCAGAGAACATGGAGACTGTGGAAACTGATCCAAAAAATTAGTCAAAAAGAGAACTTATAATGACTTTTCTTTTTCCTTTCATGAGACCAGTTATTCTGGCTCAATCATGGACTGGAATAGAAATCAACCAATATTGGAAATGACAGTCTTCATTGGGAAGGCTGGTTGTGGACATTTTCAGAGACACATTGGAAGTTAGCTGCAGGTCTCTATGATGTTATGTTAGCAAGAGATAAAGTTGGAACAAGATCTGTATTTTGAACAAGTGTTAGTACATGTGTTAAGGCTCCTAATTTTTTATTTATTGGTTATGTTAAAGTTTTCTTTCTTCTACAGTATTTAATGTAAGTTGTATTGATTGTACACTTTTTAATTGTGTTAAAATCTGGCATGTCTGTTATGGTGGTCTATCAACCTGCCTTTGTTTTATTACTTGTGAGTTTTACAGGACCTTGGTATTCTAAAAAAGATTTACAAGTACTGGAAGAAGTGAGTCAGATTCTAAAACAGAGGCAAGAGGGTAGTGTGTGATTATTACTGATATAGCAGCTTTAATTACATTAACGGCTAACACCATTGCTTCTACAACTGTTTCAACACAAGAAGTTAAGACAGCTACCTTTGTTAATCATTTAACAACAAATGTTACTAATGTTCTGAATATTCAGAGAATTTAGATTGGCATTTAGAACAACAGATTGATTCTGTGGCATCCTGACCTTTACAAATTCATTATCACTGCCTCAATCTACTTGATTGAGGAATTACAGTGACTGAAGCCTATGATTCTCCTTTAGGAGATACATAAAACTCAGATTTATGCACGCTTGTTCTTGAGCAGCATGGGCATAAGCAGTGGTGGAAGGCTAAGCACCGCTAAGGGAGGACCCCGTATTCTGTCTCTGAGACCCCTGAGGAGCAAAGCTGATTGCATAGAGGTTGGTGTTAAGAAAGGCATCACCCAGCGAGTGAGCCTTGACTTCATAAAAAAGACACCATATAGTATGAGGATCAGGTCCCCACTCCCCCCCTCTGATTAAGGCCCCCCTGTTTCCAAACAGGTTCCTTGCTACTCAGTTCAACAAATAAATAACAAGCGAAGAGATGTCGGGAACCAACAGGCATTGACCTGGCCAGTAGGCATAAGTTTCAGTTTCCCAAATGGGGTAGCCCTTCTTAGAAATCATGTGGTCTGGCTTGCAGTTAGAAGATTCTGCCTTGCAGTACATTTTTAATGATTATTTGTTAAGTACATTCTTTAGCAACTATCTGTTAAGTACATTCTTTAGCAACCATTTGATATGTGTCAACGGTATGTGATCTCCCTGACACTGTAACTTCCCGTTTCTTGTGCTTTATATTCTGGCTCAGAAATAAAATTCTTTGGAGTTTGATCGGATTGCCATCTTACTCCTAAGGTATCTTTTGTCTCCTGTCTCTTTCCTTCATCCGACAGTTCCCTCCTCGGACCCTCGTTGAACTTCCTGCGGGCCAGGACAGTTTTGTGTTTCGTTTTAGTTATTAGTGAGCTATTGGATGAGACTTGGTTGTTTCATATGAAAGAAAAAGAATTTGCTCTGAGGGAGCCGGGATCAGCAATACAAGCCAATCTGCAGGGTTGTATATTTTAAATAGGATTCTACACAGTGTTATTTTTTGACAGGTGATGATGACCTTTCGGGTTCTTTTAAAGTTTAATTTTTATTTACATTCCTCTGTGAGAGGAGGGAAGGGGAGAGGAGGGGAAGAGCATCCTATGTGCATGGTCCAGGTGCACCAATGCTCAGCAGAGGACACTGAATACTGGGGAACTGGGGTAACAGATGGTTGTGAGCTGCCTGAACAGGGTACTTTGAAACAAATTTGTCAGGTTAAAGGACAGCAAGCGTTCTTAAACTGCTGAGCCATCTCTCCATCCCCTCGGCCCTTTTGATGTTCATTGTTGAGGGTGGGAGTGTGGAGGAAGGGGGGAGAACTGGGAGATTTGAAACCCTCCTTCTGAGCTTTAAGCTGCATGTATATAACATCTGCATGTGTGGCAATTGAAGTGGCAGCAACATCTCCCTGGCGTGTGGGAGTGAGTGGCTTTCAGGTTATTCACTGCATGGACTAGTAAGGCAACTCTCCTGCCCCCAGCACCTTACATCTGAGGCTCCGTTCTCAGGGTGAGTAGTCTCTCCAGTTCTCTACATACACATGATTGTAATTTCTCTCTCTCTCTCTCTCTCTCTCTCTCTCTCTCTCTCTCTCTCTCTCTCTGTGTGTGTGTGTGTGTGTGTGTGTGTGTGTGTGTGTGTGTGCGTGCGTACATATATAGGTTAGAGATCAACTTTTGAGAGTTGGTCAAATGTGGGGCCCAGGAATGAAACACAGGTCAGTAGCCCTGGCAGCAGAACCCAGTGAGTCATCTCAGATACCTTCATTTCTTTACTCTCAGACAGTTCAACATCCCCTGCTCAAAGAATGATTTCACCTCCAGTGGGAGGATTTTTTCCATGGATGCGTGAACATGCCATCCTAATCCAGACAATCACTTCTTTGGAAACACCCTTTGCAAGTGACTCCAGGTTGTGTAAATTGAGGACCAGAACCAACCATGTGGGGGTGTTTTAAGTGGTGAGTGTGATGATTTTTGCTTTGTTCTTCTCTACTGGGAAGTCTCTTAAGAGTCTGCTCTGACTGTGCCCAGTTTCTGGAATTTCCAATTTGTTTAGTCAGGGCTCATGGAAATCACTATTACCTTTAGGCGTGGGCAAGCACATGTAGTGTATTCTGGGACTCTAGCATTGGAATTCATGGGGCACCTTGTAACAGGAGGCCTGGAGCACAAACTGTAATTGATCTATGAGGTTCTAACATGCTCCTAACAAGGGTCCTGATGGAAATGTGGAGTTTAATCAAGATGCAAAATGCCCATGTGAGGAACACAGACATTAATCCTGTCTTTTAAAAAACTGACATCAGCTTGGGTTTCAGTAGAGGAAGAATTAGTGCAGGGCCCAGAGGGCTTCATGACTAAGCACTTTCAGTCTGATAGTGCTCTAGCTGGTCATTAGTTCAGTTCCTGTTCTTCCAGGTGGTCTGAAGAAGTCCTCCTGCTTGAGAGAACCATCTGTTTCCCTAATTCTGTCCCCACTTAAGCCTAAAGCCATGTTGAGATCTCAGAGATAAACTTGAGGTCACTGAATCCCTTTGTTGATTTCTCTCCCTGGCACATTGATTACATTTCCTGTTGCTGACCCTCACTTCTGAGTGATGATGGAGTTTGGCTGGTCCCCCACAAAGGAAAAGAGTCAGAGGATGGAGACAGGCTGACAATGTCATCCATTTGGATAGTTGTTCTCAGCAATATTCTGAAGAAGTGTCCTTCTCGATCCTCCAACTGTTTCTAAACTCTTCCTGAAGGCTAAACTCTAAAAGACAGTCCCCGTCTAGGGGATTATTATGTTGACTTACAAATCTTTCTTTATATTCACAGGTCCAGAAAATCTGGTGGCCTTTGAAAGCCCCTCCTGAATCTGCAGGGAATCTGAGTTCATTTCAATCTTCTGGACAGAGACAAAGGAAGGAAGGATAGCCATAATATGGCCACTAACCTGCTTCTCGCCCTTTTCCTACTGGCTGAGAACCTCAGAGGCCTCCATGCCAACATGCTATGTGGAAGAAGTCCTCTATTTCTTTCACATTGAGAAGGATTTTTGTTTGTGTTTTCAGTGAAGTCACTTTCTTTGTGTCAGTGCCTTCTTTTTCTACTCTAATCAGGCAGTGGAAGAAATAAACAAGACTCTCTCACATTGGTAATGGGTAGCTCTAGGTAACTGGCTGGGGAGCTGCAGAAATGAGCTGAGAAACATTTGGCCTCTCCTCTTCCTCCTCCAAGTCCTGACCCACAGGCTGTGCCACTAGTGTGTAGGGACCTGAAGGAAGGAATGGGTGTTGTGTTTATAAAAAAGATATGGAGAGAAGGAATATGTTTGGTGAATATGTAGTCAGGTATGTGGGTAGGGGGTGCCTCTGCAGGCCCATGCTGAGGCATCCCTTCCCCCTGAGAGACCAGCCACAGATGGTATAGTATGAAATAGAGTTTATTCAGTGCATAGCAAGGGGAGTTGAAAGGGTAGCAGAGACAGAGAAAGATGGGGGGGGGGGGTAGAAGCCAGCCCTGAGCACGTGGAGAGAGAGAGGGAGGGGAGTGGGGGGAAGGGACAAAAGGACAGAGGGGAGCAAGAAGGCCAGAGCAAGAGAGAGGGGGGTAAGCAGCCCCTTTTCTAGTGAGTCTGGCACACCTGTCTGTTGCCAGGTAACTGTGAGGCAGAGCTTAGACAAAAAGCTAACAATTCGATCAGTTGAACATAAAGGACCGTAGAGACCTTGGAGGCATGAACTCTCCCATCCCCCTGCAGGAAGTGAAAAATAAAGCTGAGTTCTGTAATTCAGTGGGCAGCCACTGTTTCCACAGTAACTCCTGCTTTCCCCAACAGAAGGAAGTGAGATGGAGATATTAGTTTCTGGGTGGTTTAACAAAATGCCCTGTGTACATCACATGCAAACTCCACAGGACCAGATCCACAATTGTGTCAAACCCATCAAGCTATGCAGCACGCACACACACACACACACACACACACACACACACACACACACACATGCACAAGAAAGCTGTGACAAGAGGAATCAATCTCAAGAAAACTCAAACACCTTTTGCCACTGGGATGGGGTGGGACAGCACTACCTCAGTCGTCTTTCTAATTCTACGTCTAAAACAGCTATGGTTGAGGTTTATTGGTTTGTTTGTTTTAAAGCCTGTCCCACACAGATGGTACTTCTTCAAATGCTATCTGTCATGTAAAAGATTGTGGGCCAATGTTGGGTGGACAAACAGATGGAAAATTCTAATGTTTGCAATTTTGGTGAAAAGAATGACCCTGAGAGTAATGCAGCAGTCTCGGGATTTCAAAGTGGGAACTCGGTGTACCGAGGGTGGGAACAAAGCCAGAGAACAGAAGTAGAATTACTTTTGACATTCTTCAGGTTTTGTTTAAGGTGCACCTCATTGAGGATCTACTCAGAGCACTTGCATGTGGTCAGCAGAGAGTGATGGAGATCAACTTTGTCCATCTGTGATCAAAACGTAGAGAAGCCTGCTAAGGTGTCTGGGGGAGGGGAAATCAAACATAGTTGAAGGAAAACCCTTACTGAGTAGCTAATGGCAGTGGTGCCAGGAGGAGGAGGGTCAGTTTTCTTCAGAGGTGCGGTTCTGAGGAAGATGGGCAACTGGGAAGCCATAGGAGACAGAAATAGGAGAGTTTGAGGAAAAGACTGTGATCCAAATACATTAAATCTTATATATGACATGTTCAAAGAATACATTTTAAGTATATTTTTAGAAAACTATGCTACTGCTGTAACAACCTGAAGTCCAAATTCATGACTCTAATACAGGGCTGAAGATGCCCTTGGTACTAACTTCATTAGAAGGGCAATTTTATTTTGCAGTTAGGTTATCTCCTTTTATGAAAAAAACAAAAAGTAGCAAATAATAATAATACCTTATAAAGAAATATGAAAACAACTAGATATAGCCAACACCATCTTGTCATTGGCTGTAGGACAATCCAGTGTGGTTATAAAACCAACCTGGCTTAATGTTCCTGACACTGCTGCCAACACCCGGAGCTGTTTGTTCCTGATTTCTGCTTAAGGTCGGTACTTTCCCATAAAAACTGCCTACACTGGCCCTGCCCATATTTAACTAACAGAGAGCAGAGAAGCCTTTCTGTTAGCACAGTCAGATCTTCCTGAGTAGCTTGTCTTTCAAGTCTGTCTTAAGCTGCAGGCTCTGCTTCTCTGCTTATAGTATTGTGATCAAAGACACTTTCTCCTAAGGCAGCGGCTTCTTATTCACCAGACTTCCCTATTTCATGAAACAGGATTTCCCTATTTTGTGGAGAACTTCCTGATTGATTCTTCCTGCTCCTGGAAATAAAATGGATAGTTCTTTGCACACAAAGCTTCCTGTTCTTCTCTTTTTCTGCTTTTTCTCATATACCTGAGAAGAATTTTAAGTGCGTCAAAGGAATGAATGTCAGCCACCAAACTGAGAAGTTGGCTTGCCTTTGAATACCTGTAACTTTGTTAGAATAATAAATTTCATAGAAAACTAGTCTCAGTGTTGTTTCTGTCTTTTGCTGTTGCTTCGTTTGTTGAGAGGATCAAATAGTTTCCAAATAACATCTGCTAAGGTTTGAATATTAAATGTCTAACAGAGGACTGTGTGCCTTCCTAGGCAGCCTGTGACCCTGTTGGTTGGGACATAGCAGAAACTTAAGGATCTGGGACTTACTGGAAGAAAGTTAAGTCACTGGTGACAGTGCAAACCACAGCTCTCACCCTAAAGTGAATAAAAAGTAGTTTATTGGGAAACCATTTCGAGTGACTATGGCTCAGAAATACAGATTTAGGTTACTCCAAATTCCGTGTTCCAACAGGGAAACAGTTCTGTGGAGTTTTATGCTTTGACAGAAAAAAAAAAAGCCACAAATCAAGGTGAGTTTACTCTGGTAAGAACATCAGAGAGGCAGGGAACAGCAGTCTCTCCTAGAGGGCTCAGACACTCTCTGATGACATTATTAGCTTGGGGAGGCTAGTTGTCTGCCAAGCTAAGGTATTCCAAAAGTCTTCCCTATTAGTCACAGAATGTGGTAGTTCAACATAGACATGGTCTGGGAATTCAGGGCTAAAGCATATCTGAGATGACGTAATTACCCTCTAGACAGGCAACATTCCCACCTCTTATCTGCCAATCTTTGAAGACATAGCTTCTCTTCAAGAATGCCCACTGACCCCAGGACTGTAGTTCTGGCAGATTGTGTGACTCTGTTGCCCTCTTCCTTTCACTTCTTTACTGGGGTGGGCAGTTCTGATCTACCCTATAACCTCCCCCCCCCATTCTTGTGTGTAACCTTAACACAGGCCAGAAGCAATTGGGCCAACCAGCCATAGTCTGAAACTTACGCAACTACTACCACCAAATGAGCCTCTTCTCTTCATAACTTGGCCATCTCAGGTGCTTTGTTATATCATCAGAAAGTTGACACAACGTCCTTTACCAAGTAACTTTACCCATATCACTCTGAAACAATTCTCTGTGTTTCTTCCTCATTTGTTTATTGTTCCTTCCATAGACTTGATCTGAGTTACACATTCTCATCCTCCTCCTTTGTGCCAGAAAATTTCTTAAGCTTTTAATTCAATGGGTCTATTAAACAGGGTAATAATAATTTTGATGCCCCTGTATCACAGAGGCATATTGTCAGGAATTCATATGGATTTGCTTCCAAATATACTATAAAAAAATCATTTAGGTGTGGCTAGCCTTAGCTAGAGAGTGAGTTCAAGGTCTGTTGGACAACTCAGTGAGAACCTTTCTCAAAATGCCTCCTATAAAGATGGACAGGAATAGAGCTCCGAGATAGAGTGTTGATCTAGTGCTCACAATTCTCTGGGTATGACACCTGTTGTGTTTTATAAAACCAGAGGAAAAGGCAGGGATATGTTTGGTGGAGGCACAGTAAGTTGTGGGGAAAGGGGGTGCCTCTGAGGGGCCATGCTGAGGTATTCCTAACCCCCTAGCAGTATCAGTCACAGGACGACAACGACAATGAAGACGACAATGATATAGTACAGAATAGAGTTTATTCAGGGCATGGGGAGGGGAGTTGAGTGAAAGGCAGAGAGAGGGAAGAGAGAGAGAGAGAGAGAGAGAGAGAGAGAGAGAGAGAGAGAGAGAGAGAGGAGGCCAGCCATGAGCATGTGGAGAGAGAGGGGGAGGGGAATTGGGAGAGATCAGAAAGAGGGTAAGAGAACAAAAGTAGGGGAGTGAGGAGGGGTCCAACAGCCCTTTTTATAGTGAGTCAGGCACACCTGGGTAATGCCAGGTAACTGTGGGGCAAAGCCTAGACTAAATGCTAATAATCCCCCATGCCCATTTTGGTTTAATTAAAAAAGGGAAAATTAGAAAGAGGTGATGGTGGAGCAAGAGTAGGGTTGTAATGATTTTTAGCTACTTCCTGCTGACTTTGGGGTGATGTATCTCTGGGAAACCTAAGAAAATGGGTGTGGGGATGTTGGTCCAGTCTTAGGAGAGTTGGCTGTTCCCTTGCTATCCAGGGTCTGTGGAACCATCTGTGGATATATCAGAAGGAACAGGTCCAATAGAAACATCTGTGTCTATGAGAGTAGATTGGAGCATCTGGGGGTTGCTTCTCTGGAGCTGCCCTGGATGTAGTAAAGGAGCCTAGACTAAATGCCAACAATACCAGTATAGGGTATTGTTGGCATTTAGTCTAGATAGGGTGCTGATCTATTACTCACAAATCTCTGGGCATTACACCAGTACCAATGAAATTGAAACCAATCTTGAACATGGTGTTTCATTTCCATGTAAGTCAAGATCAGAATCATGCCAAAAGCCACAGCCAGGGACTTTCCACGGATCATTTCTAAAACATCCTGACATGAAGTTGGTTGATATGAAAATAAAATCCCTGAAGTTTAGGATGATCTACAAGCAATGCATTTATACAGTTTTCAGAGCAACAGCCACTAGGTGCAACATGATTGGCAGAATAGTGTGACTTTTAAACTGATCGGGTCTTAGGGAATGAGATGGTCAGGACTCCCCTTGTCTTTAGGTGACCAATGGCTAGTCTGCCCTGCAGACTGTGTTTACATGCTCTGGGTGCCTCCCCTATCTGCAGGTGGCCTGATGGTCTTCCCCCACCTATGGTCTGAGGAATCTAATTAGTCTTTCTCCAAGGCTGTTACCTTTCTCTTCTAGGAGGGGGAGGGGTCTGGTGGAATATTCCAAGGTTACTGAGCTGATTTCTTCACTGCATGTAAGTGACACATAAAATTAACTATCACAAGTCCACGTTGTCAAGTTAATACTTTGAGCCTCTTATTAATCAGTACTTAGTCTCTGAGGTTAATGATCAAGCCACAGACATGCTGCACCTTCCCCAGAAAAGAAAGTGAAATCCTAGAGTGATGTTGACTTTTCTCTTTGCATCCCATATACTGTGGCTTAAAATTAATAATATTTGAATACTAAAGTAAAATCAGTACATCTTATGTTGTATGATAAAATATAGAGAAAACAAAAGAAAGATATTTACTCATTATACATTACATGTGTTCACAGACTGTACACACAATACCAATTCTGTTTCCTGAGCATGTGGTCATTGATGTGATTGTAAAAAGATAAAGAGATATAAGATATGTTCTATGGAGATGTGGTGAGGTATGGGGCAAGGGGGTGCCTCAGTGGGCCCATGCTGAGGCATACCTTCCCTCTGAGGGACCAGCCACAGGACAGAGGGGGGGGAGCAAGAAGGCAAGAGGCAAGAGGCAAGAAAAGAGAGCAAGGAGGGGTAATCCACCCCTTTTATAGTGGGTCAGGCCTGCCTTGCTGTTGTCAGGTACTGGGGGGAGGAACATACCTGGCTGTGGCCAAGTAACTGTGGAGTTTAGACAGAATGCTAACAGTTATGACCACTATTTAAAACTCCTTTGTTATACTATTCAGTATAAAGAAAGATGTATGCATAACTAAACAGTCCTATGAGGTGTGGTCTATCGCTGACCTTTTGACCTATCTTTCTCTCTGGTCTCTCCTGCGATGTGGTTGAATAACTTGCCAGAACTGTGTAAAATCCCTTCCTATCAGTCAAGGTCTTCCTCTGACAGGTACTACAGCCTTAGCTGCTCCCTTCCTATTCTATGGGATTCCTGGGAAAGTGTAATTCTTTGTATGTTTTCTTACAAAAGTAAGGTACCTGTTGGAAAGGTTAACACTGTTTTTGTTATTGTTTCTCTTTGGTTTTGTTTGTTTGTTTGTTTGATTGTTTCCAGAATATCTCCTTTCCTATCAAGAGACATGGAACATTAGGGAGATTCTAATTAAACAACAACACTGGAAAGATTTCAATTAAAATACCCTGTGTCTATCACACTCTCCTACATGGTTGGGACATGTTTCCTAAACCATGAGCAAAGTTTCCTGCCATAAGGTCACACATGGTGATGTATGCAAGTCTGCATAGAGTGGCACCTAAAATCCAGGTGTATCTTTCTAGGTGGGAACCAAGTTGGGGGGGGGTGTTACACACTGGCACCAGATACATGAAGTTCTAGTGGAGATCAGGAGAGGGCATCAAATCCTTTTGAACTGCAGTCAAAGATGGTTGTGAGCCACCAGGTGGGTGCTAGGAATTGAACTTGGGTCTTCTGCAAGAGCAGCCAGTTCTCTTAACCTGTAAGCCGTCTCTCTAGTCCTTCTTTACATGATTTTTGAGTTTATGTTGTTGTTCAATTTTTTGAGTTACACTGCTCATTTAAAATCTTCGAATGGTTTTTATTTTAGGAAATTTCTTTAGTAAATAAGAACATAAGTTGTTTTCTGGGGTATTTTGTGTCAGGTGTGCACACTGATAAGTCACCAGGAAGTCCTCTGCCTATGTTTTAACTGTAAACATGTCTAATCTTGTTTGTGCTGTACTTAGAAACAGTTTAGAGATGAAAGAGGTTAAACCCCAAGGTGACATATGCTTTACCTCAAGTCTTGTTCCTACTACTTTAACATGCTTATTTCAAACATATCTATTGAAAAAGAATGTTGTGTATATGTATGTAATATTCACAGCATGTCTTTGTGAGTTGTAAGGAAATTCTTGACTCTCAGATACTGATAGATTTAGAGTCCTGGCCTCTTCCCTTCAGTGTACCTGAAAGACCTCCGAGCTGGGGAGACCCTCGCTCAAGTCTCGGGATGGTGTGATCCCCCAAGAACTCATGAAAGACCATCCTTGCTGCAATCACATGAGGTTTAATTGGGGGACCATGGACTTGGGTGGAGCTCATAACCCACGCAGGGGCAGAGGAGTCCGACCCTGAGCAGCTGAAGTCAGGGGTATTTAAAGGAAAAAAACACAAAGCAAGGGAAAAAACACAAAGCAAGGGGTGGGGAACGGAAAGAATTTGCATTATGGGGAAGTCACAAACATTTTTATGGTTAGCTAGTTCCTGAAACATTGTGCCTCTGGCCCTGGGGCCAGGCCAACATCATTGGTTTCTTAGGGGAAAGAATGCAGCTGGGTGGGGTTTGATCAAGCAGGCAATTTCAGGCCTATTTCTGTTTCTGGCTCCAAGTGTGCTAGGGTCTAACTTTCCTCATAAGGGGGTCAGGTCTTTCATTCCTTTACTTTCCCATGTCTCTCTGTCTTGACTGACAGTGAAGAGAGGTGAATTCATTAATTTTATGCATGACAGTGTCCCAGGGAAATCCATTACCTTGCAATATTCTAATAAAAATAAATGTCCTAATTAAAAAGGAGCGAAATTGGACTTCCATTAGATGCTTACATACAAACTTAACTCAAATTATAGTGCCAACACATAGGAATTTTATATTTTAGTGCTTTTAGAAGGAAGCAGTCTTAGATATGATACTAAAAGAAAACGTAAATGCCATAAAGATTTAACTACTGCACCTGTAAAGGTGCCACTGAGAAAGTGCAAATGTCAGTCACCAAGTAGAAGAAAATATGTGTAAAGGTCAGTCACCAAGTAGAAGAAAATACTTGAAAACTGTGTATCTGTTAAGAAATTTATGTGTAGGATATATAAATGTTGAGAACAATTGAAAATTTAAAAAATAATGTGTATACAGGTGTGTTCAGGGACCAGAAGATGGTACCAGGTTCCTTGTAACTGGAGTTACAGGAAGATGTGAGCCACACCATGTGAGTACTGGGAACTGAACTCAGGTTTTCTGCAAGAAGAACAAGTGCTCTTAACCAGTGAACCACTCCAGCCCAAGATGACCCACTTTTTCAACAAAGAAAGAGCCACCCATGATGGGATATACCTGGGAAGCCAGCACTCAGGTGTCAGAAACAGAACTTGGAAGCACAGTGAGTTCCAGGCCAGTCAGAGTTACATAATGAGATCTTGTCTCAAAACAAAAACAAATGAAATGATGAAGAATTGAAAGGGAATGATCTAAACTTTTGTAATGAAGAGATTCGAGGTAACAATTCAGTTCACAGTCATTAGAGACAAATGACCGAAAAGTTGTATAGCATAAGGCTCACTTCACATTAGAGTGGAATCTTCCTCAGTTATTGTTGGCAATGATATGGAGAACTGATAAAATTAAATCCCCGTGTGGAGTATAAAACATATAGTCACGTTGGAACACAGACTGGACTTTTAATAATTGCTTCTATTTCCTTAGGGGATATAGGGCTATTTAGATAGTTTGTCTGATCTTGATTAAAATTTGGTAATAGGTATCTGTCTAAAAAATTACCCATTTCATTTAGTTTTTCCAAATTTGGGGAGTACAGTCTTTTGAAGTGAGACCTAATGATTCTTTGACTTTCCTCAACGTCCATTGTTATCTCTCCCTTTTAATTTCTGATTTTTGTTAATTAGGGTACTGTCTCTCTGTCTTTTAGTTAGTTTGCCTAAGGGTTTGTCTATCTTGTTGATTTTTCTCAAAGAACCAGTCTTGGTTTTGTTGATTCTTTGTATTTTTCTCTTTGTTTCTAGTTCATTGATTTCAACACTAAACTTGATTATTTCCTGCCTTTTACTCCTCTTGGGTGTGTTTACTCCTTTTTCCTAAACATTTCAGGTATACTCTTAAATTGTTAGTATGAGAACTCTCCAATTTCTTTATGAAAGCACTTCTTGCTACAAACTTTCCTCATAGCATTCTTTCATTGTGTCCCATAAGTTTGGGCATGTTGTGACCTCATTTTCATTGAATTCGAGAGAGTCTTTAATTTCTTTCTTTATGTCTTCCCTGACCCGGTGATCATTCAGTAGAGAATCATTCAGTTTTCATGAGTATGTAGGATTTCTGTTGTTTCTGTTGTTGTTGAAGTCCAACTTTAATCCACGGTGATGTGATAAGATGCAAGGGGTTATTTTAATCTTCTTGTATCTGTTGGGGCTTGCTTTGTGACTGATTATGAGGTCAATTTTAGAGACCATTCCATGAGGTGCTATGAAGAAGGTATATTGTTTTGTGTTTGAATGAAATGTTCTATAGATATCAGTTAGGTCCGTTTCAATCATAACCTCTGTTAGTTTCATCATTTCTCTGTTTAGTTTCTGTTTCAATGACCTGTCCATTAGTGAGAATGGGGTGTTGAAGTCTCCCATTATTAATATGTGTAGTTTGATGGGTGATTTAAGCTTTAGTAAT
>CM052700.1:18506316-18541879 GCA_028551405.1 Uromys caudimaculatus
ATCTCCGGCGAGGGATCTTTGTCCCGGCGCTGATCAGCTATGGGGCCCTGTGGCCCAAGCTGAGGCTTCCGGCCGTCGCCGGAAGCTGCTGGCGGTCAGTCTCTGTGGCCCGCAGAAAGTGGGTTGAGCTTTTCTGCTTTCCTGGTGAGCTGTGGGGCGTGTCCTTGGCCCTCTGCTGGGTCTTGTGATCTCCGGCGAGGGATCTTTGTCCCGGCGCTGATCAGGTGTGGGGCCCTGTGGCCCAAGCTGAGGTTTCCGGCCGTCGCAGGAAGCTGCTGGCGGTCAGTCTCTGGTGAGCTGTGGGGCGTGTCCACATCCTATTTATTAATAGTCCCTTTCATTAGTGTGTATGGCCACCTTTACTTCTTCCAACCTGTTGAGGGTGCAAGTCTCCTTTAAGAGGTATAAGAATCGCTGTGGAAGTTGTTCTTCAGATTCCACTTGATTGGTATTTCCTCCTCCAATCTTCACTTCTCAGTTTGCAGATGTCTTTCCAGTTAACTATGTGATTTTCTTGGGGCTATCAAATAGGCAGATATTGTTATTTGATCTATTACATTGTCTTTTAATCAATTACTTAAAGGATTTGCATTCTGGACTGTAATTGAGAGGCTTTGCTGTTGTTATGACTTTGTTGTTTCTTGTTCTTATTGGTTGGCTTATTGGGAATTCCTTTCTTCCTTGCCTGGATGTGTTTGATGTTTGCTGCTTTGTCATGTCGAACACAATTCATCCCTTCCCAGGTCTCCCCTGTTTGTGTGCTGCTTTTATGAAGGGTGGTCTTTCCTATGAGCCTCCTTTTGGCTCTGAGTATTCCTTTAAGAATGTTCTGTGGATTCTTTGTTTAGCTCTGTACACCATTTTTAATAGAGTTATTTGGTTCTCTGGAGTCTAACTTCTTGAGTTCTTTGTATATATTGGATATTCGTCCTCTATCAGATATAGGGTTAGTAAAGATCTTTTCCCAACCTGTTGGTTGCTGTTTTGTCCTACTGAATATGTGCTTTGCTTTACAGAAGCTTTGCAATTTTATGAGGTCCCATTTGTCAATTGTTGATCTTAAACCATAAGCCATTGGTGTTCTGTTTAGGAAAATTTCCCCTATGCCCATGTGTTCTAGGCTTTTCCCCAACTGAGGAATATGGAATGACCGGGAAGCACCTAAAAAAATGTTCAATATCCTTAGTCATCAGGGAAATGCAAATCAAAACAACCCTGAGATTCACACCAGTTATAATGGCTAAGATCAAAATCAGATGACAACAGATGTTGGCAAGTATGTGGAGAAAGGGGAACACTCCTCAATTGTTGGTGGCATTGCAAGTTGGTGGGAATCAGAAAATTCGACATAGTACTATCTGAGGACCTAGCTATACCACTCCTGGGCATATACCCAAAAGATGCTCCAACATATAACAAGGACACATGCTCCACTGTGTTCATAGCAGCTTTATTTATAATAGCCAGGAGCTGGAAAGAACCCAGATGTCCTTAAACAAAGGAATAGACACAGAAAAATGTGGTACATTTACAGTTTGGAGTACTATTCTCCTATTAAAAACAATGAATTCATGAAATCCATAGGCAAATGGATGGAATTAGAAAATATCATCCTGAGTGAGGTAACCCAGTCACAAAAGAATACACATGGTATGTACTCACAGATAAGTGGATATTAGCCCAAAAGCTCAGAATACCCAAGGTAAAATTCACAGACCACATGAAGCTCAAGAAGGAAGACCAAAGTGTGGATGCTTCAGTCCTTCTTAGAAGGGGGAAACAAATAATCAAGGAAGGAAATACGGAGACAAAGTGTGGAGAAGAGACTGAAAGAAAGGCTATCCAGAGACTGCCCCACCTTGTAATTCATCCCACAAAGAGACACCAAATTCAGACACTATTGTGGAGGCCAAGAAGTGTTTGCTGACAGGAGCCTGATATAGCTGTCTCCTGAGAGGCTCTGCCTGACAAATACAGAGAAGGATGCTCACAGCCAACCATTGGAGTGAGCATGGGGTCTCGAATGGAGGAGTCAGAGAAAGGAATGAAGGAGTTGAGGGGTTTGCAACCCATAGGAAGAACAATAGTATCAACCAACCAGACCCCTCAGAGTTCCCAGGGACTAAACTATCAACCAAAGAGTACGCAGAGGGACTCTTGGCTCCAACTGCCTATGTAGCAGAGGATGGCCTTGTCAGACATCTCAAAGGGAAGAGAGGTTCTTGGTCCTAAGCAGGCTTGATGTCCCTGTGTAGGAGGATGCCAGGGCAGGGACTCGGGAGTGGTTGGTGGGTGGGCGAGCACCCTCATAGAAGTTGGGGGAGGTAGGATGGGATAGGGGTTTCTAGAAGGGAAAACAGGAAAGGGGATAACATTTGAAATATAAATAAATAAAATATCCAATTTAAAAAAAATGTTCTGTGGAGCTGACTTTGCTGTCACAGACATAAACACTTGTTTGTCGTATAGTCTTATTTCTATCTCTATTTCAATAGTTTTGAGAGGTATATCAATCTTGATCAATATAATTTTCTTTCAAAGTCTGAAACATATCATCTGTGTTTCCTTGGCTTTTATAAAGGCTAACAACAGCTCTGATGTTACTCCCTTGTTTCTGCCTTTGTGTATTAGTTGGTGTTTCTCCCTAGTAAATTTTAGTCCTGTTCTTTTGAATGCATTTTTGAGATCTCAACTATGATATGTTATGTTAAAGCTTCTTTACTCATGTCTTAATTCCCCTCATTGATGGTACCTTCTGCTTTTTGCTGTGGTTGTCTTTTTTCTTTGTTTGATTTTAGAACATAATTTATTCTTTGATAATTTTATGTACATATACAACGTAACTTGATCATATCCACCCATTGGTGGATCATATCTGATCATTGATGAGAGTGGACTGTGTGTGGGGCAATGTCTGCTTAGAGCTTTAGTAAACTTTCTTTTATGAATATGAGTGCCCTTGCATTTGGAACATAGATGTTGAGAATTGAGAATTCTTCTTGGTTGCTTTTTCCTTTGATGTGTATGAAGTGTCTTTCCTTATCTTTTTTGATATCTTTTGGTTGAAATTGATTTTATTCAATATTAGAATGCCTACTCCAGCTTGTTTCTTGGGACCATTTGCTTGGGAAATTGTTTTTCAGCCCTTTACTCTGAGGTAGTGTTTGTCTTTGACACTGAGGCACAGTTCCTGTACGCAGCAAAATGCTGGGTCCTGTTTACAAATCCATTCTGTTAGTCTATGGCTTTTTATTGGGGAATTGAGTCCATTGATGTTAAGAGATATTAAGGAATACTGATTGTTGCCTCCTGTTATTTTTGTTGTTAGAGGTGGAATTATGTTTGTGTGGCTATCTTTTTTTTAGGTTTGTTGAAAGAAGATTTCTTTCTTGCTTTTTCTAGAGTGTAGTTTCCCTCCTTGTGTTGAAGTTTTCTGTTTATTATCCTTTGTAGGACTGGATTTGTGGAAAGATATTGCATAAATTTGGCTTTGTCATGGAATATCTTGGTTTCTCCATCTATGGTAATTGAGAGTTTTGTTGGGTATAGTATCCTGGGCTGGCATTTGTGTTCTCTTAGGGTCTGTATGACATCTGCCCGGGATCTTCTAGCCTTCATAGTCTTTTGTGAGAAGTTTGGTGTGATTCTGATAGGTCTGCCTTTAAATGTTACTTGACCTTTTTCCCTTACTGCTTTTAATGTCCTTTCTTTGTTTTGTGCATTTAATGTTTTGACTATTATGTGACAGTTGGAATTTCTTTGCTGATCCAATCTATTTGAAATTCTGTAGGCTTCTTCAATGTTTACCGGCATCTCTTTCTTTAAGTTAGGGAAGTTTTCTTTTATAATTTTGTTGAAGATATTTACTGGCCCTTTAAGTTGGGAATCTTCATTCTCTTCTATACCTATTATCCTTAGATTTGGTCTTCTCATTGTGTCCTGGATTACCTAGATGTTTTGGGTTAGGAGCTTTTTGCAATTTGCATTTTCTTTGACTTTTCTGTCAATGTTTTCTATGGTATCATCTGCACCTGAGATTCTCTCTTCTATCTCTTTTATACTGTTGGTGATGCTTGGGTCTGTGACTCCTGATCACTTTCCTAGTTTTCTATCTCCAGGGTTGTCTCCCTTTGTGATTTCTTTATTAATTCTATTTCCGTTTTTAGGTCCTGGATGGTTTTATTCAATTCCTTCACCTGTTTGGTTGTGTTTTCCTCTAATTCTTTAAGGGATTTTTTCTGTTTCCTCTTTAAGGGCTTCTAGCTGTTTACCTGTGTTCTCTTGTATTTCTTTAAGGGAGTTATTTATGTCCTTCTTAAAGTCCTCTATCATCATCATGAAATGTGACTTTAAATCAGAGTCTTGCTTTTCTGGTGTGTTGGGGTATCCAGGGCTCACTGTGGTGGGAGAACTAGGTTCTGTTGATGCCAGGTAGCCTTGGTTTCTGTTGCTTATGTTCTTGCCCTTGCCTCTCACCATCTGAATATCTCTTGCTTTAGCTGGTCTTTCTGTCTCTGTCTGTGGCTTGTCCTTCCTACAAGCCTGTGTGTCAGTACTCCTGGGAGACCAGTTCTCTCCAGGATGAATTTGGTTATGGAGAGCTGTGGCATAAGGTCAGCTCTGGGTGCAGACAGAAACCTGAAGGGTCATGTCCTTGACTGTTTCTTGGTTCCTGTGACCTGATGACTCTAGACTGGTCCTTCTTGGGCCAGGAATTTGAGCGAAAGTGGTGGTGTTACCTGTGCTCACAGGTGTGCCAGCACTCCTGGGAGACCAGTTCTCTCCCAGCAGTATTTGAGTATGGAGCTCTGTGGCACAGGATAAGCTCTGGGCACAGAGCATGTACTGAATTCTTGACCTATGCCTATCTCCTGTGCTTCCTTCTTCCTGTTGAGGAGACTCTGCTCACTTTTTACATACCTGCCCTCCACCCTGTGGTGGGTGGAACAGAAGTTGGGGAATGTTTATCATACTTTTATTGTTTATTTGCTCTACCTTTGGGCAATCCACCCCACTCCCACCTTTCACCCACATCCTTCTAAGGATTCTGATGCTTCTCAGACTCCCTACAGTGTAGGTGGGAGGTTGGTGTACTGACTTCAGACTACTTTAATCTTTCTTTGAAGCTGTGCCCATGCATTGGCCTTAGCAGCTCCCATCTGTGGAATTCTGGTGGGTGGAAGGTATATTCTGCCCAAATCTACTCTTTTCTTGTGCTCAGATTGCTTGCTCCTGACGTGACAGTGAAGAGTGACTGTATGGGCACTGGATTTCAGATTCCAGTCACCACCCTCTAGAACTTGCTCAAAGTTCTCTGGGGATCAATTCCTTCTTTGCTTGAGTTCAGCCTCACACCCCAGTTTCTGGTAGTGGGAACTGCTTCTGAGTACACTGGGTACACTTGCCCTTTTGGGCCACCTTCTTCTTCCAGTGCTTTGGTGGTGGGATTAGTCAATCTACCTGAGGAGTCAAGCAGAAATGGCAGGCTCCTCCTAACCTCCTAGTTCTTCTTCCTTGTTCCTTCTGCCTGATATGAAGGGAAGGCAGAGTACTGTTTGCCAGATAGGACCAGTCTCTGGCTGTCTCTCTCTCTCTCTCTCTCTCTCTCTCTCTCTCTGTCTTTCTCTCTGCCTCTTTCTCCCTCTCCCCCTCTGTAGCTGTTACTTCTTTTCTTCCCCCAATCCAGACTCAAAACTTTTCCTCTATATTTCTTCTGACTTTTCTTATTTTGACTCCCTCCTTTATTGGCACACACTGAGGCAGCCTCTAGTCTATGATCGTTAGAATGCAGCCCTCTCTAAATGTATTATTAAGTTCAAAATGTCAGGAAATGATACACCCATGTGGGGTAATAAAAGGATTTTTGCTGAAATGGGAATTGCCTAGGTGTGGTGTATCTTGAGTGTTGCCAACTAAGGCTTGTCAGAGGCATTGGAAGGCTTGCATTGATATCACTTCTGAATGTCCAAAGGTTTTGGTTGCTATGCAGCTTTGGCCTGATAGTTGAGGAAGAGTTCTCATATTGCCCTGCCTCCTTTGTTTCCTTTCAGATACACAATAGAATATATCTTTAACCATGAAGATCTCTCTTGGTGCTTCTAGAGTATGCTTAACAAGAGTTTGTCTCCCAGGAAAACTAGCTCTATCTGATAAAATAAGTAAATAAATAAAATGTCTGGAACATGCTGAAATAACTGGAATATCATGATATACACTAGAGACTGAGGGAGGTTATTATAATAACCTCCCTAGTGGTTTTAACAATTTGTTCTGTTCATATGCATTTAATAAGGAAGTAATATAAAATGTTTGTCCTAGCCTAGAGGACAGCCAGATGGACATTAGACAAATGTAAATAGACTTTCTTCCTTCTTTATATGTGTGTTACAAGGTTCAAATATGATCCACAATAATCATGCTATTTTAGTTGGCCTTTCGAGCAAAGGGCAGTTTGAGTAATGTTTAACCCAGTGATCATGGCGGAATTTACCCTTAGCTTTATCTTTTCCTGTAATTTAAGACAACAGTGCTAGATTTCTGGTTACCATAAGGAAAGCAACAGCAAAAAGTTTTAAAGTCTTCTTCCTTCAATGGGAATAATCTAAATAGTTTATGTTTTCTTAATCATTTAATCCAAATACTGTGTTGATACACTATATTTATAATTGTTCCTTTCATTTCCTCTTTGTTATAGCTAAGGATATATATTCTATGTGTCTTCTACATTAGCATCCCTTCACAACCTAAAATACTACAAAGTAGAGAATTTTGACTCAAGGGTCCTAAGAAGCCTTGTCTGGACTTTATTTCGGTGGTGATGGGGATTGAATCCAGTGCATTGTACATGCTAGACAGGCCTTCTACTACTAAGCTTGTTACACTTTGTCAAGAAACTAATTTGTACTTTCCTACAAATAACACCCACTCTGTACTTAATATGAAGTTTACTCATTACAGCAACCCTGGAATTGAAACACAATTTTTATTTCCTGAGATTATAAGATAGTTTAAATAAAAAAGCCAGGGCTCAGGCCCAAGCAGTCAACCCTCACAGTGCTTGCTCCATCTGTGCCCCTGAATTCAATCCTGGCTATTGTATAATCTTGCAACTTGATGAGCTATGATACAGGATGTTGATAAAGTAAGAGCAAGTATGTATTTAGGCATGGTAAGAATGAGAAAAAAAAAAAAACACGAATGTATCAGGCTTGTGCATAATCTCAGTGTTCTATTGCCGTGAAGAGATGCCATGACCATGAGATGCCCAACCTTGTCCATCTTGGGACTGGCCTCCATTTTAAAAAATAAAGAAAAAGCCAGGCAGTGGTGGCGCACACCTATAGTCCTAGCACTTGAGAGGCAGAGGTAGGTGGATTTCTGAGTTCCAGGCCAGCCTGGTCTACAGAGTGAGTTCCAGAACAGCCAGGGCTACATAGAGAAACCCTGTGTCGAAAAACCAATAAAATAAAATAAAATAAAATAAAATAAAATAAAATAAAATAAAATAAAATAAAATAAAATAAATAAAATAAACCCAAAAAACCAAAAAAGTCGGAGAAGTTGACCTGCAGTAGAACTCAAGCTGCACCCACACACCAGAAAGAACCTCACCACTTGTCCTTGGACAGAGTTACTCCCTAGCTACTTCCTAGGAACAGTTAATCAAGATTAGTCTGGTCGTTTCACGTGTACATTCAGACCATTTATGACTGTCTAGAGTCTTGCTTCAGAGCACCCACCTGTTGGCTTATAGTCATTCTATTAGATGCTTGCCAGACTGGACACGCTCTTTCTCACCCTCTCACTTGCTCCTACTTTCCTATTAAAGACTTGTCCTGCTGAGGCTTCAGGGCTGCTCCACCTTCCCTTCCTGTCCTGCTGTGTCAGGGTTGGATTGAAGGAGAGCCCAAGCCTGAGCTTGTAATAAAGAGACCCTAACGCTATTACATCAGAGACAGCTCCTTGGGGTTCATGAATGCTTCCTGGCGCAACAGACCACAGCAATTCTTACTAAGAAAAGCATTTAATTGGGGCTGGCTTACAATTTCAGACATTTAGTACATGTCGTCATGGGAGGGAGCATGGAGACATGCACCAAAAATGGTGCTGGGGAATTGAGAATTCTACATCTGGATCTTCAGGAAACAGGAAAAGAGAGCCACTGAGCACAGCTTGAGCTTCTGAAC
The DNA here is from genome assembly GCA_028551405.1 of Uromys caudimaculatus. Lineage (NCBI taxonomy): Eukaryota > Metazoa > Chordata > Mammalia > Rodentia > Muridae > Uromys > Uromys caudimaculatus. The sequence goes on from CM052700.1 coordinate 18,514,503, forward strand.
CTCAAAGCCCACCTCCAGTAACACACTTTCTCTAAGAAGGCCACACCCACTCCAACAAGGCCACCTCTCCTAATCCCTCTCAAGGACTGTCACTACCCGAGGACTAAGAATTCAAATAGAAGAGCCTACAGGGGCCATTCTCATCCAAATCACCAGAGTTAGTTATTATCCGTGCAGTAAGTAAGTTTTCAGTTTGTTGTACATGACTTGGAGGTATTACTTTTCCATATTATTCAGTTAGTAGTGAAGACGTAAAAAGTCTGACCAAGCAATATGAAGTATTGCTGTAGGTGTGGACCAGAGTCCGTAAGACATCTGCTGACAGCTTCTTTTCTTTTACTTTTTTTTTTCTTTTTTTTTTTTTTTTTTTGGTTCTAAACAGAAGTGGACCAGGAGCACATGGATAGTGATAGAAACTGAGACAATTTATTAAAAAAGAGAACGGCACTCTCAAAAGTGGAAGTGATCTAGAGAATTAGGCAGGGGAGGCCTGAGCCTAAAAAGTGTTGCCCCAGAACCATGATATTTATAGGTCATTTATACATAGCACCGCCTTCCCATGAGACTCCCTAGGCTTTTCTTACACAGGCTTTATTTTGTAGCCCCAGATGAATTTCCACTCTTTTTGTTTTTTTTTTTTTGTTTTTGTTTTTGTTTTCTTTTTTTTTACAACTAGCTTATTTCATATGTTAATCAGATGATTGACTCCACCCCAGTCTTCTTCCATGGTATCACTCTCTTCTGGGACAGGTACATTTCACAGAATCCTTGAGAATACACCTCCATTATTGCAATTCATTCCTATCACTGATACCCACAAGGAGAAATGGGCAATGTATACTTAAGTGTTCCCTCAAAAACACCTTACGGCTAGGGAAGGCAAATAATAAAACTAAAGAAACTTAAAACTCTTCATTCTCCCATAAAAGTATATATACAATATATGAATATATATATATATTGAGCAACAACAACAATCCAATTCAGAGTCACATTTTCTATCATATACAAAAATCTACATTTCAATGTGTAATATATGTTGGGGTGTCATCAGTAGAAGGTAAAGGGAATGTGATAGAAGGGTAGATCTCAACAAATCACAATGATCTCCACGCATGGAAATCTACCCGCATGAAATGTCATAATTCAGCTCATTATTTTGTGAGCTAACTAAAAAAGATAATTAAAATAAAAGGGATTAAGTTCATGATATTTTGAAATGCCATGCTTCACAACTACCGAACTAACATGAAACCAAAGAAGATTATTTTCAAAGGGGTGGAAATTTTTAATTATCTGTAATGCAGTCACTTTATCACAACTTCTTGTCACATCTACCAAACAGGAAAGAAACAAGGACAAAAAAAAAAAAAAAAAGAAAAAGAAAAAAGAACCCCACATCCTTGTTTGAAATGTGCTAACCAGCCCTATGGCTGCCTGAAGGTTCATTAGTTTCTTCAACTCAGACAGCTCTTGTCTGGCTTGCTATTTTCTTTTGAGAATATAGTCATTACCATCTCTCCAAACAACATGGTCTTTCTTGCCACTCTCTTTCTATCCTACAACTTCTGTTGTTCCTGTTAGATTCATTCACCTTTGTCCTATCATTGTGTCTATTGTTTCCTGTCTTGGCTCCTTGTGCTTCAGCCTGATAGGTACTCTGTATCAACATGGCACCAACATCACATCAATACTCCTTTCTGCAGGGACCAATCTGATTTGAAACCTATTGCTATCAATTCTTACACTATTTTTTTTTTAATTTTTAGGTTTCTGTAACAGGTGCACAACTGACTCCATGATTGAAGTACCATTCAGGGCATTAAACTCAGCACATAGATGGCACCACCTGCCAAAATAAAAACAAAGACCTAATCCATCAAAGTCCATAGATATGGGAAGGTCCTTAAATGTACTAACCTTGCTTTTTTTTTTTTTTTTTGACTTGTGTAGTTCTGCTTCTGACAAACTGTGCTTATTAACTGAAGTGTGTCAACCCAGGATATGTTTTTTTTTTTTTTTGTTCATAAAGACTTAGTGGTACACTGGGATCCTGAATACCCAGTGTGCTCTCCAGCCAGCTAATAAAGATTTCTATTTTAATCCCTTGTCCAGGCAGTGTTCTCTGGTAGATAACCCACAACAGTTTCCATTAGCCTTGATTTAGAAATTCTACTTCTCTGGTGGACCTTCATGGGAGTTTATTGATGCAAGGAGTAATTTGCACACTCCTCTTTCCTGCATCCAGGGTCCTGTCCAAGGGTTTAGCTCAATGATTTATGACAACTATATAATGGTTCTAAAATACAACGAAGGTAGGCAATCAACACTGTATTGACTGGCAGCTCACAGTTGCTTACCCCTATGACAAAAAAATAAAATAGAAATTAAAAATCCCCAAACAGAAAGCCAGGATAATTGACAACCCACCCTTGAGACCCCTTCTGTTGCGACAACATAAAACTTCAGCTTACAGTTACCAATTCACTGGGCTCCAGACATAGTAATGAAACAATTCAGTAAATGTTCTAATTTAGCCAATGGGGTTGAAACTAATAGTTTCACCTTCCAGATAAGCTTTTGGTCAAGAGGTTACTCTGTCTATGTTCCCTGTAAGTGACAGAAGATATAGCCAAATGATCTGCTGGAACTTCCGTAAAAACAAGAAAAAATAGGAAGAGCAAAGGTCAAAAATTACTCCCGAGAGCTCTACTAATTTAAAATCTTTCGGTTTCTACATTACTAATATAGTACTTATGTTAAAAGTTATCTGTAAATGAGTCGTGGTTTATAAAGATATGGATAATCACTTAACATCTATTCACCTTTGACTGTTACCAGCCAGTATGCCAGGAGTGGCCACAGTGGCCCTGTATAAGGGTCACCTGAAACTGAAAAGAACACTTGTGTTTGGCTTGCTCTGAGAAGTCAGAAAAGGAAATATATTGCTCTGTGAGCACTAATATAAGAAAATTCAGAGTCAAGAATTCAGGCTAAGAAGTACTAGCATGATTTATAGCTGAAATATCTGTAGGTGACAGCTAAATAGGAAAATAATTTACAAGGTTGAGGAAAATATCTTCCCGTTTAAGGAAGTTCGAAAGAGGTAAAAGTGAAGTGAATATGTCTGAGAAATTACTGAAGATTAATTAGACACACATTATAAAAAGAAGGAAGACTAAGAGTAACTCCACTTAACTGTGTAAATGTGATGTCGGAGTCAAGTGGTCCTGATTAGATCCACATGCATCCCTATGTCCAGTAACTGATACAGTATAAATGCGGTTTTCAGTACTGGAGATGAAATTGGGCCTTGTGAGAACTGTACTCCTTGCCCAACCGAATGACATCTGAGATGCTATGGCCTGTGGCCAGACTGCTCTGCAGGAAGTCGCAATGTGAAGGAAGGGGGTACACAGCTAGAGTGATGGTAATGTCACCTAGAAGATTTGCTTCTTTCTCCAAACTTTTAAAATTAAGAGTTTGTTCAGAAGATAAAAATTTGTGACTAATTGAATACAAAAGGAAAAAAAAAGCCCATTTGGGTTAGTTATTGCTACCCACAGAGATATTTCCAGGGACTAATATCAAAGACTGTCATAAGAACTTGATATAGTGCAATAGTCAAACAAGTAAAAACAGAACAACAACCAAAAAAAATCATGAAAATTACTTTCCTCTGTCTCACTGTCCTTGGGCACTCTGCCTTTGATATCTGATGAGTGGTAGAGATGCTAAATGAGTGAAGACCATAAAACACAGTATATTAGGAATCAAAATGCCACACCTTTTGTAGAAAAGCAAGCCTGTCTTCAATATGGCCCCTGAAGCCATGACTGTTTCATTGGTAGATACTCTTTTGTTTTGGGGTTGATTTTTTTTTTTTTTTTTTTACATTTTCTGAAATTCTTTTTAGGTCTGCATACAAAGGAATGATTTCTATTATGGCAGGTTTACTCATGTATGACATTCTACTTTTGTCTAGTTCATTTCCCTTCCACACTGACCTCACCTCAAGAGCAGATACTCCTTATTTCAATGCCTCTGGGCATTCGTGGGGGAATTTCACTGTTGAATTTCCCCCTGACACAAAGCAAGAAACTTTGTCCCTTCTTTGAGACAGGGCCTTTGTGAAGTACCATTTGACCTGGAACTCACTATGTAGACTGGTCTGGCCTCAAACTCACAGAGTTCCAACTGACTCTGTCTCTGGAATGATGAAAGCAAGAGACTGTGAAGGATTTTCAATTAGATTCAATAACACAGAAGAACAGCACGTGGTTTTAAGCAAACTATCAATAAACTATCAAGAATATATGTAGTTTTGAAATTACATATCAGAAAAATATGTCCCAACATGTTAAGTCATGTATTGACTATTAGTTGACACAAACCCCCCACCCCAACCACCTGCTAGGGATAAGACCAAGCACTAAGAATATAAAGAGCTGCAGTCTGAACAGAAAATGAGATAATAATGTGGAATACAATTTAACATAAAGTTCATAGACCACACCTGCAGGAACAGAAATGAAAGATAATACTAAACACAAATTACAGATGAGCAGAGCAAAATTCCTGTCCATCTACTCAGCTCCTATTTCTAAAACTGGTCCTCTTACCTGTCTTCATCATCTATCCTGGAATTAGCCCTTCAGAACTCTAGATGCTGCTGTGGCTTAAATGTCAATTGGCTCTTGGACATCTCAACCTTGATTACTGTTAGAGGAGTTAAAAACACATCTAGCACCTGCTGTCCTGTGCCCTTTCAGCATTCCCTCTTCAGGTAGAGAGGCCCAATTCTCAACACTAACCTCATCCACCCTGGCTAAGTGCCCATGAATAGCCCCTTATCCCCAGACAGGGAATATGAACCCCCTCCAACCCCAGACACCCCTGTGAACTCCAACCATCCCAACCAACCCCATCCACCCATATTGCATACACATGGCCCCTTTTCTAGGCAAACTCTAGACTCACCCTGCAACTTCCACCCATCTCCAGGACCTGAGGACCACTTTTTATCAGGTAGAGACACTAGACACACATCAACTACTCCACCTACCCCTGCAACTCGATTGAGGGCCACATGTCCCACAACTGCCATTTACCATTAGTACCCTAACCTTCCTCTTGATTTAGTTACCCAGACTTGCTCATCAATTTTGCCTGAGGAAAAGTCGTGAGAATCTCCCTCAGACTCCTGAAGATTGACTGTGAAAATCTCACACTACAGAAGGTCAGCTCCTGTGCTGAGAATCCTCAGTTAACTTGAGCCAAGCCAAGACTACTTTTAATACCCAATTCAAACTTTAGCACTGAATTGCCCAAGGACTGAGCCCTAAGCTCTATGCAACTGGCCTACCACCTAAAACTAAATATATAACTGGCAGTTTCAAACACCTGCTCAACAAGAAACAAGATTTCTATAACAATGAACTGTTCCTTCCTCCTGCCTGCAGATGCTTAGGTCCCATTACAATCACACAAACATGAATTAACCAAAATTCTAAATCTCCATGAAAAATTAGTATGTCCATAGTAATGTGCTCTGAGAAAAGCAAAATCAAAATAGCAACATTGAAAATAACCAAAGAATTCTAAGAGGATATAAATAAGTGCCAGAATGAACACAAAACCCACAATTGAATGAAATTATGAAAATAAATCAAGAAATAAAAATAGAATTTGATAGACTCTCTGAAAAAAAGGAAAATGAATTAAGATTTAAAATTAAAAATCTAGGAATTCAAACAAAAAAATCAGAAAACAATGTCTCCAATATATTGGATCATGTGGAAGAAAAAAGGTGAAGTCTTAAAGACAAGGCAGAGGAGTTAGATCAGTGAAAAAAAAAAATCTATCCAAACAATCCCGAGAAGAGAACATGCAGGAATTTGGCTATTATACAAAGGCCAAACTTACAAAAAGTAGGTACAGAAGAAGAGACTTGGCTCAAAGGGGAAAAAACATATTCACAACAAAGCCACAGAAGAAACTTTCTTAATCTGAGGTGAGAGACACCTGTCAAAGTCTGTCAGGAATACAGACACACCACCAAGCAATATGTCTAGAGAAGAAGCTCCTCTCCTCACATCAAAACACTAAATGTTCAGAACAGCAACAACAAAAGATACTGAAAACAGACAGAAAGAAAGACCAAGGGCAGGTTCATCATTATAACTGCAGATTTTCAATAGAGACTATGAAGACCAGAAGGGGTTGAACAGATGTTCGTAATCAAAGGACTCGCAGCAAGTCTCAGTAATCATAGGAAATTGCAATTACATCCTTCATTTTACCTGACCACTATCGATTAAAGCTGCATATCAACAACAAAACAACACAAACTCATGAAATCTATACAACACACAATTGAACAAAATTGAGTGAAGCAGGAAATCAAGTAGGAAATATAAAAATTCCCACAATTGAGTGTAATGAAAAAAAATATGAGGCAGTTATATAAAGAAAACTCAGAGCATTATGTTCCTACATAAAAAAAAAATCAATGAACATAGACATAAACTTTTTTAATAAAATACTTGGAAACCAAATTCAAGAATACTTCAAAAAGATCATCTACCATGATCAAGTTGGCTTCTTTCCAGAGTTGCGAGGATGGTTCATATATAAATCAATAAATGTAATTACATAAAAGAGACCATATAATCACCTCATTAAATGGAGAATAGACCTTGAACAAAATCAAACCAACATCTATTCATAATAAAGGTCCTAGAGAGAGAGTGTGGGATATAGGAGACATATCTCAGCATAATAACATCAATAAATAGGGATACCACAGTCAACTTTATCCAAATGAAGATAACTGAAAAGCATTTCCACCAAGGCAGGAACAAGACAAGGATGTCCACTCTCTACACACCTATTCCACAATACTTGCAGTCTTAGCTAGAGAAAGAAGACAAGTAAAGGAGATAAAGGAGATACAAATGGGAAAGGGAGAAGTCAAAGTACCCTTATTTGTTGACAATATGATTCCGGCCATAAGAGAAGAAAGATTCCACCAGAAAACTCCTTTGATCAAAGCATTTAGAATTATTAAGATATAAAATTATCACATGAAAACTGGTAGCCTTTTTATATGGAAAATGCACTGAGAAAGAAATCATTGAAACAATACCTTACATAATAGCCTCAAAATAAAATATTTTGGAATAACTTTAACCAAGAAGGAGCTACATATAAATGTAAACATTAAGTCACTGAACAAAATAAATTGAAGAAGATGTAAGAAAATTAGAAAACCTCCCATGCAAGTGTATTATTATAATTAATATTGTGAAATGGCATCCTACCAAAAACAACCTACAGATTCAGTACAATCCCCACCCAATTTCCAGTGTGGTTCTTTATAGAAATTGGAAAAATAGTATTAAATTTCATAATTAAATATAAAATATTCAGGACAGCCAAAACAAACCTGATCAACAAAAAATTGCTAGAGATTTCACCATTCCAGATCTTGTTATATTCCAAAGTTGTGGTAATGAAAATACTATGGTACTGGCATAAAACCAGACTCATTGACCAATAGAATATAATTAAGTGTCTGCATAGAAACTCACATTTCTATAGTCACTCGAATTTTGAAAAGGAAGCTAGCCATACATGTTGGAGAAAAAATAGTGCCTTCAAGAAATGTTGCTTCAGAGTGGATAACTATGTGTAGAAAAATGAATCTTCAGCCAGGGCTACACAGAGAAACCCTGTCTCGAAAAACCAAAAAAAAAAAAAAAAAAAAAAAAAAAGAATGAATCTTATTTAGCCCTACCCAAAACACAACTCCAAAAAAAACAAAAACAAATCCCGATAATTTCAAGCAGATAGAAAAGAAATTATGCAATATACTTGCATTCATTGGCACAGGAACCGACTTTCTGAAAGAGGTCACAATAGTGTAGGTATTAAGAACAACAATTAATGAATGAGACCGCATAGGACTTAAAAGGTTTTGCACAACAAAGTATATCATCACTCAGGCTACAGCATGAGAAAAATATCTTTAGCAACTGTATATCTAACAGAGGTTTACTATCTAGAATATATCCAGAATTCAAAAAATATTAAGCATCAATGAACAAACAACCCAGTTATAGGTCCTCAAAAGATGAAATGCAAATGACTAAGGCATATTTTTTTTAAATGTTCACCATGCTTAGTAATCAAGGGAGTGCAAATTAACACTATTTTATCTCATACCAGTCAAGATGACTAATAAAAAAAAAAAAAAGACCACAAATGATGCCATGAATTTGGGGAAAGGGGAACACTTAGTCCGTGATGGAGCAAAATCTGATGTAATTACAATGAAAATTCATGTGGAGATTCCTCAAAAATCTAAAAGTAGAACCTCTCCATGGTCCAACTGAACCACTCTTGGGCATTTACCCAAAGGACGCTGTATCCCACTCTAAAGATACTTGCTGACTCATGTTCAGTGTTGTTCTATTCAAAATAGTCAAGAAATGGAAAGAGTCTAGATGGTCACCACATGAAAATGTGGTACATTTACACAATGGATAAATTTAGCTAGTAAGAAAAACATTGGACAACGAAGTCCTATATACCCCCAAATATTACAGGCTACTGCCATTGCTCATGATTGCCTTCCAGAACTAGAAAGTAAGACCCTACTGCTGAAGACGATACAGTTTTGAGTCATAGAACATGGAGAAACAAAACTGGTACTAACCTAAAAGCTTCACTCCTACTGGAAAGCCTTTCTAGTTCTGTATCTGGAAAAGACTATGCATTCAGTCAGAGGAGAAAAATAATCATAATTATACCCAGCTGTGAAGCATGCAAACTACAATAATGATTGTGCCACTGGTACAGTAGTGTCACACACATCATAGGAGAACCCAACACTCTGAGTGGATTTAGGTCCTCATCTACAAGATGAAGCACGCATCTGGAACCATTGTTTATTTGTGTGTGTACACATATATGTATATGTGTGCATAATATATATACACATATATGTATATATATACACACATGTATACCTCAACTCCCAGTGCTCAGGGTTCATTACAGTAATGGGGATGGAAAGAGTGTCAGAGCCACAGGCAGTGGATGACTACAAGGAATCAGTGTCTTCTGGACATGGCAGGGGAGCCACACTATGAATTCACAGCAGTTGTAACAGCGTGCACCAGACTTGTGCAAACCCATACCTGATAAAATTCCAGCATAGGGATGGGGATTGGATAGGAAATCCTACCCCTAGCCATGGAACTATTGGCAATAGTTAGGTGCTAGGAGAAGAAGAGACATTTTTCTCTAAGAAGGTCACCTCTGGTGAGCCAACTATATATACATATATGAGAATATGCAGGCAGCATCAATTGGTCTTGATTTTTTTCAAAGACGCAAACTTGGGCGGATAAGGATTGATCAGGTGGATCTGGGTATTGGGGGAGAGAGTAAATAAAAACACATTAAGCAAAATTCTCAAAGAATAAAAAAAAAAAAAAGAATAAATTTGATGGATTTCAATCAGGAGAAGCTGTAAATCCCAAATGATTTGGATCCTTCCCGTAATATGTGTGAACCATTTGCTATTATAACCATCATCTTTTTTTATTATTATGTCAGACAGTGTCTCTCCCTGAACAGACTTATGACCAAAAAGCCCTAAGAATCCTCTTGTCTGTATCCCCTGTCAACCTGAAAGAAAAAGGAGGTAAGGAGAAACATTCTTGGCTTTTTCTGTGGGTGATGAAAACCTGAATTCAGGCCCTTGTGTTTGTACAAAACTCTTACACACTGACCCATCTCCCTGACCAATAAAACCTAATCCAGGCATGGTGGCACACTTCTTTAAACACAGCACTCAGGAGGCAGGGAAGTCTCTGAGTTTGAGGCCAGCCTATTCCACATAGTAAGACTCTGTCTCAAAAAGAAAAAGAAGAGAGAGAGAGAGACAGAGAGAGAGAGAGAGAGAGAGAGAGAGAGAGAGAGAGACAGAGACAGAGACAGAGACAGAGACAGAGACAGACAGAGAGAAAAAATGAAACAGAGAGAGACAAAGGGAAGGAAGGAAGGAAGGAAGGAAGGAAGGAAGGAAGGAAGGAAGGAAGGAAGCAAGGAAGCAAGGAAGGAAGGAAAGAGACAGACTGCTGTGAGCAGCTCACTGACATCTTGGGGATAGATCCCTTAGAAGGGCCATTGCTCATGAAAAGTCGCTGTTCCTTTCAGCGTTATTTCCAGAGAGCAATGGAAGGAAACTTGCCATGTGTTTGCTATGAGTCAGATAGGGATACTGGCAAGACATTTCCCAGGTAATCTGAATCTTAGGGATTAATATTAGTAGACCTACTTCTTCGAGTCTACTGTGTTCAATATTATTGGGTCAGCTAAGTTCATGAGCCTATCACGTTTCTTTTGTGGGTTAAGTTCGCACAATTTAATGGTATAAAACATTCATTTCTCAGAGCCATCCCTGGGAACCTATTCTACCTTCCATTAGGATGTAGGAAGTAAAATGGATTGCAAGAAAAGAGTGTTATTAGGACTAAATGGGGGCTGAGAAAGTCATTTTTCAGAGTGAAATATGCTTTCATTCATCTAATAAATAAGAAAGCATGGCTTTAAAATAAAGGCAGTACATTACTCAAGATCCCTGTGTGATTAGAAGCACTGGACCTGGATTCAATTCTCAGCCCCATGTGGGAGATACAATTGCCTGTCATTCCAGTTCTAGAGGATATGACAGCCTTACACAGACATACATGCAGGCAAAGCATCAATGCATGCAGATGCTTCAGTGCCTTTTAGAAGGGTGAACAAAATACTCACAGGAGGAAATATGGAGACAAAATATGGAACAGAGACTGAAGAAAAGACCTTCCATAGACTGCCCTTCCTGAGGATCCATCCCATATATGGCCATCAAATCCAGACACTATTGTGGATGTGGGTAAGTGCTTGCTGATGGAAGCCTGATATGGCTGTCTCCTGAGAGGCTATGCCAGTGCCTGACAATACAGAGGCAGAAGCTGGAAGCCAACCATTGAACTAAGCTCAGAGGTTCCTGATGGAGGAGTTGGAGAATGGACTGAAGGAGCTGAGGGGGTTGGCAGCCCCATGGAGGGAGCAACAGTGTCAATAGGCCGGACCCCCCAGAGCTCCCGGGGACTGGACCACCAACCAAAGAATACAAATGGAGTGACCCATGGCGCTGGCCAAATATGTGGTAGATGAGGGACTTGTTGACTATCAGTGGGAAGAGAGGCCCTTGGGCCTGGGGGTGTTCGATGCCCCAGTGTAGGGGAATGCCAAAGCAGGAGGACAGGACTGGGCGGGTGGGGGAGCATCCTCATAGAGGCAGGGGGAGGAGGGATGTGTTGGGGGTTTCTGAAGGGGAGACCTGGAATGGGGGAAACATTGAAATGTAAATAAAGAAAAAAATGTTCTTGGTCTTAAGTAATGAAAAGCAGAATAGCAAGTGTTTTGATACACACCTGTGACCCCAGCTACTTAAGGAGGGTCACAGATTTTGGTAAGAGCTGATAAAAAAATAAACATTTACCAAACTGCAGGGGATACCTGCTACTTTTGCAAAGTTTGATCAGCAGTTCCAATAAAAGGGAGAGAAGAAGGCTGGAAAGATGGCACAGCAGTTAGGAGCACTTGTTCTTGCTCCATTTCCAGCATCCACATCACCACTAGCAGTAAGCAGAGAGCTGATCCCTTCTGGTCCTGTCTGCTCTCTGTCTGTGCCTTCTCTGTGTTGTCTGTCCAGCACAGGTGGGGCACATAGATACATATACAAACAATAAGCACAAATGAAGTCCATATAATGGCAGTGTTTTGCATTAATTTTTTTATTAATTTCCCTTCCCTCCTCCCTCCCCCTATTTCCCTCTCCCCTTTCCTTCCCCCATTTCTCCCTTTCTTGTTAGAGACCTGGAAACCTCCCATGGATATCAACTCTCCGTTGACATATCAAGTTGGCATATAGTCTTTAAAAAAACAAGAGGGAGAAGAAAGAAGGAAGAGATCAAGAGATGCCTTTTAGTCTGTCATTTCGTCCTTTTTGGGACTCATCAGTATGGGGTAACTAACTCCATAAGATTTTAAATACTTTTTAAAAGACCCAATAATATACACGCTAGTGTAAAATTAAGTATTAAATGGTTAAGGAATTTAACTCACATTTGATGTGAAATAAATCCAATAAAATGGTGAAATTAAAATGGCATTTGTTTATAAAATGTATTATACTTAGAACAGTATAACTGGAAATAGGAATATTGAAAACAAGTAGAGAAACATTTCGCCAATGTCTTCATGTTTTAAATTGCATAGTATAAAGTAAATCTTAATTTTACACACTCTATTTTTTGTTTGTTCGGTTTTTTTTTTTTTTTTTTTTTTTTTTGGTTTTTTGAGACAGGGTTTCTTTGTATAGCCCTGGCTGTCCTGGAACTCAGTCTGTAGACCTGGCTGGCCTGGAATTCAGAAATTTGCCTTTCTCTGCCTCCCAAGTGCTGGGATTAAAGGAGTGCACCGCCTTCTGGCTAATTTTACACACTTTTTAAATTTTTCTGTATGTTGGTTTGAATTTTGAAAAAGCACGTATAATATGTTTCTCCAAACTATAGGATGCTACAGACAGATTGTCTTCTTCCCTATCATTATTAAGGCGTTTCCATGCTTCCAGTCCCCACTCGTGAACCTTTGACCCCCTGTTTCAACCCTTGCATAGCCGGGATTACAGATGTATGTCACTGTCTGAGTCAATCTCCTTTCATTATTAAAGGTCACAGTGCTCATTGGGGGACTCATTTTTGTGGTCCCATAAATTCAAAAGGAGAAGTTCTCTGCATAAAAACTTCATATCATAAAAGTGGGGTTCACTAGCATTAGTTGTACTTTAGACTTAAGGTATGAGTGCCAACATCTGTTTTAGACTCATCTATGTTCTTGTAATCCCCTGTATGTGCAGCTCTACAAGAAGGTTTTCATTTGTGATGCTAGGAAATATTCTCAATCCACTTTGATAGCAATGTGGAACCATAGGGGAAAGAGTAGCACCCATAGATGACAGGTTAAAAAGCATCTCTTGGTAAAAGCTACACAGGAGACAAAGGACTTTGGCAGTGAAGGCTATAGCTGTTGGGCTTGCTACAGCTCCATCTGCGATCTGCATAGACCCTGGCACTGCTGATCCCATTGTAGTTCAGGTAGGCATGTCCTTCCACTCCCCTGATGGGAAGCCTGCAAAGAAACCAAAAACAGTTAAGTCTGAAGATGCCCAGAATTGCATTCCCTCCTGCCATGCAGTCTCACCAGTCTCCACTGCTTTTGGGTAATATGAATCAAACAGTCCCTGAGGAATCACCTGCACTAGTTTTACACGTACTGTCTCACATTCTCAGGATTTGAACACCACTCCTTTGTCATTTGTCCATGGTGAATCCTGTAATGTGTGTACAAGGCATTGACCTGGTGCTTGTTGCATGTTCAAAGGAACTGCAGCCACGAATGACCTCAACTGAGGGTGATTTTCAATTCTGGGTTGAGGCATTTTACCTATGGGAATGCCCACTCCTTAGTAAATTGCTCAAAGGGCTTTAATGGTGGATGTGCCTGAGTCTGTGATTTACCATTCCAGTAGAACAGCTATGCTCAAATCCAAGAACTATTTTGGGTGCTCTTTGATGACAAGACTTTAGAGGAGGTTCCAAATGGCCTTAGAAGTCTCTGATTCCCTGAACAGGTGCAGCCATGCAAATAGTGGACTGCTGCATCTCAGGCTTGCAGTTCTGCAGTGGCTTTCTGGGGTTTCACAGCCTCCACTGCCCAGCTGAGGCTTTGTCTGTGTCCCACACAGGACATTTATCAGCAAAAGGTTTAAGTTGGAGCCAGAGCAAACAGTAGCTACCCCCAGACACCATCATTATGGTAAAGATTTTGAGTAAGACCACACTAATTTATTTCCAACTCTAATCCAGTTTCTTGGGCAAGCAGCATGGGTATTATTTTTGATTGAGATCTGTTGTGTCGTTCTTACTAAAATGTAGACAATACAATGAATCATAACAAGCATGTCTTCTCTCTCTTTGGAATTCCCTCCTGAGCTCAGCTGTGAGTGTGAATTTGATTGTAGCTTTCCTAACTGATCTGTAGGAATCCTCTCCTGAGTATGATGGGCCTTTATCTAAAGGCCTCCCACCTTGGGCCTGTGTCCCTCTCTCTCTCATGTGCTCACTGACAGCAGGGCTCCCAAGAAGTGTGCTTCTACAGTAGCATAACTTTCTGTGCTTTGGATGACTGTTTACTACAGTAGGGATTGCTCCAGCAGCAAGCACTCTGTATGGACACCTACTACAGAACTATTTTGGGTGCTCTTTGATGACAGGACTTTAGCGGAGGTTCCAAATGTCCTTAGAAGTCTCTGATTTCCTGAACAGGTTCAACCATGCAAATAGTGGACTGTTGGATCTTAGGCTTGGAGTTCTGCAGTGGCTTTCTGGGGTTTCAGAGCCTCCACTGCCCAGCTGAGGCTTTGTCTATTTCCCACACAGGACATTTATCAGGAAAAGGTTTAAGTTGGAGTCAGAGCAAACAGTAGCTACCCCCAGACACCATCATTATGGTAAAGATTTTGAGTAAGACCACACAAGGTAAAGTTTTTGAAAATAATGGCCAAAAAACAAGAACATTTCCAAAGGATTTATGTTTGTGGGGATGTGGAATTTCCTGGGGATTGGCTGTTGCATGTAAGCACACACTCTACCTCTGAGTCACACCTCCAGTCCAAGGGTCATTTTTTTCTTCCTTCCTGGTACAGTTGGCTACATATGACACTGACTTTCCACCCTCATAGCCACAACACACATACATCACAACACATGAACACAGTAGAAGGAAATATATTGTGAACATACGTGTTGTTATACTCAGTGTTGTCCGTCCACTTCCAAGGGTGCTCTGACGACTCTCTGTGCAGGCCTATCCAGTAATCAAAAATCCCCTTGTATCTCCTTAGGAAATTCTGTCATAAAACACAAAAAGAATGCATGTGTCTCTTTGTTTCAGATGATCCTGGAGTCTCTCCACTCCACAGCTTCCTCTAGAGATAAGAGGAGGGTGTAACTGAGGGTCACAGAATTTTGAGTTGTACTAGTCACCAGTTCTCAGTGGATCTACTTGACATCTATAAATCTAAAGTCTGTCATTTGAATCAAAGTACCAAATAGAACAACACATTCCTCTGTGGCCAGGATAGTTCTAGGTTAACCTCCCATTGCAGTTATTAGCAGTTGTCCCTTGCTGTATGCAACATGTGCCAGCTTACGGGAAAATTCTCATGACTACCTGGTATCCCAGGAAAATGGCATCACTGACCTTCCAGCGGACTCTGCACACTATGTGATAGAATATTTCTTAAATGTCTCAGAGCTCCAGGCAGAAGTCAAGCATCAGCAAATTTCACAAACTCACACATTCCCTATGCCTCCATGTGCTTGGAATGGGATCCTTCCTCATGTTTCATCTGTAACTATCTCAAGGCAATACAATATTCATCAGAACAAACAGACAAACCAATCCCTGTCTATTTCTTACCAGCTCCTCCAGGCTATCAAATCGAGCTAGTTGGGCCTCTTGTGTCATGCAGAAGGCCTGGCCGAATGTCCAGTTACTTGAGTCTTTGGAGAAATAAAAACATTTATTTCCAAATCCAATCCAATTTTCTGGGCAAGCAGCATAGGTATTATTTTTGATTGAGATCTGTTCTGTCGTTCTTACTAAAATGTAGACAATAAAATGAATCATAACAAGCACATCTTCCCTCTTTTTGGAATTCCCTACTGAGCTCAGCTGTGAGTGTGAATTTGGTTGTAGCTTTCCTAACTGATGTGTAGGAATCCTCTCCTGAGTACGATGGGCCTTTATCTAAAGGCCTCCCACCTTGGGCCTGTGTCCCTCTCTCTCTCAGGTGCACACTGACAGCAGGGCTCCCAGGAAGTGCACTTCTACAGTAGCATCACTTTCTGTGCTTTGGGTGACTGTTTACTACAGTAGGGATTGTTCCAGCAGCAAGAACTCTGTATGGACACCTACTACGGTCAGCCTGATAGCTGAGATAGCAGTGAGAACTATTGGGTAGGTAGTGTATACAGTGTGGACATGTTGCACTAAAGGATGATTCACAGACTTAAGTGGACAGTGCCAGATTTTATTGCAATATTCTGAACAGTGTGGTAGAAAAATCCTATAAAATAATTACTTCAGAAACTCTCCATTCAATACTTTTACAATGCAGTTGAGCCTGGTAACTAAACCAATGGGTCATGGGGGTAGGAGGGCACTGTATCTTCCTGGCTCTATTATTCTCTGTCCTCACCTTTCCTTGAGGTTCCTTTTTGGAGTTTTTCTCTCCTTGTTCTCTTCCTTGGGCAGTTGCCCTAAGGGGACCTAAGTCCCTTGCATCTCTCTCTAGAGCTTGCTGAATTTCATCTTCCCAGGAATGCTGAGCCTGACCTCCTGTGCACCCCACAGCCTGTGTGTTCATTCACTGCATCTTCCTGCTGGAACCTAAGTTCCCAGAGAACAGGAACTTCCAGTGGGTTTTCTCTAGAGCCCTTCCAACAATGCCTGGCTCACAGTGGTAGGTAAGTATAACTGACAATGTGAATGTGGACAGAGTGCTGAGGGATTTGAAGAGTAATTTACTTACCTGACAAAGCAACAGAAAGAGCAACTACAGCTCCAGTGAGGACTGTGATCACTACATAACAGCAGTAAAGCTTAACAGGAGACTCAGGGGAGACAATTCTGAGACATTTTCCTTGGAGTATTTTACCTGAAAATATAAATATGAGAACATCAATCTCAAGAAATGTTTAAGGAAAAAGAATTATCTGTGGATTTGGCTTGTATTCACTCACTGCAAACCCCTTCACAGAAGGTCCTGGTCTATAAATGATGTCCATGGCTCACAGAAAATTAGAGGAGGGAAACATGGAGTCTTCCAGTCATTTCACTAAGGGCCAATGTAGAAGCAAGAAATAGAAAGAATGAAGATCATGTTGAAAGCCAACAACAACCCAAGCTATCCATGGACTTCATTCCATAAGAACAGACTGGTTAGGACTGAGGACAACACTGAGTGCCAAGGATGGGGACAGACAGGGATCAGCACAAGGTTGCAGGGATGGCTGAGAGGTTAAGAATAATTGTTGCTCTTCTAGAGGACCCTAGTTGGGTTCCCAGTCCCAGTTCCCAAAGAGGCAGCTCATAACCATCTGTGTAACTCCTGCTCCAGTCAATGAGACATGTACATGTAACTATTGACACCCTTTCAGGCTTTCTAGTTACAACTGCTTTGACAGGAGAATCAACTAAAAATATAATCAGTCATTGCCTACATTGTTTTTCTATGCTTGGTGTTCCCAATCAGATTAAAACAGATAATAGAACTGGCTATTGCAGTCGGGCGTTTTAGACGTTTTGTTACCAATTTTTAAATTAGTTATATTACTAAGATTCTTTAATTTTCTCAAGGACAAGTTATTGTAGAAGAGGCCCATGGAACGTTAAAACAATAATTTTTATATATAAAAACAAAAAAGGGGGAATCATATCCCCTATTCCACAAAAAATTAAAAATTTAAAATTTGGATGCCAGTGATTTTCTACTAAGTGTTTATGGCACTCTACAAATAAGCACATTTATGCCTAGGTGATATAGAAGGATCCATTCAGACACATGGCATAATCCAGATCACGTATTTAATATGGGGAAGAGGGCATATTTATGTTTTTTCTACAGGATGCTAAAGGAGCATCCTGGCTGTCAGAGTGATAAGACATGCTGATGCTGGGACAAAGAATGATGCTGACCTGTGAGCTTGCTGTGTGCCCTGACAATAGTGACAGAAAAGCTGTATTGGACATTTGCTCCTGACCTACCTTTGATTGCTTATATCCCAGATTGGATAAGCTGCCTTGCCTCAAGATTTTTGACCTTGTGCGACAGAGAAAACATAGACTGTAGAAACTGCTTCTGGACATTTTTAAAGACATATTTGAAAGTTAGCTGCAGTTCTCTGATGTTATGTTAGCAAGAGATAAAGTTGGAACAAGATCTGTATTTTGAACAAGTATTAGTACATGTGTTAAGGCTCCCAATTTTTATTAATTGGTCATGTTAAAATGTTGTTTCTTCTGCAAAATTTAATGTAAGTTGTATTGATTGTACACCTTTTTCAGCTATGTTAAGTCTGACATGTCTGTTATGGACTATCAACTAGCTTTTGTTCTATTGCCTGTGAGTTTTACAGGACCTTGATATTCTAGAAAAGGCTTGCAAGTACTGGAAGAAGTGAGTCAGATCTAAAACAGAGGCAAGAGGATAGTGGGTTATGACTGAGATAAAAAACTTCATGAAATCAGCTTTTCCCTTAAGAAACAGAAATTTTCATCTAATACTGATTCCTGATGGCATTCATCTAAGTTTTCCCTCCTCATGCCTCTTGTTGGACCAATAATTAGCCTTTTACTTTTGGTCAGCCTGGGACCTTTCATTTTTAACAAGATTATAAGATTCATCAAACAGCAGATTGGCTCCCTGACATCCCTACCTTTACAGGTTCATTATCACTGCCTCAATCTACTTGATCGTGGAATTACGGTGCCTGAAGTCGAAAATTCTCCTTTAGGAGCTGCATAAAACCCAGATTTATGCACGCTGACCTACAGGTTAGTGTGGGTATCAGCGGGGTGCAGAGCTGGGCATCACAAAGGAAAAGACGCTATGCGCTGGCTCTGGGTTCCTTGAGGAGCATTCTCGATAGTAGAGAGATCGATGCCAATGAGGCTCTGCCCAATGGGCGGGTCTTTCTCCTCTCCTCAGCAAAGGGTATCATAATAATAATGAGGATCGATCCTCTACTCCCCCCCCCCCCCCCGATTAAGGACCACCTGTTTTAAAACAGGTTCCTGATTATTCAGCTTTAAAGTAAATAGAAAGGGAGGAGATGTTGGAGACCAAAAGGCCTTGGCTTAATTGGGCCTAAGGCCTTGACTTATTTAGCAAGTCGTAGTGTCCCAGGCTTGACTTATTTAGCAAGTTAAAGTGTCCCAGGCTCCACAGCAGGCATTCCTTTGATTCCTTCCCTGCCTGGAGATCAAATGGCCTTGTTTGAATCTAAGGCCTTGCTCTTAATCAGATAGCCAGAGTGTCCCATGCTTGGCTTAATTAGCAAATCAAAGTGTTCTGGCTCCACAGCAAGAATTCCTTTGATTCCTTCCCTTTCCCACTGCCTCCAGCAAGTGATAAGACATCCTGTTTGAAGTGGCCTGCAGCTTCAAGACAACAATACTATCATCCTGATTTATAGTTATGTGTGACATCTGGAATCCTTCTTCCTCTGCCACTTCCTTCCCTAAAGTGTTTATATATACGTAGTAATAAAGCCATTTTGGGGGCTTGATCGGAACACCGTCTTGCCCTCAACACATTCTTTGTCTCCTGCCTCTTTCCACCACCTGCAGTTTCTCTCCTCAGGTGTGGACCCGTTATCGATAGCCTCCCAGGAGGGCCCCCTGGGAAGGACAGGATAGCTAGCTCTTCACAGTGAGTGTGTCCCATAGCATGGTTTGAACATTGCAAATTTTTGTTTCTTTATTTAAAAGCAACATTGGAAATGATCTCTCAAAAACACCCAAGGAAATAAAACATTGCTGGCCTGGATTTTTAGATTAATAAAAGCTATTTCACTGACAAAACAAGTTATGGTTTCAAAAGAGTGAAGTGCCTGCAGCTAGTCACACCACAGATGCACTTGAGAAATGAGCTCCACATTTACAGCAGGAAATGTTTCCGTTGACTAAATATTTGAGTATTTGATTTCAAAAAGTTAATCCTGCTGAGGCAGAGGGAACAGGAGTTCCAGGCCAGCTTGGGGTAAAGTATGAGGCTTAGTCAAAGTGTCAGTCATCATCATCATCATCATCATCATCAGTAATAATAACAATAATAATAATAATAATAATAATAATAATAATGAATAATTTCTGTTAGAATACTTTGTTTGAGTGATAAGCATTAACTTTTTTGTGAATTTTGTATTTTGATAAATATCAATCATGTTTTCTCAAAATCCAATTTTCTTTCCCTAAATAAAAAAAAAAATTAAGGTGAAGAAGCAGGAATGAGGGAAAAAGGAAGATAAAAAAATGCAGTGTAATGAAGCATAAAGAGTTTGAAACACAAGAAACACAATTTTGCTTCCTTTCTGAAGAATGAAGTAGAAAACCCCATTATATTCTTTTTCTGTAACTTATCAAGAGCTCAAAGCAGAAAGGATTTGGTCCTGGGTGGGTTCAGCCCCTGACACCCCCCTCCCATACGCAGCCCCACCCCATGCCACCTCCTTCCAATTCATTTTTAATTACAATGGATCTGCAAAACACAAACCCCCAAGGTTCCCAGGCAACTTCTGTCACTATGCACATTGCAAAGCTGTTGTTGGAATTTTCTTCACTCAGGGACTTGTAGAGCAAGCATTTTCTACAGCAATTTGGTATAATCCACTAGAGTGTAATTTACCAGATCCCTGGGAAGAGTGGACTAGCAAGCTAAGTACAAAGAGATAACGCTGTGGCTGCAGCTCTGGCTCTTATAAGGTGACTCACTGTTCCTTTCTCTTGCGGGAGAACTAGTCAAGTACTGAATGCTCCAACAGAATAACTAATGTAACAACCTCATAGCTAATCCTGTCTGCATTCTCCTGCTCTGCAGATCCACCGTGACAGGCTCATAGATGCCCTTCTGTTCTTACTCTTTTGTTCAAGGTTAAGCTCTTTTGCCTTCCTTTTCCTGCTGAAGCTCCTCTCTGCTGTTATAGTTTGGTTCAAATACTAGTAAATACATACCCATTTCTTCCTCCTGTGGGCTGCCTGTGGTATTGAGCATAGGTAGGGAAGCCTTTGTGGCACTCATCTCAGAGCTGAGAAGCTGAGTTTCCACTACAGGAGGATTGAAACTTGAAAGCCAAGAGGCAGAGACAGACACACAGGGCAAGTCCCAGTATTTAACCAGCTAGCTTAAACTCCTCCCAAGATGGGCGTGCACACAATCACATTGTGCAGACTATAAGGAAGTGTAGCTAACCTCTGTAATAAGGAGCTTTTAGCAGAGCAACTTCAGGGGCTGGAGGGTAAGACCAGTTTTACTGTCCTGCAGGAATCAATTCGGAAATAAAAGACGACAACAAAAAGAAAATATTGCCAACCCTTTCCTGCCTTGAATACCACACATCAGACAGTGATCTTTGAGGTAGGTGAGCTCCCTGTTGTTATAGCTCTGAGTTTTGAGGGCATTACTGACAGGGACACCTAGGCCAATGTCAGAGGAGTCTGCCTTGAGAAGCCCAGAGACCAAATCTCTAGGAGACAGAATCCGAAAGGAGAGAGCTGAGGCTCACAGTCATTGCTAAACACACTTCTTGCCTCTCAGGGAATAAGAGATCCTTTGTTCTGGCCCAGACCTTGCCTCTGGCCTAGGGACTCAGGCTGTCTCCTATTACATGATTACATATGGAAACATTTTGCTAGTGGTTTGGAGACAGAAAAATAATGCCCACTGCCACCTTTATCAGCGTAAGGAATGCCTCTAGACCAGTCTTTCTCAACCTTGCTAATGCAATTCTAGTAATGATGCTGGTATTTGCTATACAGAGCATTAAAGAAAGACTGTGGAGATACAGGTAGAAAAGGAAGCATCCACAGCTTTAAATGGGTCCCCTGACCAATCCCAGGACAAACACTTCAACTTCTTATTGCATGCTCACACATCCAGCAGCAAAGCTGTGACACACCATTTGTACTTTGAGTCGAAGCATGGCTGGAGCAATGGTTCATTGATTAAGAGCACTTGCTGATCTTGCAGAAGACCAGGGTGCAATTCTCAGTGCACACATTGTTCACAACATCTGTATAACTCTGGTTCTGGAAGCTTGGACACCTTCTGGCCTCTGCTGCCCTTAACTCATGTGGTTCTCAGACACACATACAGGTCAAGTCCCCTCTTGACCTGTGACAAAAGCCTGACAGCTTGAAATAGGCCTGGAGGGCTTTTAATCTGAGCAGTAATGTAAATACAGCAGTGTACATACAGTAGTGTACATAGCTGCTCTTCTATGAGCACACAGGACAGCTTCAAGGCCTGACCCCTCTCGCACCCCAATGTCTCCACCTGTTGCTGGCCTCTCTTCTCTCTACCTCTTCCAGTCTTCTCTCTCTCTCTCTCTCTCTCTCTCTCTCTCTCTCTCTCTGCCTGTCTCTCTGTCTCTCTATCTCTCTTTCTGTGTCTGTCTCTCTGTCTCTCTCTGTCTGTCTCTCTGTCTCTGTCTCTCTCTGTATCTCTCTCTCTGTGTCTGTCTCTCTGTATGTGTCTTTCTCTCTGTTTCTCTGTCTCTGTCTCTCTGTCTCTGTATCTCTCTCTGTGTGTGTCTGTCTCTCTGTGTGTGTCTGTCTCTGTCTCTTTGTCTCTGTCTCTCTGTCTCTGTATATCTCTCTCTGTATCTGTCTCTTTGTCTCTCTCTGTCTCTCTCTGTGTGTCTCTCTGTCTCTGTGTGTGTATGTGTCTGTCACTCTGTCTCTCTCTGTCTCTCCTGTCTCTCCTGTCTCTCTCTCTCTCTCTCTCTCTCTCTCTCTCTCCTTTTCTTCCCAATCCTTTTGCCACCAACTCCCCTCTCCCTTACAAGCTTAATGAAAAAGCCATTCTGAAACTGCTGGAATAGAGTCAGGAGCCACTCTGGTGCCATCTAGAGACTGAAACAGACTTTCCTCTTTGTTTCTGGTCTTCTTTGTGTTTCCTTTCTTTTTCAGAGCACTCTGACTTAGAAACATAACAGAAGCTGACCTTACTAAGGCCACCTTACTAACCCCTCCCAAAATGTAGGCCTCTTCCTCTAACTCCAGAACCCTGAGCCAAAGTCTAATAGTCCTCTTCCTGCATCAGAGTGGAACGTGGCTCAGTGACAAGCACCTCTGGTCCTTTCCTATCACAGGCCTGCAGCAGTTCTGGGAAACAGAGAACCCTGGGAAGACTTCTGGCCTGGGCTAATATCCCTGTATCAGTGAGTGCATACCATGCCTGCTCTTTTGTGATAGGATATTAGCCCAACAGCTCCGAATGCCCAACATACAACTCACAGACCACATGAATCTCAAGAAGAATGAAGACCATAGTGTGGGTGCTTTGGTCCTTTTTAGAGAGGGGAACAAAATACTCACAGGAGCAAATATGGAGACTAAGTGTAGAGCAGAGACTGAAGGAAAAGCCATCCAGAAATTGCCCTACCTGGGGATCCATCCCATATATAGTCACCATAACCAGACACTATTGTGAATGCCAAGAAGTGCTTGCTGACAGGAGCCTGATATAGCTGTCTCCTGAGAGGCTCTGCCAGAGGAGGATGCTCACAGCCAATCACTGGACTGAGCGTGGGGTCCCCAATGGAGGAGTTAGAGAAAGGACTGACGGAGCTGAAGGGGTTTGTAACCCCATAGGAAGAACAACAGTATCAACCAACCAGACCCCCCAGAGCTCCCAGGGACTAAACCACCAACCAAAGAGTACACATGGAGGGACCCATGGCCCCAGCTGCATATATAGTAGAGGATGGCCTTCTCAGGCATCATTGATAGGAGAGGTCCTTGGTCCTATGAAGGCTCAATAGATGCCCCAGTGTAGAGGAATTCGAGGGCGGGGAGGCATGAGTGGGTGGGTGGGTGGAGGAATACCCTCATAGAAGCAGGGAGAAGGGGGATGTGATAGGAGTTTACCAGGATGGGGGGATCCAGGAAAGGAGATACATTTGAAATGTAAGTAAAGAAAATATCCAATTTAAAGAACAAGAAAATAGTTGTCATTATTAACAATAAAAGAAAAACAATAAACTAAATTCTTCCTAAAATATGAAATTAAAAAAAAAAAAGACTTCTAGCCTGGATGGGGAAGATATTTCACCAGCAGCACAGGGACATTTAGGCAGCAAGATACACAGTGTGCAAAGTAAAAGTGTCACCGTAGGACACAAGTACCCAGACATTTGTCCTGACCCACAGAAGGCACACTGTGGGCACAACTGGCTTGGCTTCATAGCAGAGTCAATATTTATTTCTAGGCTGGTCATGTGTGCTTCCCACTGTGGGATGTTGACCACAGGGACAGGGAGAAGTGGAAGGACAGCAAAGGCAAAGTCACAGGATTTTCCACTCAATTTTCCTGTGACACTGGAGTACTCATCAGGTCTACTTTTTAAAAGACAGGAATATAGAGAGCTTTGTGTGATATTGTAGTCACCATAATTTCCCATCTCCAGGCAGGTCAGAGGTTTATTCTTAAGCTGAAGTTTTCCCTCGAAGGACCTTTTCTACCACTGTAACGATTTCAAATGTAACCCAGTGCAGCAGTTTCTCCTTGACTCTTAGAAGCTATAGGAAAGCAGTGATGTTGAGAGCCAACTTTATTCTGAAAAAACAAACAAACAAACAAATAAACAGATTTTACTGTACAATAAGTAATTATATCCAGTAGTCACATTTACCTATTTGAACAATTGGAGAGGTACCCTTTTGGCCCATTAGAAAATTACCTTATTACTTGAAGGGGATATATCTATACCACTGCATATGTGTAGGAGTCATGTGGTCACAGGAGTCTGTCCTTTACTGCTGCCTTGGGTACCTGGGATCCAGGTCAGATGGTCAGGTTTATGAGACAAGAGCTTTTAAGCCCTGAATCATCTTTCTGGTCCATCTCCATTTTAAAAAATAAAACCATAACTAACTCATTATTTTGTCTTGGTTATAGTTTTCGAAAAAGCTGCCAACTCTTTTATTTAATATATGCAAATATAAGAGTATCTCTTTATAACATAATAGTAATTTTTCAACTACTGAGTAGACACTACTTTTTCAAAACTAGGACTTCCTAGATCAGCAGTTAGAATTTCCCTGAGCTCTGTTCTTGGGTGCCACTCTGTGTAGCTTGCAACTGCCTATAACTCCAGCTACAGAGGATGTATTGCCTCTGTTTTCTGTGGGCACCCACATACACAGAAATCTTTAAGAAGGAAAGAAAGAAAGAAGGAAAAGAATGAATGAAGGAAGGAGTGAGAGAGAAAGAAAGAAAAAAGAAAGAAAGAAAGAAAGGGATGGAGGGAAGAAGGAAGGAGAAATAAATAAATAAATAAATAAATAAATAAAGAAAGAAAGAAAGAAAGAAAGAAAGAAAGAAAGAAAGAAAGAAAGAAAGAAAGAAAGAAAAAAAAGATGGAGGAAGGAAGGAAGGAAGACAGGAAATATAGAGCTCCTTAAATATTCTGGGTTATCCCCTCCCTCTTTACTTCCCTTACTACCCAACTTCCTACCCACCCCTCACTCTCCCAAACTCTACATTCAGCCGAGTCCTGGAGTTGTGAGGGTTTAGGGTTTTGATTATTTGGCTTTATTTGAAACAAGCCAGTTGCTTCATCCACCCAAGGATTTTTTTTGGGTTCTTTATGTTTCATTTCTCTGCAGAACTTGTGGCAAAGAAGAAATATAAGTATATGCAATGCATTTCTCTCCAAAAATAAGAAATCTGGATATATAATTAATTCTAAATATCCTTTAGAAGAAAGGAAGGAAGATGAGCCATGGTGGCACACACTTTTAATCCTAGCATTTGGGAGGCAAAGGCCAATGGATCTCTGTGAGTTTGAGCTCAACCTGGTCTATAGAACAAGTTCCAGGACAGCAAAGGCTACACAGAGAAGCCATGTCTAGCAGGGGGAGGGAGGGGAGAAAGAGAGAGAGAGATGGAGAGAGAAAGAGAGAGGGAGGATGAAGAAGAAGAAGAAGGAGGAGGAGGAGGAGGAGGAGGAGGAGGAGGAGGAGGAGGAGGAGGAGGAGGAGGAGGAGGAGAAGAGGGAGAAGAAGAGGGAGAAGAAGAGGGAGAAGAAGAAGAAGAAGAAGAAGAAGAAGAAGAAGAAGAAGAAGAAGAAGAAGAAGAAGTAGTAGTAGTCCTATGGAAAAACATATGGATTATGATCTTTGCCTTTTGAGTGAAATAGCTGTATGCAAAACCTGTTAGGACCTGTTTCAAGAACTGGCCTCAGTCATTCCTGCTTGCCAACTTAGTGAATGGATCTAAAATCTGTGTGAAAAATGACATCTTAAGTGAAGTGCACGGGTTGTGGTAATAGATCTGATTAAAGAATAAATGCTTGAAAGAACATGGAGCACAACACCTGCAATCCAGGCACTGAGAAGGTAGAGGCTAGAAGATCCAGGACAACCTTAGGCTCTGTAAGACACTTAACAGACTTAAGAACCCCAGAACACAAGATAGTACAAATATCATTGGCTTCTTTTGATCTGCCTATGATAACACATGCAGCTGTTGGGGACACAGAGGTTCTTGTGCTCACAAATAAAACTAGGGGAATTAGGACTGTTAAACATGTAGATTTGTCCCTTCAAAGGAAGAGACGTATAAACCTATTTCTGCCCAGAAGGCTGATAATGGATGTGGTTAATAACCTGGTGCTCCCTGTGCTCTCTGTAGGACCAGGGCACACATGGCTTCCCCAGACTCTTCCTCCCTACACCCTTATCTTGAGCATTGTTTCTCAAAAGAAGTCCTCCTTGCAGGAGATGTCACATGTACTTTACAAATAGGAACAGAAGTATTTAATAGATGAGGTGACCTCTGTGCTATCTGAATGATCACAACCACACCAGATCCTCTCCATCCTGACCCTTAAGATGTCACATGTAGTCAATATATAAAACCCACCTTTATGAGAGAACTCACAAGTACTTTACAAAGAGTTTCAATGTCGTCATGCCTTAAGCTTTACTGTGCATGAAGGGCTGAGTTCATTGTCACTAGGAAACTTTTGTCTAAAATTGTGCTGTGCTTAAATATGCCTAAAATAATCTTCCTAGTGTCAGACTCTAGAAGTCTGAATCATCACCAGCTACTGAGTTATGTGAACTAGACCTTCGTGTTTCACATGAACGGTTATTCTGCTGCTCATGGTGGTCACAGAGAACCCACACTCGGTTTCTCTAATAATCACGATCATGACAGTTAAAATGTGTTCATCTCTACTTTTCTTTGAAATAATCTTACCTGCATGAGACATATTACTCAAACAGTGGAGCCCAGAAATGACAAACTTGAAAAAACACGGAAAGTATTTGCATTTTAAATGGCAAGTTGATATTTCTCTGACAGCTGAACCAGAATCCACATCACTAAACAGAAAACAGACAAATAAATCAACATCAGACTTAATGTTAAATCAGCACAGGTGTGGGAAGAAGGGCACGTCAAA
>CM052700.1:18542379-18570211 GCA_028551405.1 Uromys caudimaculatus
GAGACATATTACTCAAACAGTGGAGCCCAGAAATGACAAACTTGAAAAAACACGGAAAGTATTTGCATTTTAAATGGCAAGTTGATATTTCTCTGACAGCTGAACCAGAATCCACATCACTAAACAGAAAACAGACAAATAAATCAACATCAGACTTAATGTTAAATCAGCACAGGTGTGGGAAGAAGGGCACGTCAAACGGTATGGCAAAATAAGGTTATCTTCTCACTGTCAGTCCACGTGTAAACAGCTGACAGCCCCTTAGATATTTTTCCATATAATGAAAATTAATCACATAAAATTACAGCATGTCCTGCTAGAAATGGATATCAATTGGTTTTCTGAACATACAATTTAACATGTTATCTTTTGTACCATTTTAGTAATATTTAAAAATAAACATTTGAACATGCTGAGAATATTTTGTAATGTTTTCTTTTATTCTTTAGTTTATGTCACCAAAATGAGCTACTCATGAAAATCCTTGAAATGAAATGGGGGCTGGAGAAATGGCCAGCTGTTAAAGGCTAAAGCTCCCAACCCAAAGGAGTAGATTTAGTTCTCAGCACCCAGGCTTGCCTCCCTAGCTTCCTCTTTGCCAGACATCATGGTAGATACCAAATAAACAAATAAATTTATAAACAAGTAAATGAATCAACAAATTAATATATAAGTATGCACACCCATGCTGCAGTAAAGATTATTTGCATAATATATTTATCATGGTGGTGTACATGTTAGATCAGGATTGAAAAAGGCTCTCCTTTAATCAGAACAATGAAGCACAGCAGTTCCTTACAGAACTAAAGACCAACTGCCCAGGCACAGAGGACTTGGGGCTTTGTAGGGCAAAGAGGTAATAACTAGAGAGAAGAGATTTATCCTTAGATGTGTTCTTTACCATCAGGGATGGATAATGGCAGCTGGTACTCTGTTACTACATTTTCTTGTAGGACAGGTTTTCTTATGGTTTTGCTGAGTCAAGAGTTTCTTAGCTCATCCCAGATTTCTTGTTCTAGGTTATCACCTTTCATTCCAGATCCTGAGATCAGATAAAAGAAAGTGGGCAATATATCCTCTCATTGGTGCTTTTTGTGGGAGAGGAATAATGGAGTGAGGCAGGTTGACTCTGTCTCAGGGTCTAAGGGTCCATAGGTCAGATTGACTTTATGTAAGCAGGAGTAGAATTTTAACCAGAATAGCTGTGTGGGTCCAGTGACTGCTGTCATGCACTTCTGAAGAAATCTTTGAGAAAAGTTAATTAGACAGAGTGCTTTAGTTAGCAAGATGAAACCAAAGTGGAGAACCTAGCCAAGGTAGCCATTGTCCCAGTGAGGTCCTAGTGATGACAGTGATTTAGTCCAGAAGGAACTTCATTAAAAAGTTTAAAAGACAGGATGAACACTTAAGTATGAGGATAATAAGGAGCAAAGGAGTGATGAAGGGGAGGAGCCTGAGCTCAAAGCTCATTCATAGGAGGAAGTTTGAAATAGGTTCAATACCCCCCCCCCACCCATGTGTAAACCTTTGGTCCTGAAGTCTCAAGTCACTTTGGATTTGTTGGTGCAGAAGAAGCATTGCTCCTGGCTGAGAGCACAAAATCCCACTGTTAGCAGTAGTCGAGGGACATAGTCCTCTTCAATTTTCAATTATTGCATCAACAAAACAATTGATCTGAAATTACTTTATGGTTTTCTGAGGGTTGATGAGACAAGGGTTAACTGATTCAAAGAAGCCATCAGTTCAGATGTTTTAGTTCTGTACAGCTAGCTGGATGAAAGCGTAGCACACACAGTTATAAATAGTATTTAGCACTTTGCAATTGCAATGAACACATTATTATTGGCTTATACATTTACTGCATCGTTAAGGATGAGCCTCCAAGAGGGGATCCTGAGGAAGGATGTTTTGGAGCGGCAGAAGAAACAAACTCAACGTCAGTGATGGGTGCAAGCTGACAGCTCTGTAGTCTGCTTGATACAGCTCGATAGACAGATCCCTATTTGAGATAGCTCTCTGCTTCAGACAGCTGTTTGCTCAAGATAGATCTCTAGATAGCTCGTGGGTTTTGCAACCATAGTCAGAAGCCCTGCTAGAAAAATTCTGAAAGAGATATGGTATCTCTCCACGCAGCTCTCTCCAAGTAGCTCTCTCTCTTGCAGACTAAAGCCCAGTCTTTTATTTACACAGGTTCCCTTTTGATTATTCCATAAATCATTATTATATGACCTTAACCTCTTGATTCTTTTAAAAGGATTTAAACTCACCCTGTCTCAGACTAGCATTGAACTCAAAATCTGTATGCCTTTGTAGATACAAACAATAAGCTTAGCTGGGTGGGATCTTTCCTTGAGATCACTACTCCCTAAATCTCTTTATCTCCCTTAATATCTTTCTGACAAGCTGGCTCAGAAGATCTCTGTTCTTTTATCTCTGTGAAGCCCCTCATACAATTGTTATGGCACCATATATTTTACATAGTTGAGAAATTGTGTGTATGTATTCTTGAACTCATGTTTTCAAAGCTCTTTCTCACAGCCTTAAGGGATGTCCTGAAGGTCTCAGCATCATAATGATACATTTTTACTTCCCAGAATAGTGCTGGGTCTGATTATCATGGAGTCATTTCCCTTGGCAAAAAGGACATTCCCCTGAAGGAAGAACATAAAGTAAAATATATTCATTATTATACAAACAAACCTTACACCTACAGTAACGATCAATACTCATGTAGGCCCACACCCTGCTGGCTATGCTCCATGGGCAGGAACTTTTTCACAATGTCCCTTCTGCAGTCATTCAGGACCTGGCACTGTATACATGTATATATGTATATACACAGTGTATATACACAGTATATACACATTGTATATATATACCCAATAAATACACAAAGTATATATACTATATGTTCACACAGTGTATACATACTGTATATACATACAGTATGCACACTGTATTATACATAGTTTATAAATACTATATGAGCTTGATATGGCTGTTATGCCTTCAGTAGCCGATGTCTCATAACCATTGTGCCTTAATCATAGCAAGAAGGCAATATAAGTAACAAAGTTATGTTATCTAGAGGTAAGAAGTACCCTCTCTCCTGCTTTAATAGATTGAAACCCTTATAAAAATATGTACCCAAATAGATCTTTCCCCTAGTTGTCTCTGACAGCTATTTTGTCACAGCAATGAGTTGAGGAACTAGTGCATCATCTTACTGCATTTTTAGTCACTAAGATGCTGAGATCTTTTTCTAGTTTCTAATCTTAATGGGTGAGCTTCGTGTTTCTCGCCATGGAATATGGTGCTACTGTTGGTGTTTTATGGATGTTCTTTATCAAGTTGAAGTCACTTCCAGATTCTGTTCTTAGTTTTCATTTATTAATTTGGTTGTATTATCTATCTTTTTAGACTACTAGTGTGTTAAACTGCATTAACTGATTTCATTTTTGCAGTTTAATGTTTTTAACTGACTCATAATGTTATATATACTTGTGATGTGGTATCATGTTCCAATACATGTACACAATGGGTAATGATCACATTAGGTTCCTACTCTATCACCCCCATACATTAATTGTTTCTTCATCGTAAAATCTTTCAAAATCTTCCAATTACATTGAAATGCATACCTGGGAGAAATTCCACTTTATCTTATTCACTTTGTCTTGCTATATAATATGTGGATGTATGGTGAGACTGAATTTGTGGTACTTTGCTGAGGTCTTTTGTGTGTATGTGTTAGGATAATGGTCTGTTTTTAACCTGGGGTGACTTTTCATACCTCAATTAACCTAGATAATCCTTCACAGGTACATCTTTCTGTCTTTGGTCATTCTAGGTTCTCTCAAGTTGAAAGATGAAGTTAACCATCTCAGTTGGGAAGATGGATCTCTTTCTCATGTTACTAAGACATTAAATGCCAGAGATGTCTGTCATTTAAATTTAGGTCAACCTCTAGTCCATTTACCACTCTGCTGAGCAATTCCCTCACAGTAACAAAGAGAGCAGTTTATCTCCCTTTAACTGTATTCTAGGCTATTAGATTCTCAGCACTTTTTAGGAACTATGAAGATTTTATATAGCAAAAACTCATTTTGTAGAAAAGTGGCTATTCATAAAATCAACTTCTTCTTAAAATGCTCAGATATTTACAAGAATTCATAAGAATGGTATTAAGAAGTGAAAGTTACCAAACATTCACAGAACAAAGTTGTTCTAGTGAGAAGGCTAGGCTGATTCCATGACAGGCTTAAATTGGCAGCTAAGGATACTAGGCCTAAATCTCTTTTTCCAAGAACTGGGCAATTCCAGTTAAGTCCAGGTCTCAGATGCTGCCCTGCCAACTAGCCTGAGACAAGGACAATAGGTCAGTAGTCGTTTTCAGACTTCCTCAACTACTTCAGCAGCAGCAGCTTCTAGACGTTCCTAGCAAGTTTCCAGCACCCACAGCCAGGTAGTGGAATGTCCTTAGAGATGGACCCAACACATCAGCATAAAAGTCACCTACTAATTAGTCCCTGATGTGCTTTAAATCAGGCCTGCAATCTCACTTGGTTGTCTGTCTTGGTGATGAGAGACCCCAGGATGCTGGACTTCTGCAGAATAAAGCACTCTGTGTTTGCATAAGATTTGAGTTTATGGTATTCTTCATCAAATCATGGACCTTTGCATTTGGGGGCTTGTCTGGGAATTGCCCTGACCCCTTTGACCCCAAATAGTGGAGTGTTTTTCAGATCAGTAAGTCTAGGCACCCGGTTATCTTTTGTCTTGTCCATATCTATGTTTCCACTTTGGGTTTAGTTCTGTTTTTGGTTTAATCTGGAGGCTGAGATGGACAAAACAGATGTGTTATGTCACCTAGCCAGGGGCAATGGACGATGCTCCTGACTGCCTACCAGAAGCTGGAGATCTTGCTAGTTCTCATCTGGATTCTGAACTGGCTATGGGTTTATGGGAGGAAGATTATCTGAGACAGCCTTTCAGTTTGCTTTTGTTTTCCTAGGAATGTCCTTCTGTGTCCATCTGCATGTATTCTGTTTGTGCTTTTTGTCCTCTCATACAAATTTTTCTTTGATTCCTAGGATGGGACAGGCACAAAGCACACCAGTGAGCTTGGTCCTGAACCATTTTAAGGACTTTTGTTGAGTACCAAAAAACTCTGTTCCGGTTGTTCATCCCCACAAACTAACCATCATTTGCAGGAATGAATGCCCCACCTATAAAATAGGATGACCCATCATTTACAGGGTGAAGATTTAGTTAATGAGGCTTGGGGCCACCTGGACCAAGTTCTATGAGCCTCGCCACTCCCCACCCTTCCTCTAAAGGAGGGTCAGCCTTGGACCCCTGACTTGCTCTCCCTTTCTGCTTCTGAGGAGGATCTCTGTATCCCTCCTTATGTTCCTATTCCTGCTGTCACTGCCATTGCCCCTGACCAGCCAGCACAGGTGAAGGGAGGAACAGCCTCTGACTCCCCTAACTCTCCTGACTCCACTTGAAATCCACCTCACACTCTGGCCCATATTGTCCAGAGGGTCAACTCTACTATGGCCTTCCTCTCTGAGTACCCCGAGATGCTCAGGGGACAGAGTTCATGACATATGTGTCACTTGCCACTAATGATCCTTACACTTGGAAGTTACAGAACTCCACATTTCTAGAAAGACCATCGTCTCCACAGATCTTCCAGAGTCAATCATGCTGACTCACCTGCACACCTGGGACAACTGTCAGCAACTGCTCTAGGTCCTCTTCACTACAGAGAGAGAATTGTTTGCAGCAGCAACTGGGCTGTCCACTCAGATCCATGCTGATATCAATGTAGCCTTTCCTTTGACTCAACCTGACTCGTATTTTAACACAGCTGAAGGTATGGAGAGGCTCTGGGTACACCTTTAGATGGGGGGGTGCTTTGAGAGGCCACCAGATGGTCCACAAATTTATCTAGGGTGAGACAGGTGATGCAGATAGCCCAAGGGAAGATCTAGAAAGACTTTTAGAAGCCTATAAGACCTATGCTCCTTTTGACCCAGAAGCCAGAGAGTACCAGTCAGCTGTGGACATGGCTTTTGTTAACCAACTGCCGCTGATATCCATTGGAAGCTTCAACCACTGAATGACTTTTTGGCCTGCCTCTGGTACCCAAAAGCCAGCCCCTATTTGCCTTTGAATGGTAGGACTTGGAGAGAGGCTTCAAGGCTTCAAGGGGCTACTTACGTGGACACACATTCTTCAAGGATTCAAGAACTCTCCGAAGGCACTGCATGAGAACTTGGGTGAGTAGTGGTGGGCCCACCCTGAAATAACTGTTCTGCAGTATGTATTGCATGCCACTGACTTGGAGACATGACAAAAGGCCACATGAGACCAGCTACAGGAGCTAAGTCAACTTGACTACTGAGTGTCTGCTAAGAAGGCCCAGTTTTGTCAACTATCTGGAGTATGGGACTTTCTGGGATCTGCCAGGTTTTGTAGAATTTGTGTGCCAGGGCTCACTGAGATAGCCAAACCTTTATATGAGGCTACCAGGGGCCAGGAAGAGAATGAACCCCTGAGATGGACATGGCTTTTAAGACTTTACATGTTGGCATCGGGACCACCAAATCGGTGAAGTAACACCCACGTGACAGCGGGACCTGCCCACCTGTTGCCAAGGCAACAGTCACCATATTTCCTGAATCCACTTGGCCAACTCTCCACCTTTACCTGAGGTTATGTCACTCTCTCTATATAAATGGAAGACCCCTCTGATCTTTCTCTTTTCCCTTTCTCTTTTTCTTTTCTCTTCTTGACACTACCTTGCCCCCCCTCTTCCAAAAATCCCCCCGCGTGGAACTGTTTGGCCTGGTGTGGTTTCTGGAACTGCGTGACCATCCCCTCTGATTATAACGTGGCACATATCTGACCATTTCATCATTTTTACTAGATTGGTTGCTGCAGGGTCTGGATGGGGCCCCAGGTCACTGCCTTGAGCGACCTTCCAGCTGCTCACGTGGACTGCCAATACTGCCCTCACTACCACCATCACCGCCTGCAAGCCGCTGATACACCACATAGACTTCTTCCCCTGGCATCCTCTCTCATCCACCACAGAGATTTCCTCTGCTGCTGCTGTCCCATAGCCACTGCTCTGCTGCTGTCATGGTGCTGCCACCGCAAGACTCACAAACTTCCACCATGTGGCACCACACTAAACAAACAGTCCCACGCTTTCTGCTATCTGACTGTGCAGTCCGAAAACACACACCAGCATTTTGATTGGTAAGGAGTTTCTCCAATCAGTGGGAGGACCCTTTTTTGTTCAGATAGTGTCTGACCAACTCTTTCTGGGCTGAGGGGTTGGCTTTTCATTGTCCCAGTCTCTATGACTGGCCTCCTAGCTGACCTGCGAGTTAGGACCTAGCTCTTGGGTGTCCTCCCCTCTCAAAAGCAGTTCACACCCCCCCCCCCTCAGCCATTAAAAAAATTCCTAGTACTAGGTTGAATTGCTTTCTGGCAATTTCAGGGAAATTGCCAGCCACGGCTCCTAGGATTCTTGTGATGACTTGAATTTCTAGCTTAGCTGGCCTCTGGTTACTGAACTTATTCTCTGGGATGCCTGCATGAATAGTTCAGTAACATCCCCCAACACCCAATGGGTACTAATTGATCTTCAAACACACCTTCAGACACCCTACTGGGATGTCTCCTGGCAAACCTCAAATCTCTTTAATTAACACCTGATTTGAGGCCCTCAAAATTGATACATCTCTGCAATAAGGTTTGGATACAGTAATCTTATAAAATAGTTCCAAATGTCCAGCTACTGGCACGTTAGATGAGATCGTTTTGAGAGATCTCCATACATACTGCTAGCAGTCTGGTAAATGAAAGGAAATTCCATATGTTCAAGCTTTTATCTATCATTGCTCTAAGCCCTCTATGTGTTCTGCTTGTTCCCCATCCAAACTTCTCTTAGCTATGAAACCTATTCATCCCCCACTAGATGACTTCACAACCCTAGACCCAGCTAACGAACCTCCTCCCTTCTGCCGCAGACCTGCTTCTGCGCTGCCTTCCTCACCACCTAAAACCCAAACTGCTGCCTCAGTTTCTCCTTCTCACCAAGATACCCCCGGGCCTACTAGCTAGACCTCTCCAGACTCCTCCCCTCCTTCTGTGCCAGCTGCAGGTCATTCCAATCACCCTGCATTGGCACCGACCTTCACCCCTCCTTTCATGTGTTCTAAAGCTGCAACCAAACCCCCAATTCCTTCTCCTCCAGAGAAACCTGACCCAGCACCAGTCCTTCCTCTAAGGGAAGTGGCTGGAGTTGATGGTCTAGTCAGAGTACATGTCCTGTTATCGCTGAGTGAACTTTCTCAAATAGAAAAAAGCCTAGCTTCATATACCTCTAACTCTTCCAGCTTTATTAAGGAGTTCCAGTACATCACTCAGTCTTATAGCTTGACTTTCCATGATGTTCATATGATTCTTACTAATAATTTACTTCCTGAAGAGCGCAGGCAAGTTTGGGAAGTGGTAAAAGCGCATGCAGATGAAATTCACCAAACAGATACAATATATCCAATTGGATCTGAGGCAGTGCCTGACCAGGATCCTAGATGGAATTACAATTCCACAGGTGGTATCTAAGCCAGAGACAGGTTTATTACATGCCTTCTGGCTGGCCTAAGAAAGGCAGCCTTAAACGCAGTTAATTTTGAAAAACTCCAAGAGGTTGTCCAGTACAAACAAGAGAACCCAGCCCAATATTTAGAGTGCCTCACAAAGGCTCTACTGCAACACCAATTTAGATCCCGAAAACCCAGAGGGCAAGCAACTCCTGATGATCTACTTTTTTTCCCAGAGCTACCCTGACATAAAAGCTAAACTTGGACTCCTGGTCTTCTAAGGCTCAGAGTCCACCAGCCTCCTGCTATAAATGTGGTCAACAAGGTCACAGGGTGAGGGCCTGCCCCAACCCCAGCAAGCCAAGGGGACAATGTCCTAGATGCCATCAGAGGGATATTGGGCTGTCGACTGCCCTCATGTGTTGAGGAACACAGGGACGTCACTCTCAGATAACTCTTCAGCCCACCTCCTATGCTTGGCTATAGATGATTTATGGGGCCCAAGCACTCTTGACCCGACCACACCTATCACTAGCAGGGAGCCCTAGGTAGCTATCATGGTATGTGGGTGAGGTATCTCCTTTCTCTTGGACACTGGGGCCACTGAGGCCTGGTAGTGCTTGCAGAGGACCCAGGTGCAGTCCCAACACCTTATAGTGGCTAACAACCATCCATAAGTTCCAGGGGACCCAATGTCTCAGACCACTGCAGGCACCAGGTATGCACAGGATGCACATGCCTGCTTGCAGGCAAACACTCATTCACATACAAGTAAAATAAACAAATTAAAATATACAGAGAAGCTTAAACAACAACAAAATAAATCTCTATTACACTTTTGAAGGCCAGAGGTTCAGAAGAGATCCTTTTTAATGTATGTATTCACTTTATGTCCTGACCACAGTTTCCCCTCCCTCCTCTTCTCCCATCCCTCCCTACCCCAACAACCTTCCCTCTCCCCCATCAACACCTCCTCCCTTTCACTTCAGAAAAGGGATGGCCTCCCACAGCTATCAACCCACCTTGGCTTCCAATAAGACTAGACTCATCTTCTTCTTTTGAGGCTAGGCAATCCAGTTAGCAGAAAGGGTTCCAAAGACAGACAACAGAATGAAAGACAGCCCCTGCTCCTGCTGTTAGGAGTCCCACAGGAAGACCAAGCTTCAGAACTGTTACAGAGGGCCTATGTCTGTCTTATGTATGCTCTCTGGTGGTTCAGTCTCTGTGAGCCCCGATGGGCCCAGGTTAGTTGATTTTGTAGGTTTTCTTGTGGTGTTCTTCACCTCTCTGGCTCCTACAATTCTTCCTTCCCCTCTTTGACAGGAGTTTCCAAGCTTCACTTAGTGTTTGGCTGTAGATCTCTGCATGGGTTTTTATCAGTTGCTGGGTGAAACCTCTCTGATAACGGATATGCTAGGCACCGTCTGCAAGTATAGCAAAATATTACCAACATGTCAGGGGTAGGCTCCCTCTCATGGCCAGGGTTTCAAGTTGAACCCGTTATTGATTGACCATTCCCTCAGTTTCGGCTCCATCTTTACCCCTGTACAACTTGTAGCAAGGACAAATTGTAGGTTGAAGGTTTGGGGGCTGGATTGGTGTTCCAGTCCCTTCATTGGAAGTCTTGCCTGGTTACAGAGGAGGGTCAGTTCATGTTTCATATCCTCCATTGAAGGAGTCTTAGCTAGGGTCACCAGCATAGATTCCGGGGAGTTTCTTTTTCCCTAGGGTTCTAGTTTATCCCAGAAATGCCCTCCACCCTGAAAGGATTCCAGGAGCCTCTCGCATACTCTCTCCTTCTGTCCTAATTTCACACCTCATCTTGTGTACACTACTTCACTACTGTTTGCAAAATGCATCACCAACATGAAGGCTGGAACTTTAAATCTATTTGAAGAGAGAAAATAACATCTTTGAGAACTTGTATGAGGCAAAGATTCGTTTGCTTACACAACAGAAAAATAAATTGGATTTACTCTGAGAAATTTTACTTTTTTCTCTAAAAGGTTCTTGAGATTGACATTCAAATATTTGTTTTATTCTAGTGAAATGTTCCAAGGAAAATGTCTCAGAATTGTCTCCCTTGAGTTTAGTGTTAAGCTTTACTGCTGCTATGGTGTGATCACAGTCCTCCCTGTAGCTGTAGTTGCTCTTTCTGTTGCTTTGTCAGGTGAGTGACTTCAAATCCTTCAGCACTCTGTCCACATTCACACTGTCAGTTATACTTACTGACCACTGTGAGCCAGGCATTGTGGGAAGGGCTCTAGAGAAAACCCACTGGAAGTTCCTGTTCTCTGGGAACTTAGGTTCCAACAGAAAAATACAGTGAAGGAACACACAGGCTGTGGTGTGAACAGGAGGCCAGGTTCAGCATCCCTGGGAAGATGACTTCCAGCCATCTCAGATAGAGATACAGGGGACACAGGTACACTGGGGAACTGTCAAAGGCAGAGAAAAAAGAGAGAAAATCTCAGAGAATCTTAAGGAGGATGCTGCAGAAAGAGGAAGGTGAAGGCAGTGAAGACTGATATAATTGGGGAGATATAGGCATACACTCCCACCATGACCCACAGCTTCAGTTAATATTTTCAACTATGGTCTGCACATATTAAGTAGAAAGCTCCAAAATCTGTGATTCCTGAGCTTTTAGTTGTAGACTCTTCTGGATAATGTGATAAAATCTTGTACAACTTTTCTATCACAGCTGGAGTAAATGTTCCATGATGTGTATGTGTGTTTGTCTTTGGAGACAGTTTCCCTGTGTATCCCTGGCTTCACTGTTTGCACCAGGCTGGCTTTGAACATGGAAATTAGCCCACCTCTGCTTCCCAAGTGCTGGGATTAAATATGTGCCTTCTGAAACCACAGAGCTTTGGTTACAATTTTAGGCTTTCACTGTCAGTCCATTTTTGTGCACTTGTCCTAAAGAATAACAACAAAATTATGGCAGCCGTGAAACTAGAAAGACAATTCTCTATAACCTTTTCTACTTATGCATCCTTTACCTGCATCCTGTCCTTCAATCATAACCACGTCAACATACCATGTTCTTTCTCTATATGGCATACCATGCCCACGCTTACAACTGTCTACACTGTACACTACAGGTTAGGGCTACATGGAAGGGGGTACAGTAGGTCTGATTCTTCTGAGTTTGAGTTACTTTAATACTTATTTACATTATTTAATATTGTACTTTCTAGGTTCCCCCCTCTTTCCTACAAATTTCATTTTTTTTTACATTTCAATTATAATCTGTTTTGTATCTAACACACTTACATTACCTGTTAGTTGGTGAGCATCTGGGTCAGGTCCATTTCCTTGCCATTATAAATAGGGGAACAATAAACATGGGTGTGCATGTCTATCTGCAGCAGGATGTGGAGTGCCCATCAAATGTGCCCATCAGCATATCGGGTCTATTTTTAAGGTTTTTGAGGACTTCCATACTGGCTGTATCAGATTGTACTCCCAGCAACAGTAAACTACATATAGGTATTTCTGCACTTGCTCCTAACCAGGCTGACTTCTGCCTGCCTCTGCTTCCCAAGTACTGGGATTAAAGGCATGTGACACCACTGGCAGCATGGTTGTCAGATTTCTTAATGATAGCCAATCAGACTGTCTCCAACAACAGCCATTTGTGTGTGTGTGTGTGTGTGTGTGTGTGTTTGTGTAGACATATATGTATATATATATGTGTGTGTGTGTATTTATTTTTTATTTTTATTTTTATTTATTTCATATATAATATATATTTATTTTACATATATATAAAATGTGTGTGTATGAAGAATGAGAGGGAGCCCATGGTTGAAATTTTGGTGTCAAAAAATTATTTTAACCATGCCTTGTTTTGCATGTTGACATTTCTATATAGTAAAATCCATACAAGGAAAAGTTTTCTTTCTTTTCTCAAGGAAAAGGAGGGTGTAAAGGAGGATTATAGGAAAGGAAGCTGTACAATTTCTGGAATCAGGGACATTCCTAAAGAGAGGATGTCCTAGAAATGAGTTCCTCACAAGGTATAAGCCCAGCACTCAGAAAGCACATTCAGAAGGATTATATAAGCTCCAGAAAAGTTCAGACCACTTAATGAGATCCAGACCAGGCAGGAGGACATAGCTAAACTCTGTCTCAAAACACAAAACACAAAGAAGAAAAAAAAAAACAAAAACATTTCCTTAGAGACCCACTTAAAGGGTCTGGTTTGGGGACCCTCAGGTTAAGAGGAATCTCCTAGTGATCATTTATGATAGCTAAATTACAAACACACACCTCACAGCTGAGGTTTGGATGGTGTACTGGCTGGTTTTGTGTCAACTTGACACAAGCTGGACTTATCTCAGAGAAAGGAGTTTCAGTTGAGAAAATGCCTCCACGAGATCCAGCAGTAAGGCATTTTCTCAATTAGTGATCAAGGGGGGAGGGCCCCTTGTGAGTGATAGCATCTGTGGGCTGGTAGTCTTGGACTTTATAAGAAAGCCAGTTGAAGGCCTGGCAGTGGTGGCACATGCCTTTAATCCCAGCACTTGGGAGGCAGAGGCAGGTGGATTTCTGAGTTTGAGGCCAGCCTTGTCTACAGAGTGAGTTCCAGGACAGCCAGTGCTATACAGAGAAACCCTGTCTCAGAAAAAAACAATATTAAAAAAAAAAAAAAAACTATATAAGAAAGCCAGTTGAGCAAGTCAGAAGAAGGAAGCAAGCCAGTAAGAAACATCCCTCCATGGCCTCTGCATCAGCTCCTGCTTCCTGCCCGGCTTGAGTGCCAGTCCTGGCTTCCTTTGGTGATGACCTGCAACATGGAAGAGTAAGCTGAATAAACCCTTTCCTCCCCAACTTGCATTTTGGACATGCTGTTTGTGCAGGAATAGAAAGCCTGATTAAGACAAATTGGTACCAGCATAATGGGGTATTCCTGTGACAACCTGACCATGTTTTGGGGAGGACTGTGGAAGGACTTTGGAACTTTGGGTTAGAAGATCTATTTAGTGTTAAGAGCTTTGTGGGATGTTGTATAGGAGCTTGGAAGATAATGTAGAGAACAGTGTAGAAGATGGAGGCCTGGCCTGTGAAATTTCAGAGGGAAGATTAAAGACTCTTATCAGGGCCATTGCTAGTTTGATTTAAGATTCTGTGGTTTTGGTTAGCTGGGGCTGAAGAAATCAGCTGTGACTAACAAGATACCAGAACTACTAAAGCAAAACCATTGCATTACTGTCACTATTGATGCTGGTTAGCTGGAGCTGGGAAA
Organism: Uromys caudimaculatus; assembly: GCA_028551405.1. Lineage (NCBI taxonomy): Eukaryota > Metazoa > Chordata > Mammalia > Rodentia > Muridae > Uromys > Uromys caudimaculatus. The sequence continues at coordinate 18,556,258 of CM052700.1, forward strand.
TTGGTGGTGATTGGGAAGAGACCAGCATCACTGAGGTGAAATCTTCTGAGAAGTGTTTTCTAAGAGCACAGAGGCTACCTTCCAGAGATAGCCAGGGTTGTACCTTGTGCTGTGGCTGGACTTGGTAATGTGTAAGAATCACCCAGGTGATACTGGTTTTGAAGGCATGAAGGAGTCATGAAGAGCAGCTGAGGCTTGGAACTGTGAGACTCCTTGGAAGGCCATTGGTGAAGGTGCAGTCTCAGTTGCAATTGACAGCCCACGATTGAAGGGGTCATGCAATGGAGGTGAGGCTTGGCACAATGAAGAGAGCCAATGAGAGGCTGTTGGTAAGCCTAGTTGCAGCAGAGGACAGCAGTGTTTTGGACATGCCAGTAATATGAGGTGACCACCAAGAACATCAGCAGCAGTGGAGTACAGGCATCTGGAACCTAGAAGATAAGGTGTGTGCTACAAAGGGCAGAGTTGGAGAAGTGACTCAAGCCTTAGAGTAATCCAGAAGATCATGAGTGTATCCCAGACATTGGACAGATGGAGTTTGATTTTGCTTTTGATTGTGACTGTGCCCTGATATATTTTCCCTCCTGAAGGAAGAAGATATTTTAGTGGAGCCCACTGTTAAGAGACTTTTGATGGTAAAAAGTCTTTGAATTCTTAGAGATTGGATATGTTTTAAGGTACTGAAATTTTGTAATGTAAGAATTTGCAAAGACTGTGGGACTTTTAAAGTTATTTAGATCTTGGGAATTAGTAAAAATGTAAGGGTTGAGGCTTAATAGTGATATATTTGTGTGTCAAGTTGAAAAGGGGTCAATTGTACTAGATGGTTTTGTGTCAAATTGACACAAGCTGAAGTAATCACAGAGAAAGGAGTTTCAGTTGAGAAAATACCTCTGTGAGATCCAGAGGTAAGGCATTTTCTCAATTAGTGATCAAGGTGGGAGGGCCCCTTGTGAGTGGTACCATCTGTGGGCTGGTCGTCTTGGGCTCTATAAGAAAGCCAACTGAGCAAGCCAAGAGAAGGAAGCAATCCAGTAAGAAACACCTCTCCATGGCCTCTGTATCAGGTCCTGCTTCCTGCCCTGCTTGAGTTCCAGTCCTGGCTTCCTTTGGTGTTGACCAGCAACGAGGAAGAATAAGCTGAATAAATCCTTTTCTCCCCAACTTGCTTCTTGATCATGATGTTTGTGCAGTAATAGAAACCTGAGTAATACAGATGGCTATCTAAATAAACCGGACATGAAAATGTTTCTTTATGATATTTCTTTGCACTGCCTCAATTTAGTCAGAAATAAAAAAAAAAAAAAACTGGCCATGGAGATTTGTGAACATTTGGAGGTCAATGTTTTTATTTTTCTGAAGACATAAAAACTGAACATTCAGCCAGTCCTCCTGCATGGCACTAGATGCCCATCTAGCTCTGTTTGACAGCCTGGAGGAGGTGCTAAGAAAGGGCATCAGTAATGGGTTTCTTGTTTGCTTTTCTTTTTTCGTTTTCTTTTTTTTTTTTTGAATATTTATTGCCAAGAGAGAGAGAGAGAGAGAGAGAGAGAGAGAGAGAGAGAGAGCGCTTGAGGCTGAAACACAAGGAAGCATCCCACTCAGGCAGATGGTGTATATGGAGAGAACAGTAGTTTGTACCATTTGCTGACATTATTGCTTCTGGCTCAAGCCCTAGAGACATTGAAAAGACATGCTTTCATGCAGTAAGACCTGCCAGGCAGACATAAACCCCTGAAATACCTTGTGGTCATGTAAGGTTTTCTATAAGCATTCACATGCTGCATACTGAATGTGGCATCTGCTAAAATGGCAAGGACATTGTTAATCAAGGACTTTCCAAGCCTCATGGGATGAATGATCATCAATGTATTTTAGATTATGGGTATAAAATGCATCCACTGAGAACTGAGGCTCCAAAGTGATGACCCTCAGGTACAATCTGCTGCCATCTGAGGTGAGGCTGTAGGGCAGACTCAAGGGTCATCTGAAACTGAAAGACACATTTTTTGATTACTGTGTTTTATGACAAAACTTCCTAAAGAGATGCAAGGGGGCTTCTGACCACTGGAACAGCCTGCACAGAGAGTCATCAGAGCAACCTTGGATGTAGAGAGACAACACTGATTGTAATCACTTGGATGTTCTTTCAGACCACTTCTATTGTGACCGTTTGCTGTGAAGAGATATGAGTAATGCCTGTAACAGATGACTGGCTGCAATATGTGAAGCCAACTGCACTGGGAAGGAAGAAATACAAACCTTCTAAGTGTAGATGTGGCTCAGACATAGAGTGGGTGCTTAATGCAGAGCCAATCCCCAGTAAACAACACAATATCACAACCTTGAGTTTTTTCATGTCCTCCCATTTATAACTTCACTCAAAAATCTATACCACAGTGATGACTTCTGGTGGAGATGCTGTCTGCTCCATCACCAACTGAAAACTTTGGTGGTGTAAGCACTATAAGTGGGGAACAGGGGCTCTAAAGCCCAGGAATCCAGTGCAGAACTCCATGGGTAAGACTTGTTGGTCCTCTGTTTGCACTGCTGTGCCTGTTCAAAGAAACATAGACACCAAGGGCATTGGGAACCTCTGTAATGTCTCCTCATCCAAAAGTCCAGAGATGGCTCTTGTTTGTGAGCATAGAATTTGGTTGTTTTTTTTTTTTTTTGTGGATATTTTCTTTATTTATATTTCAAATATTATCCCCTTTCCCAATCGACCCAGAAAGCTACTATTCAATCACCCTGCTTCTATAAAGGTATGTGCACCCACCCACCCACTCCTGCCTCCCTGCCCTCAAATTCCCCTACACTGAGGCATCAAGCCTTCATAGGACCAAGGACCTCTGCTCCGATTGATGCCTGACAAAGGGCATCCTCTGCTGCATATGCAGCTGGAGCCATGGGTCCCTCCATGTGTACTCCTGGGTTGGTGATTTAGTCCCTGGGAGCTCTGGTTGGTTGATATTGTTGTTCTTCCTATGGGACTACAAACCTCTTCAGCTCCTTCAATCATTTCTCTAACTCCTCTATTGGAGATCCTGTGCTAAGTTCAGTGGTAGACTGTGAGCATCCATCTCTGTATATGTCAGGCTCTGCCAGAGCCTCTCAGGAGACAGCTATATCAGGCTCCTTTCAGCATGCACTTCTTAGCATCCTCAGTAGTGTCTGGGTTTGGTGACTGTATATGGGATGGATCACAAGGTGGGGCAGTCTCTGGTTGACTTTTCCTTCAGTCTCTGCTCCATACATTGTCTCCATATTTGTTCCCATGAGTATTTTGTTCCCCCTTCTAAGAGGGACCGAAGCACCCACACTTTGGTCTTCCTTCTTCTTGAGCTTCATGTGGTCTGTGAATTGTATCTTGGGTATTCCAAGCTTTTGGGCTAATATCCATGTATCAGTGAATGTATACCATGTGTATTCTTTTGTGAGTGGGTTACCTCACTCAGGATGATATTTTCTAGTTTGATCTATTTGCCTTAGAATTTCATGAAGTCATTTTTTTAATAGCTGAGTAGTACTCCATTGTGTAAATGTACCACATTTTCTGTATCCATTCCTCTGTTGAAGGACATCTGGGTTGTTTCCAGCTTCTGGCTATTATAACTTTGACTGCTATGAACATAGTGGAGCATGTGTCCTTATTATATGTTGGCACAGCTTTTGGGTATATGCCCGGGAGTGGTATAGGTGGGTGCTCAGGTAATACTATGTCCAATTTTCTGAAGAACCGCCAGACTGATTTCCAGAGTGGTTGTACCAGCTTGCAATCCCATCAACAATGGAGGAGTATTCCTCTTTCTCCACATCCACACCAGCATCAGCTGTCACATGAGTTTTTGATCTTAGCCAGTTTAAATGGTGTGATATGGAATCTCAGGGTTGTTTTGACATTCATTTCCCTGATGACTAAGGATGTTGAACATTTCTTTAGGTGCTTCACAGCCATTTGGTATTCCTCAGTTGAAAATTCTTTGTTTATCTCTGCACTCCATTTTTTAATAGGGCTATTTAATTCTCTGGAATCTAACTTCTTGAGTTCTTTGTATATATTGGATATTAGCCCTCTATCAGATGTAGGATTAGTAAAGATCTTTTCGAAATCTGTTGGTTGTAGTTTTGTCCTATTGACAATGTCCTTTGCCTTTAGAAGTTTTGCAATTTTATAAGATCCTATTTGTCTCTTGTTGATCTTAGAGCATAAGCTATTGGTGTTCTGTTCAGGAAAATTTCCCCTATCCCCCATGTGTTTGAGATTTTTCCCCACTTTCTCTTCTGTTAGTTTCAGTGTATCGGTTTTATGTGGAGGTCCTTGATCCACTAGGACTTGAACTTTGTACAAGGAGATAAGAATGGATCTATTTGCACTCTTTTATATGCTGACTGCCAGTTGAACCAGGACCATTTGTTGAAAATGCTGTCTTTTTTCCACTGGATGGTTTTAGCTTGTTTGTCAAAGATCAAGTGATCATAGGTATTTGGGTTCATTTCTCAGTCTTCAGTTCTATTCCACTGATCTTCTATTCCATTTCAATTCTATTCCATTGACTAAATCAACTGCTTGACAATTCTCATGGTCTTCCTCTTCATTTGAGCCTAGTCCTTTCCCCTTCTGTGGTTTTTTTACTCTAATGAGCAATTTGAGACTTGCAGATTTTCCCCCATGTATTGCCTAATGACAGCTATCACAAGGAGGAGAGTTACAAAATATAGCCTTCTTGGGCTTCCTTTTTATGAGCCATGTAGACAAGTCAAGTTGAGATGTCTAGGTCATAGATAATCCCCAGATAGAACCTGAAGTTGAAACTTAAGGATTCTTTGGAAAGTCAGTTGTGTCAGATGGAGTTTTTCTGGGGCAAACACATGAAGGGGTGTTTTCCTCAAGCAGACACAAGTGAAAGGATATTTTGCTAAAGCAGACACATGAAGGAACAATTCCCTGAAGCAGACACTGGTGAAAGGATGTTATGCTAAAGCAAGCATGCAAAAGGACACATGAGGAAGGATTCTTCACTAACAACAGCATGATATATTGGTTTGCCTTACGTCATTGTTGAGCTCCATTTGTCCTGACTCCATAGAGAGAAACACATAGAAAACTTCTCAAGAAGTTTTTGAAGCTTCTTGCCACTTCCTTGAACTCAGGCTGATTGGTGGAGTGATGTCAGCTGACAAAGACTCACGTGGAGTTTTTCTAAGACAGACTCATGGGCTAAGGCAAGACAGATGTTCAGGCAAGACTGGTGGAGGACACATGATGTTTGGAGGGAATATAAATAGGACCCAATGGGCTGTGAGAGGGACTTGGTGCGGTTTGCTTGCATAGCCAGCTTTGCAATGCTTCTTGTTCTCCATCTTTGCTGATCTTTGCTTCACTGACAGAGACATAGCAGAGAACACAGGAGTGAGCAAGCTGCATGTAGTCAGTTCAGTCAAGACAAGCAGCACATTTATGACTTGTGTGCCAAGTCTGACCTGTGTGTCTTTGTTTAGATAAGGGAATCACAGCATCCTTCCTCTTTACACCCTGTGCTGGTTCACAGACAAACACAAAACATGAAAGAGGATAGGAGTTGGGTTCTGGGGCCTGGGAACATGAACTCAGTTTTGATCCTGCCAGCAAGATGGAACTCATTCCTGAATGGCACACTCAGAAGACTACCTCCTAACACTTTAAATTTTTTATTAATTTTTTTAAATTTCCTGTATGAGTAAATCACAAGTTTGAAGATCATAGGACAACTTTATGGGATTGGGTCCCTTCTACCCTGTGACTCTATGTGCCAAACTCAAGTTTTCAGGTTTAGTGACAAGGTAGCATCACATTCTGAGCCATGTCACTGGCTGTGGATATATACTTTAATAAATAGCTCCAATTCTAGCAATCTGGAAATTACACCTAGTCCTTGTTACAAAATATACAAACATATATATATGTATATGTATATATATATATATATATATATATATATATATATATATATATATGGATCCAGATTATTAGTGGATGTTTGCCAAGCATGGGTGAGAGTGTTTAATCTATATTATTAATACAGTTAGAATGACAGAGGTGAGAGAGAGAGAGAAGCATGTGAGTGACCTGATTTTTGACCCTTTTGGGATTGGTCAGTGCAACGTAGTGAATGATCAAATAAAAACTAAAATATTTGGTTCTTATAATTTAATAATACATAAACTACTACAATAAATATAACACTTAAGAAAGCTCAGTAATTAATTGTGTCTTGCTAGTAAATGAATCTAATAAAGAATAAAATTTAAATGACATAGTAATGTTTGAAATTCTCAAAAAATTAAATAAGAAAGTAAAATGACTTGTTTATAACATGATTTTATCCACTTTAAATAAAATAGGAAAGCTGAGAAGTAAATCTTAAAGTATCTTGACAAACATTCCTTATTGTTTAAATTAATACTATTAATATTGGTTTTAATCCTGTCTAGGACTCCCTTCATGTTGGTCATTGAATTTTGTAAAAATATGTTGATTCTAAAAAATATTTTCAAGGCCACAGAACAATAATCATCTTCTTGTGATAATGGAATCATTTCACAGTGTTATCTGCCCTCCATTTTTTAAGGTCCCAGTGGTTCAAAGAAAGACCTAATGGGGAAAAAATGTTCATATCTGGTCATAAAATTAGAGGTTACCACCTTCAAACTTTTTGACTCAGAATTATTCCTGTCTAAAAGAAATGCAGGGACAAAATAGAGCAGAGACTGAAGGAACAGCCATCCAGTGACCAGCCCAACTTGTGATCCATTCCATGGGCAGATATCAAACTCTGACACTATTACTGATGCCATGTTGCTATGTTGTGCTTACACACAGGAGCCTACAATGGCTGTCATCTTGTCAGGAGCCACTTTCTGCTTCTCTTGAGCAGAGTGGAAAGAGAGAGAGAAAGAGGGGGGGAAGGGGGGAGAGGGTGAGTCTGTCTGCCAAGCAGAGTCAAGACAGCTCAGGGTCTGTAGGCAGATTTCCCAATCTCCTGAGGCATGAAACAACAGGAAGAGGTATACTTGAGGCTCAAGATTAAGAGCTAAAAATTCTATTGACCTTGGTAGTAGAAATAGGGAGATTTTGGGGTGAGAGCAAATGCCTTGTATATATTTCAACATTATTGTTTCCTGTCAGCTTATGGGTTTGCTTCCCCCAATATTGTAGTTTAAGAAGGCTATGAGAAATACACTTGCTGCTGGCATGGTAATGACCTGCAGCACTCCCGTTATCTGTTTCTTGCATCTTTTTTCTATCTTTCTTATAATCATCCTCACTCCCCCCTCAGAGGTCTGATTTTCTTCAGACCAGCCAGACCACTAAAGGTGGCACTCAAATAGGGACTCTCTGAGAGTATGGGGATTATGTTGTGGACACCAAAACAAACAAACAAACAAACAAACAAACAACAAAAAAAAACCACAAAAAACTAAGGACTCAGAAAAGGTAAAAGTGTGGTGAGAATTTCCTGGGAGTAAAAGACACAGGAAAACAGAGATAAGAAAGCTCAGAAGAAGTAAAAGGAAAAAAAAAGGGGGGGGAATGGAAGTGGTGTAATGTTTTTTGTAAATATACTTTGTTAAAATAGAGCAACAACAATTACATAATTTTTTAGACCTTGTCGAAAAAGTTTCTCCTTCATTTCCAGAGGAAGATACAATACATTTAGAAACCTGGGCACTGGATACAGAGGTGTTCTTGGCAGCAGCCACTAGCAGGCCAGGGGCACCCACACTCCTGGTTCTGATGCTGTGCACTCACAGGAGGACATCCACCAACCCCCAGGGGTGTGGAGACTCAGGCAACAGCAGCCTGTTGAAGATGGATGAGCCATGTGGAACTCCCCTTCTGGGGCTCTGCAGCAGAAAGCACTGCAGACATCTTAGCTCTAGTATGAGCAAGCAATTAGGATTCCTGATTTTCAGGCAGGTAATCCCAAATACAAATTATATAAACTAACATATCATACAAGTCAGAAATTATGTACAGTAAAACGTGTTTATAAACTATATACATTATTCAAATGTCCTCAGAAGATAACTCATCTTAATAACTACATACATATTCACATATATATACATATATATATAAATTATCCATGTTAAAACTAAATTATGTTAAATATAAATTATACAAGATGAATACCTGTTATATGCATTTAATATAACTTATATAAGCTAATTATGATTTACATACATTAGTGTATACATTACATACAGTTAATAAAATTACATACCTTAAATATAAGTTTAATCTGTAAATATTTGCTATAATCTATATAAAATACATAATTTCACATGTCCTCAAGACAGAGATTATGGAACAATCCTATGAAATCAGTTGCTTAAAATAAAAAAGGGGGAGTTGTATATACTCCTTCACTTTTATTTTGAATTTTTTAATATTGGATGCCAAGGGATTCTCTGCTGCTAAGCGTTTATTGCATCCTACAAGTAGGCATACTTACACCCCGGTGAAAGGTAAGGATCCACTTATTGACATATGACATAGTACTGATCTGGTATTACCATGGGGAAGAAAATATGTTTGTATTTTTCCACAGGATAAAAGAACTCAGCTAACTCAGTTGGTAGAGCCTAAGACTCTTAGTCTTGGGGTTGTGGGTTTAAGCCCCACACTGGGCTTAGCAGAACTTGGCTTCATGATCCTTTTTATGACATGTCTATTACCTATTCTTTTGAGAGGAATCATCAGAGCTCTTACAGATGTCAAAACAGAGTTACATAAATTCAAGTTCCAACGTCTTCCCTAACAGAAGCTGGTAAATATAAGCAATAAATGTTGGAAGGGCTAAGAAGATGTTTTAAGGTATATAAATGCAAGTTATAGAGATGTAAGAAATGAATTTTTAAAAAGGAAGAAATGGGAGGTGTTTTATATTCCTTCCTCAAACTTTTGTTATTTCAAAGTTCAAAATTTTAATATTGATCAATGAAATTCTGATAAGATAATGAAACATTCACAGTTTACAATTCAGTTTTAATCTCAAAAATTTAATTTCCCTTTAGTTGTTTTCTGAAGGTAAACTTAAAGATACATCTCATCATGCTAAAAACATTTCTGTTCAATCTATATATCTACAGATGTAAACCTATAGCTTTTATAACAGATACCTGTTAACTACTTTTCTTAAAACATAGATTTCAATACAATGGTAAATAGTAATATATATTCTTATATAAATGAAAGTTCACATAGCTACAGAGAATCAAGAGTCCTAAGACTTAAACCCGCCTGTCACAAATGAAATGGACTCCAGATAAGTATGCCTGCCTGTTCTTGAAAATAGAATTCTCCCTTGTTCTTGGGATTTCTTAACTCCCACAATTGCTAGACAATTTTAATTTCTGTTCCTAGACTGTATTTATCTCAGCAGATTTTCACCCGGCTGACAGACTCTAATGATCAGCTGTGGAGCTGCTCAAATCTGGACTTGCTGAAGGCTGATGACAAATAGTTCAGCCAATGGGATTGCTCCCTGTTTTTCATTTGGATTAGATAAACAGATGCTTTTGATAAATGTCCCATTGCCCAGCCTTTAACTGGCATGTAAGCCGTCCTGGGGGATTTTGCAGAATCCCAATGTCAACAGGCAACAGATACAAAAGAGAGATTCAACATCCATTTTCCCACTCTACAGGATAAAATGATGAGGAGGTACAGGGGGACCCTGGGTACACTCTAAAAACAACCCCATGTCTTTTGTAAGGTTTTGTAACAGCCTCATCATGTAAGGTTGTGTATTCTTGCCTCATCTGTTGATGATTGGCCAAATAAATGTTTTATCTGTCTAGAGATTTATTTAATGTAACCTGCTGTTAATAATTATGAGTTCAAATTCAATATAACCCACTATGACTATAAAATAACTAATTGAATATCTTGTACAAGATACAAGATACATGGTAAAAGAAATTTCTATTATGGTATTTCATCAACCTTCATTTGTCATGCTTCCAGTTTATGTTTCAGAACGTTAATATACAGATCAAGGCTTAAAAATGTTAGATAAAATTTAAAACGCTTTAAATAAACTCAATGATTTGTCTAAAAGATGCTAAACCCCTACAATTCCATGCTGCAAAAGTTGCCTCTAAATGTTTAAGACAATTAAGAAAGAGCTTGCCTTCCTAGTCTTCACTGACTCATTTGGCCTTTTCAGCACTTGCCTTGAATATTTATAAGATAACAATTATTATCACTTAAGTTTGCCCTCTGTTCGTTTTTAAGCATCTGTACAGATCTCCATCATGTATGGCTCAAAACAGTTACCTAGTAGGTTATACCTCCCATTACAGAGACTGGTCAAAGACAGATAAAATTCTCTCAAAGGCAGATTAACCTAAGACAGGATGGAAATACAAAGATTCATGTACCAATGATGGGTAAGATCCACATTGTTGAGGGAACACCTAAGACAGGCACAGTCTTTCTGCTCCAATAGCTAAGAAAGCTTTAACTTGTATAAAATAAAAAAGGGGGAGAAATCAGGAGCTGCTTGCCCCTTCTCTGAAGCAGAGAAAAAAGAGAGAAAGTCTGCCTGCCAGGCAGAGTCAAGAAAGGTCAGGGGCTTTTGGCAGATTTCCTGGCCTTCTGAGGCATAAAACAGTAAGAACAGGTGCACTTGAGGCTCAAGACTCAGTGCTAAAGATTCTATTGACCTTGGCAAAAATAAGAAGATTTTTGGTGAAAATTAATGTCATATATATTTCAACAAAATTGCTTCTGTTAGCTTTTGGCTTTGCTTCCAACAGTACTGAAGTATATATAAGAAGCCTATGGGGCTGGCATGGTATTGACCTGCAACCCTCTTGTTATCTGTCTATTGCATCTTTTTTCTGTCTTTCCTATAATCCTCACTCCCCCCTCAGAGGATTGTTCAGCTTCATACCAGCCAGACTGATGCATCCTCTGAGAGGCTCTACCAGGAGCTGACTGAGACAGATGCAGATACTCACAGCCAATCATTGGACTGAGGTCAGGGACATCTACAGTAGAGTTAGGGGAAGGATTGAAGGAGCTGAAGGGGATGGCAACTTCATAGGAAGACCAACAGTGTCAACTAACCTGGACGCCCCAGGAGCTCCCAGACACTAAGCCACCAACCAAAGGGGATACATAGGCTGGTCCATGACTACCCAGGACATATTGCAGCAGAGGACTGCCTTGCCTGGCCTCAGTGGGAGAGAATGCACCTAATCCTGCAGAGACCTGATGCCCCAGACAAGGGGGATGCCCATGGTGGGGATGAGTTGGGGAATGGCCGAGTAGGGTTGGAGGAAAACACCCTCAGAAGTAAGGAGGAGGAGATATGTGGTGAAAAACTCTGGAAGGGGGAACTGGGAGGAGATAACATTTGAAATGTAAATAAATAAAATTAAGAAACAAGAAAATAAAGTAGAAGTTACTAATACTGATGTGATTTAATTTTTTGTTTCGGATGTGAGTACCAGCTCATACATGAATACCTATTTAATTTAGAGCCATTCATGATCTCCCAAGCACACATATGAATAGTCCTCAGAGAGTTGTCATCTTTGATGTCACCACACATTATGAACTAATGGTTATAATGATTATTTTAGCACATTGTTAATGAGGCAACAATAGTAGATAACATACTATGTGTTCTTCATGATTGCTATAATATACTCTCTACCAAGGATACAAAACTACTAGCACTGTAAGATGTAGCTGCTGGACTTGCTGCAAATTCACTTCCTATTTATGTAGTTCCTGCTACTGCTGATCCCACTGTCACTCAGGAAGCCATACTTTTCAACTCCTCGGATGGAAACCCTACAGAAAGAAAGAAAGAAAGAAAGAAAGAAAGAAAGAAAGAAAGAAAGAAAGAAAGAAAGAAAGAAAGAAAGAAAGGAAGGAAGGAAGGAAGGAAGGAAGGAAGGAAGAAAGGAAGGAAGGAAGGAAGGAAGGAGAGAAAGAAAAGAAAGAAAGAAAGAAAGAAAGAAAGAAAGAAAGAAAGAAAGAAAGAAAGAAAGGAGAGAGAGAAAGAAAGAAAGAAAGAAAGAAAGAAAGAAAGAAAGAAAGAAAGAAAGGAGAGAAAGAAAGAAAGGAGAGAAAGAAAGAAAGAAAAGAAAGAAAGAAAGACAGAAAAAAAATTCTACACAGTCTGCCATTGCATTCACACCTGCAAACACATCTCACTTGTCTTCACCACTTATTTATAATATGAATCAGAATCCACCAGAAACACACTCAGTAGTTTTGCATCTAGAGACTTACACATCCTCGGGGGTTGATTTGATCACCACACCTCTGTCACTTATCCATGTTGAACCCTGGAATGTGTGTACAATGCTTGCTGCCATGTTCAAATGAACTGCAGCAGAGGGTAGCCTCACAAGGGTGATTTTCAAAGCTCTCTTGAAAAATTTTTACACATGTATAAAAGTGGGAGAAAATACACAATTTAGTAAATTGCTGGTAGGTCTTTAATTATGGACGTGAAAGGTTCTTTGTTTTACCCTCACAGTGAAATGGATCTGTTCAATATGGTTACGATCACATTCAAGAGCTGTTCCCAGTGATCTTTGATGACAAGGGGACACTCTCAATGCCCCTGGAGTCTCTGCTTATGTGAACATGTATAATCACGCAAACAGAGGACTAATAATTCTCAGGCTTGCAGTTCTGATGTACCTTCCTATGGTTTTAGAGCCCTTGGCCACCAGCAGTTCTGCCTATATCACACAAGGGCATTTATCATCAAGGAAAGGTTTTCAAGTGGTGACAGTAGACAACATCTACCCCAGATGCCACCGTCTTGCTAAATATTTGGAGGGAAATAACACTATGGAAATGCTTTGAGGATGATGGGTCATAGATGGGAAAGTATTCAATTGATTGAAATTTTTCAGCAGGTGGAGTTTGCTGAAGATTGGCTGTTTCATGAGGCACACAACCTATGCCCACATACAACTCCAGCCCAAGAGTTCATTTTTTTTCTTCCTTCATTCCCAGTATAATTGGCTCCACATGAAACAGCCTTTCAACCCACATAGCTACACTCACACACATCACAACACTTTAGAAGTAAAAACATTGTGAAAACATACAAGTTGTTATACTCGGTCCACCTCCAAGGGTGCTCCAATGAGACTCGGTGCAGGCCAATCCAGTGGCTAGAAGACCCTTTGTATCTCCTCAGAAAATTCTGTCAACAGAGAAAGTGAACACTTGTGTCTCTATTTCAGATGATCCTGGAGTCTCTCCACTCTACAGCTTCCTCTAGAGATAACAGGAGGGTATAACTGAGGGTCACAGATTTCAGAGCTGTATTAGTCCCCAGTTCTCAATGAATCCAGTTGACATCTGTCATTCTAAGGTATCTCATTTGAATTAAAGTACTAAATGTAACAACACATTCCTCTGTGGCCAGGTTAGTTCTGGGTTAACCTCCCATTGCAGTTATTAACAGTGTGCAACATGTGCCATCTTACAAGAAAATGTTCATGAACACCACGTATCCCAGTAAAATGGCATATCTGACCTTTCAGCTGACTATGAACACTAAGTGAGAGAATATTTCTTGAATGTCTCAGTCAGAAGTCAAGAATCAGCAAATTGCACACACTCACACATTCCCTATGCCTCCATGTGCTTGGAATGGGATCCTTCCTCATGTTTCATCTGAAACTCTCTATCTCAAGGCAATACAATATTCAACAGAACAAACAGACAGACCAATCCCTGTCCATTTCTTACCAGCTCCTCCAGGCTGTCAAATCGAGCTAGTTGGGCCTCTTGTGCCACACAGAGGGCCTGGACGAATGTCCAGTTACTTGAGTATTCAGAAAAATAAAAACATTTATCTCCAAATCCAATCCAGTTTCTCGGGCAAGCAGCATAGGTATTATTTTTGATTGAGATCTGTTCTGTCGT
>CM052700.1:18579721-18596810 GCA_028551405.1 Uromys caudimaculatus
CAAATTACAGATGAGCAGACCAAAATTCTCGTCCATCTGCTCAGCTCCTATCCCTAAAACTGGTCCTCTCACCTGTCTTCATCATCTATCCTGGAATTAGCCCTTCAGAACTCTAGATGCTGCTGTGGCTTAAATCTCAATTGGCTCTTGGACATCTCAACCTTGATTACTGTTAGAGGAGCTAAAAACATATCTAGCACCTGCTGTCCTGTGCCCCTTTCAGCACTCCCTCTTCAGGTAGAGAGGCCCAACTCTCAACACTAACCTCATCCACCCTGGCTAAGTGCCCATGAATAGCCCCTTATCTCCAGACAGGGAATATGAACCACCTCCAACCCCAGCCACGCCTATGAACCCCACCCATCCCAACCAACCCCATCCACCCATATTGCATACACATAGCCCCTTTTGTAGGCAAACACTAGACTCACCCTGCAACTTCCACCCATCTCCATGACCTGAGGACCACTTTTTATCAGGTAGAGACACTAGACACACATCAACTACTCCAGCTATCCCTGCAACTCGATTGAGGGCCACATGTCCCACAACTGCCATTTACCATTAGTACCCTAACCTTCCTCTTGAGTTAGTTACCCCAGACTTGCATAATCAGTTTGGCCTGAGGAAAAGTCCTGAGAATCTCCCTCAGACTCCTGAAGATTGATTGTGAAAATCTCACACTACAGAAGGTCAGCTCCTGTGCTGAGAATCCTCAATTAACTTGAGCCAAGCCAAGACTACTTTTAATACCCAATTCAAACCTTAGCATTGAATTGCCCAAGGACTGAGCCCTAAGCTCCATGCAGCTGGCCTACCACCTAAAACTAAATATATAACTGGCAGTTTCAAACACCTGCTCAACAAGAAACAAGATTTCCATAACAATGAACTGTACCATACTCCTGCCTGCAGATGCTTAGGTCCCATTACAATTGCACAAACATAAATTAACCAAAATTCTAAGTCTCCATGAAAAATTAGTATGTCCATAGTAATGTGCTCAGAGAAAAGCAAAATCAAAATAGCAACATTGAAAATAACCAAAGAATTCTAAGAGGATATAAATAAGTGCCAGAATGAACACAAAACCCACAATTGAATGAAATTATGAAAATAAATCAAGAAATAAAAATAGAATTTGATAGAATCTCTGAAAAAAGGAAAATGATTTAAGATTTAAAATTAAAAATCTAGGAATTCAAACAAAAAAATCAGAAAACAATATCTCCAATATATTGGATCATGTGGAAGAAAAAAGATAAAGTCTTAAAGACAAGGCAGAGAAATTAGATCAGTGGAAAAAAAAATCTATCCAAATAATCCTGAGAACAGAACATGCAGGAATTTGGCTATTATACAAAGGCCAAACTTACAAAAAGTAGGTACAGAAGAAGAGACTTGGCTCAAAGATGAAAAAACATTTTTGCAACAAAGCCACAGAAGAAACTTTCTTGATCTGAGGTGAGAGATACCTCTCAAGGTCTGTCAGGAAAACAGAACCACCACCAAGCAATATGTCTAGAGAAGAAACACCTCTCCTCACATCAAAACACTAAATGTTCAGAACAGCAACAACAAAAGATACTGAAAACAGACAGAGAGAAAGACCAAGGGCAGGTTCATCATTATAACCGCAGATTTTCAATGGAGACTATGAAGACCAGAAGGGGTTGGACAGGTGTTCATAATCAAAGGACTCGCCACAAGTCTCAGCAATCATAGGAAATTGCAATTACATCCTGCATTTCATCTGACCACTATCGATTAAATCTGGATATCAACAACAAAACAACACAAACTCATGAAATCTAAACAACACACAACTGAACCAAATTTAGTGAAGCAGGAAATCAAGTAGAAAATTTAAAAATTCCCAGAACTGAGTGAAATGAAAAAAAATGAGGCAGTTATAAAAAGAAAACTCAGAGCATTATGTTCCTACATAAAAAAATCAATGAACTTAGACATAAACTTTTTAAATAAAATACTTGAAAACCAAATTCAAGAATACTTCAAAAAGATCATCTACCATGATCAAGTTGGCTTCTTTCTAGAGTTGCAAGGATGGTTCATATATAAATCAGTAAATGTAATTACATAAAAGAGACCATATAATCACCTCATTAAATGGAGAATAGACCTTGAACAAAATCCAACCAACATCCATTCATAATACAGGTCCTGGATTGAGAGTGTGGGACACGGGGGACATATCTCAGCATAATAACATCAATAAATAGGGACACCACAATCAATTTTATCCAAATGAAAATAACTGAAAAGCATTTTCACCAAGGCAGGAACAAGACAAGGATGTCCACTCTCTACACACCTATTCCACAATACTTGCAGTCTTAGCTAGAGAAAGAAGACAAGTAAAGGAGATAAAGGAGATAAAAATGGGAAAGGGAGAAGTCAAAGTACCCTTATTTGCTGACAATATGATTCTGGCCATAAGAGAAGAAAGATTCTACCAGAAAACTCCTACATTTGATCAAAGCATTTAGAAGTATTAAGATATAAAATTATCACATGAAAAGTGGTAGCCTTTTTATATGGAAAATGCACTGAGAAAGAAATCATTGAAACAGTACCTTACATAATAGCCTCAAAATAAAATATTTTGGAATAACTTTAACCAAGAAGGAGATACATATAAATGTAACCATTAAGTCACTGAACAAAATAAATTGAAGAAGATGTAAGAAAATTAGAAAACCTCCCATGCTAGTGTATTGTTATAATTAATATTGTGAAATGGCGTCCTACCAAAAACAACCTACAGATTCAGTACAATCCCCACCCAATTTCCAGTGTGGTTCTTTATAGAAAGTGGAAAAATAGTATTAAATTTCATAATTAAATATAAAATATTCAGGACAGCCAAAACAATCCTGATCAACAAAAAATTGCTAGAGATTTCACCATTCCAGATCTTGTTATATTCCAAAGTTGTGGTAATGAAAATACTATGGTACTGGCATAAAACCAGACCCATTGACCAATAGAATACAATTAAGTGTCTGCATAGAAACTCACATTTCTATAGTCACTCGAATTTTGAAAAGGAAGCTAGCCATACATGTTGGAGAAAAAATAGTGCCTTCAAGAAATGTTGCTTCAGAGTGGATAACTATGTGTAGAAGAATGAATCTTCACCCAGGGCTACACAGAGAAACCCTGTTTCGAAAAACCAAAAAAAAAAAAAAAAAAAAAGAATGAATCTTATTTAGCCCTACCCAAAACTCAACTCCAAATGGATCAAGGACCTCAAGAAAAAAAAAAAAAACACAAAAAACAAAAACAAAAAAAAAACTTTCAAGCAGATAGAAAAGAAATTAGGCAATATACTTGCATTCATTGGCACAGGAATTGACTTTCTGAAAGAGGCCACAATAGTGTAGGTATTAAGAACAACAATTAATGAATGAGACCTCATAGGACTAAAAAGGTTTTGCACAACAAAGTATATCATCACTCAGGCTACAGCATAAGAAAAATACCTTTAGCAACTGTATATCTAACAGAGGTTTACTATTTAGAATATATCCAGAATTCAAAAAATATTGTTTGAGGCCAACCTATTCCACATAGTAAGACTCTGTCTCAAAAAGAAAAAGAAGAGAGAGAGAGAGAGAGAGAGAGAGAGAGACAGAGAGAGAGAGAGAGACAGAGAGAGAGAGACAGAGACAGAGACAGACAGAGAGAAAGAATGAGACAGAGAGAGACAGAAGGAAGGAAGGAAGGAAGGGAGGAAGGGAGGAAGGGAGGAAGGATGGGAGGGAGGGAGGGAGGAAGGAAAGAGACAGATTGCTGTGAGCAGTTCACTGACATCTTGGGGATAGATCCCTTAGAAGGGCCATTGCTCATGAAAAGTCGCTGTTCCTTTCAGCGTTATTTCCAGAGAGCAATGGAAGGAAACTTGCCATGTGTTTGCTATGAGTCAGATAGGGACACTGGCTAGGCATTTCCCTGGGTAATCTGAATCTTAGGAATTAATATTAGTAGACCTATTTCTTCGAGTCTACTGTGTTCAATATTATTGGGTCAGCTAAGTTCATGAGCCTATCACGTTTCTTTTGTGGGTTAAGTTCACACAATTTAATGGTATAAAACATTTATTTCTCAGAACCATCCCTGGGAACCTATTCTACCTTCCATTAGGATGTAGGAAGTAAAATGGATTGCAAGAAAAGAGTGTTATTAGGACTAAATGGGGGCTGAGAAAGTCATTTTCAGAGTGAAATATGCTTTCATTCATCTAATAAATAAGAAAACATGGCTTTAAAATAAGGGCACTACATTATTCAAGATGCATGTGTGGTTAGGAGCACTGGACCTGGATTCAATTCTCAGCTCCCATGTGGGAGCCACAATTGCCTGTATTCCAGTTCTAGAGGATATGACACCCTTACACAGACACACATGCAGGCAAAGCATCAATGCATGTGGATGCTTCAGTGCCTTTTAGAAGGGTGAACAAAATACTCACAGGAGGAAATATGGAGACAAAGTGTGCAACAGAGACTGAAGGAAAGACCTTTCATAGACTGCCTCTCCTGGGGATCCATCCCATACATGGCCACCAAATCCAGACACTATTGTGGATGTGGGTAAGTGCTTGCTGATGGAAGCCTGATATGGCTGTCTCCTGAGAGGCTATGCCAGTGCCTGACAATACAAAGGCAGAAGCTGGAAGCCAACCATTGGACTAAGCTCAGAGGTCCCTGATGGAGGAGTTGGAGAATGGACTGAAGGAGCTAAGGAGGTTGGCAACCCCATGGAGGGAGCAACAGTGTCAATAGGCCGGACCCCCCAGAGCTCCTGGGGACTGGACCACCAATCAAAGAATACAAATGAAGCGACCCATGGCGCTGGCCAAATATGTGGTAGATGAGGGACTTGTTGACCATCAGTGGGAGGAGAGGCCCTTGGGCCTGAGGGTGTTCGATGCCCCAGTGTAGGGGAATGCCAAAGCAGGAGGACAGGACTGGGTGGGTGGGGGAGCATCCTCATAGAGGCAGGGGGAGGAGGGATGTGTTGGGGGTTTCTGAAGGGGAGACCTGGAATGGGGGAAACATTGAAATGTAAATAAAGAAAAAAATGTTCTTGGTCTTAAGTAATGAAAAGCAGAATAGCAATTGTGGTGATACACACCTGTGACCCCAAATACTTAAGGAGGGTCACAGATTTGGGTAAGAGCTGATAAAAAAAAATAAACATTTACCAAAACTGCAGGGAATACCTGCTACTTTTGCAAAGCTTGATCAGCAGTTCCAATAAAGGGAGACAAGAAGACTGGAAAGATGTCACAGCAGTTAGGAGCACTTGCTCTTGCTGCATTTCTAGCATCCACATCACCACTAGCAGTAAGCAGAGAGCTGATCCCTTCTGGTCCTGTCTGCTCTCTGTCTGTGCCTTCTCTGTGTTGTCTGTCCAGCACAGGTGGGGCATATAGATACATATACAAGCAATAAGCACAAATGAAGTCCATATAATGGCAGTGTTTTGCATTAATTTTTTTATTAATTTCCTTTCCCTCCTCCCTCCCCCTATGTCCCTCTCCCCTTTCCTTCCCCCATTTCTCCATCCCTTTCTCGATAGAGACCTGGAAGCCTCCCACAGATATCAACTCTCCGTTGGCATATCAAGTTGGCATATAGTCTTTAAAAAAACAAGAGGGAGAAGAAAGGAGGAAGAGATCAAGAGATGCCTTTTGGCTTGTTATTTCGTCCCTTTTGGGACTCATCAGTATGGGGTAGCTAACTCTATAAGATTTTAAATACTTTTTAAAAGACCCAATAATATACATGCTAGTGTAAAATTAAGTATTAAATGGTTAAGGAATTTAACTCACATTTGATGTGAAATAAATCCAATAAAATGGTGAAATTAAAATGGTATTTGTTTATAAAATGTATTATACTTAGAACAGTATAACTGGAAATAGGAATATTGAAAACAAGTAGAGAAACTTTTCACCAATGTCCTCATGTTTTAAATTGCAGAGTATAAAGTAACTCTTAATTTTACACACTCTATTTTTTGTTTGTTTGGTTTTTCTTTTGGTTTTTCGAGACAGGGTTTCTTTCTATAGCCCTGGCTGTCCTGGAACTCAGTCTGTAGACCAGGCTAGAGTAGAACTCAGAAATTTGCCTTTCTCTGCCTCCCAAGTGCTGGGATTAAAGGTGTGCACCACCTTCTGGCTAATTTTACACACGTTTTAAATTTTTCTGTATGTTGGTTTGAATTTTGAAAAAGCACGTATAATATGTTTCTCCAAACTATAGGATGCTACAGACAGATTCTCATCTTTCCTATCATTATTAAGGTGTTTCCATGCTTCCAGCCCCCACTCGTGGACCTTTGACCCCCTGTTTCAACCCTTACATAGCCGGGATTACAGATGCATGTCACTGTCTGAGTCAATCTCCTTTCATTATTAAAGGTCACAGTGCTCATTGGGGGACTCATTTTTGTGGTCCCATAAATTCAAAGAAAGGACTTCCCTGCATAAAAACTTCATATCATAAAAGTGGGGTTCACTAGCATTAGTTATACTTTAGGCTTAAGGTATGAGTGCCAACATCTGTTTGAGACTCATCTATGTTCTTGTAATCCCCTGTATGTGCAGCTATACAAGAAGGCTTTCATTTGTGATGTTAGGAAATATTCTCAATCCACTTTGATAGCAATGTGGAACCATAGGGGAAAGAGTAGCACCCATAGATAACAGGTTAAAAAGCATCTCTTGGTAAAAGCTAAACAGGAGAAAAAGGACTTTGGCAGTGAAGGCTATAGCTGTTGGGCTTGCTACAGCTCGATCTGAGATCTGCATAGACCCTGGCACTGATGATCCCATTGTAGTTCAGGTAGGCATGTCCTTCCACTCCCCTGATGGGAAGCCTGCAAAGAAACCAAAAACAGTTAAGTCTGCAGAGCCCAGAACTGCATTCCCTCCTGCCATGCAGTCTCACCAGTCTCCACTGCTTTTTGGTAATAGGAATCAAAGAGTCCCTGAGGAATCACCTGCACTAGTTTTACACCTCCTGTCTCACATTCTCAGGATTTGAACACCCCTACTTTGTCATTTGTCCATGGTGAATCCTGTAATGTGTGTACAAGGCATTGACCTGGTACTTGTTGCCATGTTCAGAGGAACTGCAGCCATGAATGACCTCACTGAGGGTGATTTTCAATTCTGGGTTGAGGTATTTTACCTATGGGAACGCCCACTTCTTAGTAAATTGCTCAAAGGGCTTTAATGGTGGATGTGACTGAGTCTGTGATTTACCATTCCAGTAAAACAGCTATGCTCCAATCCAAGAACTGTTTTGGGTGCTCTTTGATGACAAGACTTTAGAGGAGGTTCCAAATGTCCTTAGAAGTCTCTGATTTCCTTAACAGGTGCAGCCATGCAAATAGTGAACTGCTGGATCTTAGGCTTGCAGTTCTGCATTGGCTTTCTGGGGTTACAGAGCCTCCACTGCCCAGCTGAGGTTTTGTCTATTTCCCACACAGGACATTTATCAGCCAAAGGTTTAAGTTGGAGCCAGAGAAAACAATAGCTACCCCCAGACACCATCATTATGGTAAAGATTTTGAGTAAGACCACAGAAAGTAAAGTTTTGGAAAATAATGGCCAAAAAGCAAGAAAATCTCCAAAGGATTTATGTTTGTGGGGATGTGGAATTTCCTGGGGATTGGCTGTTGCATGTAAGCACACACTCTAATTTTGAGCCACACCTCCAGTCCAAGGGTCATTTTTTTTCTTCTTTCCTGGTATAGTTGGCTACATATGACACTGACTTTCAACCCTCATAGCCACAACACACATACATCACAACACATGAATACAGTAGAAGGAAAAATATTGTGAACATACGTGTTGTAATACTCCATGTTGTCTGTCCACTTCCAAGGGTGCTCTGATGACTCTCTGTGCAGGCCTATCCAGTAATCAAAAATCCCCGTGTATCTCCTTAGGAAATTCTGTCATAAAACACAAAAAGAATGCATGTGTCTCTTTGTTTCAGATGTTCCTGAAGTCTCTCCACGCCACAGCTTCCTCTAAGAGATAAGACGAGGGTGTAATTGAGGGTCACAGAATTTGGAGCTGTACTAGTCACCAGTTCTCAGTGGATCCACTTGACATCTATAATTCTAAAGTACGTCATTTGAATTAAAGTACCAAATATAACAACACATTATTCTGTGGCCTGGGTAGTTCTAGGTTAACCTACCATTGCAGTTATCAGCAGTTGTCCCTTGCTGTATGCAACATGTGCCAGCTTACAGGAAAACTCTCATGACTACCTGGTATCCCAGTAAAATGGCATCTCTGACCTTCCAGCGGACTCTGCACACTATGTGATAGAATATTTCTTAAATGTCTCAGGACTCCAGGCAGAAGTCAAGCATCAGCAAATTGCACACACTCACACATTCCCTATGCCTCCATGTGCTTGGAATGGGATCCTTCCTCATGTTTCATCTGTAACTCTCTATCTCAAGGCAATACAATATTCAACAGAACAAACAGACAAACCAATCCCTGCCCATTTCTTACCAGCTCCTCCAGGCTATCAAATTGAGCTAGTTGGACCTCTTGTGTCATGCAGAAGGCCTGGCCGAATGTCCAGTTGCTTGAGTCTTCAGAAAAATAAAAACATTTATTTCCAAATCCAATCCAGTTTTTCGGGCAAGCAGCATAGGTATTATTTTTGATTGAGATCTGTTGTGTCGTTCTTACTAAAATGTAGACAGTACAATGAATCATAACAAGCATGTCTTCTCTCTCTTTGGAATTCCCTCCTGAGCTCAGCTGTGAGTGTGAATTTGATTGTAGCTTTCCTAACTGATCTGTAGGAATCCTCTCCTGAGTATGATGGGCCTTTATCTAAAGGCCTCCCACCTTGGGCCTGTGTTCCTCTCTCTCTCAGGTGCTCACTGACAGCAGGGCTCCCAGGAAGTGCACTTCTACACTAGCATCATTTTCTGTGCTTTGGATGACTGTTTACTACAGGGATTGCTCCAGCAGCAAGCACTCTGTATGGACAGCTACTACAGTCAGCCTGATAGCTGAGATAGCAGTGAGAACTATTGGGTAGGTAGTGTATACAGTGTGGACATGTTGCACTAAAGGGTGAATCACAGACTCAAGTGGACAGTGCCAGATTTTATTGCAATATTCTGAAAAGTGTGGTAGCAAAATCCTATAAAATCATTACTTCAAAAACTCTCCATTTAATACTTTTAAAATGCAGTTGAGCCTGGTAACTAAACCAATGGGTCACGTGGGTGGGAGGACACTGTATCTTCCTGGCTCTATTATTCTCTGTCCTCACCTTTCCTTGAGGTTCCTTTTTGGAGTTTTTCTCTCCTTGTTCTCTTCCTTGGACAGTTCCCCAAAGAGGACCTAAGTCCCTTGCATCTCTCTCTAGAGCTTGCTGAATTTCATCTTCCCAGGGATGCTGAGCCTGACCTCCTGTGCACCCCACAGCCTGTGTGTTCATTCACTGCATCTTCCTGCTGGAACCTAAGTTCCCAGAGAACAGGAACTTCCAGTGGGTTTTCTCTAGAGCCCTTTCCACAATGCCTGGCTCACAGTGGTCAGTAAGTATAACTGACAATGTGAATGTGGACATAGTGCTGAAGGATTTGAAGAGTAAGTCACTTACCTGACAAAGCAACAGAAAGAGCAACTACAGCTACAGTGAGGACTGTGATCACTACATAACAGCATTAAAGCTTAGTAGCACACTTGGAGGAGATAATTCTAAGACACTTTCCTTGGAGTATTTTACCTGAAAATATAAATATGAGAACATCAATCTCAAGAAATGTTTAAGGAAAAAGAATTATCTGTGGATTTGGCTTGTATTCACTCACTGCAAACCCCTTCACAGAAGGTCCTGGTTTATAAATGATGTTCATGGCTCATAGAAGATTAGAGGAGGGAAACATGGAGTCGTCCAGTCATTGCACTAAGGGCCAATGTAGAAACAAGAAATAGAAAGAATGAAGATCAGGTTGAAAGCCAACAACAACCCAAGCTATCCATGGATTTCATTCCATAAGAACAGACTGGTTAGGACTGAGGACAACACTGAGTGCCAAGGATGGGGACAGACAGGGATCAGTAGGAGGTTGCAGGGATGGCTGAGAGTTTAAGAATAATTGTTGCTCTTCTAGAGGACCCTAGGTGGGTTCACAGTCCCAGTTCCCAAAGAGGCAGCTCATAACCATCTGTGTAACTCCTGTCCAGGCAATGAGACATGTACGTGTAACTATTGACACCCTTTCAGGTCTTCTAGTTACAACTGCTTTAACAGTAGAATCAACTAAATATATAATCAGTCATTGCCTACATTGTTTTTCTATGCTTGGTGTTCCCAATCAGATTAAAACAGATAATAGAACTGGCTATTGCAGTCAGGTGTTTTAGACGTTTTGTTACCAATTTTATATTAGTTATATTACTAAGATTCCTTAATTTTCTCAAGGACAAGTTATTGTAGAAGAGGCCCATGGAACGTTAAAACAATATTTTTTATATATATAAAAACAAAAAAGGGGGAATCATATCCCCTACTCCACAAAAAATTAAAATTTTAAAATTTGGATGCCAGTGCTTTTCTACTGTTTATGGCACTCTACAAATAGGCACATTTATGCCTAGGTGATATAGAAGGATCCATTCAGACACATGGCATGATCCAGATCAGGTATTTAATATGGGGAAAAGGGCATATTTGTGTTTTTTCTACTGGATGCTAAAGGAGCACGCTGGCTGCCAGAGTGATAAGACATGCTGATGTTGGGACAAAGAATGATGCTGACCTGTGAGCTTGCTGTGTGCCCTGACAATGGTAACAGAAAAGCTGTATTGGACATTTGCTCTTGACCTACCTTTGATTGCTTATATCCCAGATTGGATAAGCTGCCTTGCCTCAAGATTTTCGACCTTGTGCGACAGAGAAAATATAGACTGTAGAAACTGCTTCTGGACATTCTTAAAGACATATTTGAAAGTTAGCTGCAGTTCTCTGATGTTATGTTAGCAAGAGATAAAGTTGGAACAAGATCTGTATTTTGAACAAGTATTAGTACATGTGTTAAGGCTTCCAATTTTTATTAATTGGTCATGTTAAAATGCTGTTTCTTCTGCAGAATTTAATGTAAGTCGTATTGATTGTACACCTTTTTCAACTCTGTTAAGTCTGACATGTCTGTTATGGTCTATCAACTAGCTTTTGTTCTATTGCTTGTGAGTTTTACAGGACCTTGATATTCTAGAAAAGGCTTGAAAGTACTGGAAGAAGTGAGTCAGATTTAAAACAGAGGCAAGAGGATAGTGGGTTATGACTGAGATAAAAAACTTCATGAAATCAGCTTTTCCCTTAAGAAACAGAAATTTTAATCTAATGCTGATTCCTGATGGCATTCATCTAAGTTTTCCCTCCTCATGCCTCTTGTTGGACCAATAATTAGCCTTTTACTTCTGGTCAGCCTGGGACCTTTCATTTTTAACAAGATTATAAGATTCATCAAACAGCAGATTGGCTCCCTGACATCCCGACTTTTACAGGTTCATTATCACCGCCTCGATGTACTTGATCGTGGAATTATGGTGCCTGAAGTCGACAATTCTCCTTTAGGAGCTGCATAAAGCCCAGATTTATGCACGCTGACCTACAGGTTAGTGTGGGTATCAGCAGGGTGCAGAGCTGGGCATAGCAAAGGAAAAGACACTATGTGCTGGCTCTGGGTTACTTGAGGAGCATGCTCGATAGCAGAGAGGTCGATGCCAATGAGGCACCGCCCAATGGGTGGGTCTTTCTCCTCTCCTCAGCAAAGAGTATCATAATAATAACGAGGATTGAGTCTCTACCCCCCCCCCCCCCGATTAAGGCCTGCCTGTTTTTAGACAGGTTCCTGATTATTCGGCTTTAAAGTAAATAGAAAGGGAGGAGATGTTGGAGACCAAAAGGCTTTGGCTTAATTGGGCCTAAGGCCTTGACTTATTTAGCAAGTCGAAGTGTCCCAGACTTGACTTATTTAGCAAGTTAAAGTGTCCCGGGCTCCACAGCAGGCATTCCTTTGATTCCTTCCCTGCCAGAGAGCAAATGGCCTTGTTTGAATCTAAGGCCTTGCTCTTAATCAGATAGCCAGAGTGTCCCATGCTTGGCTTAATTAGCAAGTCAAAGTGTTCTGGCTCCACAGCAGGCATTCCTTTGATTCCTTCCCATTCCCACTGCCTCCAGCAAGTGATAAGACATCCTGTTTGAAGTGGCCTGCAGCTTCAAGACAACAATGACTATCATCCTGATTTATAGTTATGTGTGAAATCTGGAATCCCTCTTCCTCTGCCACTTCCTGCCCTAAAGTGCTTATATGTACATAGTAATAAAGCCATTTTTGGGGCTTGATCGGAACACCATCTGGCCCTCAATGCATTCTTTGTCTCCTGCCTCTTTCCACCACTGGCAGTTTCTCTCCTCAGGTGCGGCTCCTCAGGAGCCTCTGGGAAGGGCCCCCCCACGAAGGACAGGACAGCTAGCTCTTCGCAGTGAGTGTGTCTCATAGCCTGGTTTGAACATTGCAAATTTTTGTTTCTTTATTTAAAAGCAACATTGGAAATGATCTCTCAAAACACCCAAGGAAATCAAACATTGCTGGCCTGGTTTTTTAGCTTAATAAAAGCTATTTCACTGACAAAACAAGTTATGGTTTCAAAGGAGTGAAGTGCCTGCAGCTAGTCACACCACAGATGCACTTGAGACATGAGCTCCACATTTACAGCAGGAAATGTTTCTGTTGACTAAATATTTGAATATTTGATTTCAAAAAGTCAATCCTGCTGAGGCAGAGGGAACAGGAGTCTCAGGCCAGCTTGGGGTAAAATATGAGACTTAGTCAAAGTGTCAGTCATCATCATCATCATCATCATCATCATCATCATCATCAGTAATAATAATAATAATAATAATAATAATAATAATAATAATAATGAATAATTTCTGTTAGAATACTTTGTTTAAGTGATAAGCATTAACTTTTTTGCGAATTTTGTATTTTGATAAATATCAATCATGTTTTCTCAAAATCCAGTTTTCTTTCCCTAAATAAAAAAAAATTAAGGTGAAGAAACAGGAATGAGGGAAAAAGGAAGATAAAGAAATTCAGTATAATGAAGCATGAACAGTTTGAAACACAAGTAACACAATTTTGCTTCCTTTCTGAAGAATGAAGTAGAAAACCCCATTATATTCTTTTTCTGTAACTATTCAAGAGCTCGAAAGGGAAAGGATTTGATCCTGGGTGGGTTCAGCCCCTGACACCCCCCTCCAATACCCAGCCCCACCCCATGCCACCTCCTACCAATTCTTTTTTAATTACAATGGATCTGCAAAACACAAGCCCCAAGCTTCCCAGGCAACTTCTGTCACTATGCACATTGCAAAGTTGTTGTTGGAATTTCCTTCACTCAGTGACTTGTAGAGCAAGCATTTTCTACAGCAATTTGGTGTAATCCAATAGAGTGTAATTTACCAGATCCCTGGGAAGAGTGCACTAGCAAGTTAAGTACAAAGAAAGAACACTGTGACAGCAGCTCAGGCTCTTATAAAGTGTCTCACTGTTCATTTCTCTTGTGGGAGAACTAGTCAAGTATTGTATGCTCCAATAGAATAACTAATGTAACAAGCTCATAGCTAATCCTGTCTGCACTCTCCTGCTCTGCAGACCCACTGTGACAGGCTCATACACCCTTCTGTTCTTACTCTTTTGTTCAAGGTTAAGCTCTTTTGCCTTCCTTTTCCTGCTGAAGCTCCTCTCTGCTGTTACAGTTTGGTTCAAATACTAGTAAATACATACGCATTTCTTCCTCCTGCAGGTTGCCTGTGGTATTGAGCATAGGTAGGGAAGCCTTTGTGGCCCTCATCTCAGAGCTGAGAAGCTGAGTTTCCACTACAGGAGGATTGAAACTTGAAATACAAGAGGCAGAGACAGACACACAGGGCAAGTCCCAGTATTTAACCAGCTAGTTTGAACTCCTCCTCTTATGAGTATGAGCACAATTGCATTGTGCGGACTGTTAGGAAGTGAAAAGAACCACAGTAAACACGGAGCTTTTAGCAGAGCAACTTCAGGGGCTGGAGGATAAGACCAGTTTTACTCTCCTGCAGGAATCAACTCAGAAATAAAAGACAACAAAAAGAAAATATTATTACCAACCCTTTCCTGCCCTGAATACCACACATCAGACAGTGATCTTCCAGGTAGGTGAGGTAGGTGAGATGGCATGATCAATTTTAGTAGAGGGTCTATGTGTCATTATGAAGACTATATGTTTTCTTTCTGTTCTGTGAACATTCTATAGACTTCTATGAAATCTGATTGATCTACTGTTTAATTCAACGCTAAGGTTTGTCTTCTGATTTTTTAATTTGGGAGATCTATCTCAATGTGAGAGTGGGGTATTGAGCCTCCACCCTCATTATGCCAAGGCCCAAATGGCATTTTATGCACTTCAGTGTTTGCTCAATGATAGTTGTGTCCTATTTATTAATAGTGCCTTCATTAGTGTGTATGGGCCCCTTTACTTCTTCCAACCTATTGAGGTTACAAGTCTCCTTTAAGAGGTATAAGAATCATTGTGGAAGTTGTTCTGCAGATTCCACTTGCTTGGCATTTCCTCCTCCAATCTTCACTTCTCAGTTTGTATATGTCTTTCCAGTTAACTATGTGATTTTCTTGGGGCTATCAAATAAGCAGATCTTGTTAATTGATCTATTACACTGTCTTTTAATCAATTACTTAAAGGCATTCACATTCTGGACTGTAATTGAGAGGCTTTGCTGTTGTTATGGCTTTGTTGTTTCTTGTTCCCATTGGTTGGCTTATTGGGAATTCCTTTCTTCCTTGCTTGGATGTGTTTGATGTTTGCTGGTTTGCCGTGTCGGACACAATTCATCCCTTCCCAGATCTCCTCTGTTTGTGTGCTGCTTTTATGAAGTGTGTTCTTTCCTATGAGCCTCCTCTTGGCTCTGAGTATTCCTTTAAGAATATTCTGTGTATTCTTTGTTTAACTCTGTACACTATTTTTTAATAGGGTTATTTGGTTCTCTGGAGTCTAACTTCTTGAGTTCTTTGTATATATTGGATATTAGTCCTCTATCAAATGTAGGGTTGGAAAAGATCTTTTCCCAATCTGTTGATTGCTGTTTTGTCCTATTGACAATGTGCTTTGCCTTACAGAAGCTTTGCAATTTTATGAGGTTCCATTTGTCGATTGTTAATATTAAAGCATAAGCCATTGGTGTTCTGTTTAGAAAAATTTCCCCTATGCCCATGTGTTTGAGGCTCTTCCCCAACTGAGGAATATGGACTTGCTGAGAGGCACCTAAAGAAATGTTCAATATCCTTAGTCATCAGGGAAATGCAAATCAAAACAACCCTGAGATTCTACCTTACACTAGTTATAATGGCTAAGATCAAAATCAGATGACAGCAGATGCTGGCAAGGATGTGGAAAAAGAGGAACACTCCTCCATTTTTGGTGGGATTGCAAGCTGGTGGAAATCAGTCTAGTGGTTCCTCAGAAAATTGGACATAGTGCTACCTGAGGACTCAGCTATACCATTCCTGGGCATATACCCAAAAGATGCTCCAACATATAACAAGGACACATGCTCTACCATGTTCATAGCAGCCTTATTTATAATAGCCAGAAGCTGGAAAGAACCCACAGAGGAATGGATAGAGAAAAATGTGGTAAATTTACATTTTGGAGTACTATTCTCCTATTAAAAACAATGAATTCATGAAATTCTTAGGCAAATGGTTGTAATTAGAAAATATCATCCTGAGTGAGGTCACTCTGTCACAAAAGAATACACATGGTATGTACTCACAGATAAGTGGATATTAGCCCAAAAGCTCGGAATACCCAAGATAAAATTCACAGACTACATAAAGCTCAAGAAGGAAGACCAAAGTGTGGATGCTTTAGTCCTTCTTAGAAGGGGGAGCAAATTACTCAAGGGAGGAAATACGGAGACAAAGTGTGGAGAAGAGACCGAAGGAAAGGCCATCCAGAGACTGCCCCACCTAGAGATTTTACCTTTCATAATGTAATCGTTCCTAATCAAATCCTTTAATATTGATAATCACATAGTTTTCACATTAAAGGAATAATGATCATATTGAAAATGTTGCAGTGCTATTGATATTAGTAAGTCCAGTTGGGTCACAGAGTGCAATATTGTCTTAGGACAAGTTGACACATTTCTTACCTCAGTTTCTGGTCCCTTTTCATAATCCTCACATCAAGTTATCCTCCTGAGTATTACCTCAGACTTGGACATTATTTCACCTCAAGAAAAAAAAAAAAACAATACCCTGAAGCAGATAGAAAAGAAATGTAATTCACTACATAAACAAACTCAAAGAAAAAAACCACATGGTCATTTTCTTAGATGCTGAAAAAACATTTGACAAAATTCAACATCCCTTTATGATAAAAGACTTGGAAAGATCAGGAATTCAAGGCCCATACCTAAACATAGTAAAAGCAATATACAACAAAGCAGTAGCCAACATCAAACTAAATGGAGAGAAGCTCGAAGCAATCCCACTAAAATCAGGGACTAGACGAGGCTGCCCTCTCTCCCCCTACCTATTCAATATACTAATTGAAGGTCTAGCTAGAGCAATTAGACAACAAAAGGAGGTCAAAGGGATACAAATTGGTAAGGAAGAAATCAAATTATCACTATTTGCAGATGATATGATCGTATACTTAAGTGACCCAAAACAACTCCACAGAGAACTCCTGCAGCTGATAAACAACTTCAGCAAAGTGGCTGGATATAAAATTAACTCAAACAAATCAGTAGCCTTCCTATACTCAAAGGATAAACAGGCTGAGAAAGAAATTAGGGAAATGACACCCTTCACAATTGTCACAAACAATATAAAGTATCTTGGTGTGACTCTAACCAAGCAAGTGAAAGATCTGTACGACAAGAACTTCAAGTCGCTGAAGAAAGAAATAGAAGAAGACCTCAGGAGGTGGAAAGAT
>CM052700.1:18597310-18615118 GCA_028551405.1 Uromys caudimaculatus
AATACTCTCTGAGGACACAGCTATACCTCTCCTGGGCATATAATATACCCAGAAGATGCTCCAACATGTAATAAAGACACATGCTCCACTATGTTCATAGCAGCCATATTTATAATAGCCAGAAGCTGGAATCAACCCAGATGTCCCTCATCAGAGGAATGGATACAGAAAATGTGGTACATCTACACAATGGAGTACTACTCAGCTATTGAAAACAATGACTTAACGAAATTTGCAGCCAAATGGATGGATCTTGAAAATGTCATCCTGAGCGAGGTAACTCAGTCACAAAAGAAGGAACATGGTATGTACTCACTGATAAGCGGATATTAGCCCAAAAGTTCAGAACGCCCATGTTTCACTTACCAGTAATCGCTGGACTGAGAGTGAGGTCCCAGATGGAGGAGTTGGAGAAAGGTCTGAAGGAGCTGAGGGAGTTTGCATCCCCAAGGATGGAGCAACAGCATCAATGGGCCTGAACCCTCCCCTGGTCATCCTGGAGTTAGGACCACCAACCAAAGAATACACATCTATGGATCCATGGTTTGGACCACATAT
The DNA here is from genome assembly GCA_028551405.1 of Uromys caudimaculatus. NCBI lineage: Eukaryota > Metazoa > Chordata > Mammalia > Rodentia > Muridae > Uromys > Uromys caudimaculatus. The sequence goes on from CM052700.1 coordinate 18,597,869, forward strand.
GTGGCAGAGGATGGCCTCATTGGCCATCAGGGAGAGAGGAGAGGCCCTTGGGCCTGAGGGTGTCAGAGGCCCCAGAAAAGAGGAATGGCAAGGTGGGAATATGGTAATGGGTGGGTGGGTGGGTGGGTGGGAGGTGGAATTCCCTCATAGAGGCTGGGAGGGGGAAGGGATACGGGGTTTCCAAAGAGGAGACATTGGAAATGTAAATAAAGTATCAAAAATAAAATTAAAAAAAAGAAAAAAAAAAAAAGAAAAGAAAGTAGGCACTATACTTGCATTCATTGGCACAGGACAGGACTTTCTGAAAGAGGCCACAATAGTGTAGATATTAAGAACAACAATTAATGAATGAGACCTCATTAGACTAAAAAAGTTTTGCACAACAAAGTATACCATCACTCAGGCTACAGCATGAGAAAAATATCTTTAGCAACTGTATATCTGACAGAGGTTTGCTATCTAGAATATACCCAGAATTAACAAAAAAATTAAGTATCAATGAACAAAAAACCCAGTTATAGGTCCTCAAAGGATGAAATAAAAATGACTAAGGAATATTTTTTAAAAATGTTCACCATGCTTAGTAATCAAGGGAGTGAAAATTAATACTACTTTATCTCATACCAGTCAAGATGACTAATAAAAAATAAGACAACAAGTGATGCCATGAATTTTGGGAAAGGGGAACACTTAGTCACTAATGGAGCCAAATCTGATGTAATTACAATGAAAATTCATGTGGAGATTCCTCAAAAATCTAAAAGTAGATTCACTACATGGTCCAATTGTACCACTCTTGGGCATTTACCCAAAGGACTCTGTATCCCACTCTAAAGATACTTGCTGACTCATGTTCAGTGTTGTTCTATTCAAAATAGTCAAGAAATGGAAAGAGCCTAGATGGTCACCACATGAAAATGTGGTATATTTACACAATGGGGTATTATTTAGCTAGTAAGAAAAACATTGGACAATGAAGTCCTATATACCCCCAAATATTACAGGCTACTGCCATTGCTCATGATTGCCTTCCAGAACTAGAAAGTAAGACCCTACTCCTGAAGACGATACATTTTTGAGTCATAGAACATGGAGAAACAAAACTGGTATTAACCTAAAAGCTTCACTCCTACTGGAAAGCCTTTCTAGTTCTGGATCTGGAAAAGACTATGCATTCAGTCAGAGGAGAAAAATAATCATCAATTATACCCAGCTGTGCACCACACAAACTACAATAATGATTGTGCTCACTGGACAATAGTGTCACACACATCATAGGAGAAACCAACACTCTGAGTGGATTTAGGTTCTCATCTATAAGATGAAGCCCACATCTGGAACCACTGTTTGTGTGTGTGTGTGTGTGTGTGTGTGTACACATATACGAATATGTATGTATAATATATATACACATGTATGTATATATACATACATATATACCTCAACTCCCAGTGCTCAGCATTCTTTATAGTAATGGGGATGGAGAGAGTGTCAGAGCCACAGGCAGTGGATGCCTACAAGGAATCAGTGTTTTCTGGACATGGCAGGGGAGCCGCACTATGAATTCACAGCAGTTGTAACAGCATGCACCAGACTTGTGCAAACCCATACCTGATAAAATTCCAGCATCAGGATGGGGATTGGATAGGAAATCCTACCCCTAGCCATGGAACTATTGGCAATAGTTAGGTTCTAGGAGAAGAAGAGGCATTTTTCTATAAGAAGGTCACCTCTGGTGAGCCAACCATGTTGCAGTGGAAGAATATATACACACACACACATATACAAACATACATATGTATACGTATATATACATATATGTATGTGTGTGTGTGTGTGTGTGTGTGTGTGTGTGTGTGTGTGTGTGTATGAGAATATATGGGCAGCATCAATTGGTCTTGATTTTTTTCAAAGACAAAACTTGGGTGGATAAGGATTGATCAGGTGGATCTGAGTATTGGGGGAGAGAGTAAATAAAAACACATTAAACAAAATTCTCAAAGAGTAAAAAAATTAAGAATAAATTTGATGGATTTGAATCAGGAGAAGCTGTAAATTCCAAATGATTTGGATACTTCCTGTAATATGTGTGAACCATTTGCTTTCATAACCATCAACTTTTTGTTATTATTATGTGAGACAGTGTCTCTCCCTGAACAGATTAATGACCTAAAAGTCCTAGGAAGTCTCTTGTCTGTATCACCGGTGGACCTGAAACAAAAAGGGGGTAAGGAGAGCCATTCTTGGCTTTTTCTGTGGGTGATGAAAACCGGAATTCAGACCCTTTGGTTTGTACAACAAAATTCTTACCCATTGAACCATCGCCCCAGCCAATAAAACCTAATCCTGGCATGGTGGCACACTTCTTTAAACCCAGCACTCAGGAGGCAGGGAAATCTCTGAGTTTGAGGCCAGCCTATTCCACATAGTAAGACTCTTTCTCAAAAAGAAAAAGGAGAAAGAGAGAGAGAGTGAGAAAAAGAGAGAGAGAGAGAGAGAGAGAGAGAGAGAGAGAGAGAGAGAGAAAGGGAAGGAAGGAAGGAAGAAAAAATGGAAGGAAGGAAGGAAGGAAGGAAGGAAGGAAGGAAGGAAGGAAGGAAGGAACGAAGGAAGGAAGGAAGGGAGGAAGGAAGGAAGGAAAGGAAGCAAAGAAGAAGAGAAGGAGACATCTTGGGGATAGATCCCTTAGAAGGGCCATTGCTCATGAAAAGTCGCTGTTTCATTCAGCGTTATTTCCTGAGAGCAATGGAAGGAAACTTGCCATGTGTTTGCTATGAGTCAGATAGGGACACTGGCAAGACATTTTCCTTGGGTAATCTGAATCTTAGGAATTAATATTAGTAGACCTATTTCTTCGAGTCTACTGTGTTCAATATTATTGGGTCAGCTAAGTTCATGAGCCTATCACGCTTGTTTTGTGGGTTAAGTTCACACAATTTAATGGTATAAAATATTTATTTCTCAGAACCATCCCTGGGAACCTATTCTACCCTTCCATTAGGATGTAGGAAGTAAAATGGATTGCAAGAAAAGAGTGTAATTAGGACTAAGTGGGGGGCTGAGAAAGTCATTTTTCAGAATGAAATATGCTTTCATTCATCTAATAAATAAGTAAGCATGGCTTTAAAATAAGGACACTACATTACTCAAGATGCATGTGTGATTTAGGAGCACTGGACCTGGATTCAATTCTCAGCCCCATGTGGGAGCCACAATTGCCTGTCATTCCAGTTCTAGAGGACATGACACCCTTACACAGACATACATGCAGTTAAAGCATCAATGCATGTGGATGCTTCAGTGCCTTTTAGAAGGGTGAACAAAATACTCACAGGAGGAAATGTGGAGACAAAGTGTGGAGCAGAGACTGAAGGAAAGACCTTCCAGAGACTGCCCCACCTGGGGATCCATCCCATATACACCCACCAAACCCAGACACTATTGTGGATGCTGGGAAGTAGTTGCTGATGGAAGCCTGATATTGCTGTCTCCTGAGAGGCTCTGCCAGAGCCTGATAAATACAGAGGCAGAAGCTCGAAGCCAACCATTGGACTGAGCTCGGTGGTCCCTGATGGGGGAGTTAGAGAAGGGACTGAAGGAGCTGAGCTGGTTGGCAGCCCCATGAAGGGAGCAACAGTGTCAACAGGCCCAACCTCCCAGAGCTCCCAGGGACTGGACCACCAACCAAAGAATACACATGGAGTGACCCATGGCGCTGGCCAAATATGTGGTAGAGGAGGAACTTGTTGGCCATCAGTGGGAGGAGAGGCCCTTGGGCCTGAGGGTGTTCGATGCCCCAGTGTAGGGGAATGCCAGAGAGGGAGGACCAGAGTGGGTGGGTAGGGGAGCATCCTCATAGAGGCAGGGGGCGGGGGTATGGGATAGGGGGTTTCTGAAGGGGAGACCTAGAAAGGGGGAAACATTTGAAACGTAAATAAAGTAAAAAATGTTGTTGGTCTTTAATAAGAGAAGCAGAATATCAAGCGTGGTCATACATACCTGTGACCCCAGCTACTTAAGGAGGGTCACAGATTTAGGTAAGAGCTTATAAAAAAATAAAAATTTACCATAACTTCAGAGAATATCTGCTACTTTTGCAAAGCTTGATCAGCAGTTCCAATAAAAGGGAGACAAGAGGGCTGGATGATGTCACAGCAGTTAGGAGCACTTGTTCTTGCTCCATTTCCAGCATCCACATCACCACTAGCAGTAAGCAGAGAGCTGATCTCTTCTGGTCCTGTCTGCTCTCTGTCTTTGCTGCCCCTGTGTTGTCTGCCCAGCACAGGTGGGGCACATAGATACATATACAAGCAATAAGCACAAATGAAGTCCATATAAATGCAGTGTTTTACATTAATTTTTTTATTAATTTCCCTTCCCTCCTCCCTCCCCCTATGTCCCTCTCCCCTCTCCTTCCCCCATTTCTCCATCCCTTTCTCCTCAGAGACCTCAAAGCTTCCCAGGGATATCAACTCCCCATTGACATATCAAGTTGTCAAATAGTCTTTAAAAAGAATAAGAGGGAGAAGAAAGGAAGAAGAGATCAAGAGATGCCTTTTAGCCTGTAATTTCGTCCTTTTTGGGACTCATCAGTATGGGGTAGCTAACTCTCTACGATTTTAAATACTTTTTAAAATACCCAATAATATACATGCTAGTGTAAAATTAAGTATTAAATGCTTAAGGAATTTAACTCACATTTGGTGTGAAATAAATCTAATAAAATTGTGAAATTAAAATGGCATTTGTTTATAAAATGTATTCAACTTAGAACAGTATAACTGGAAATAGGAATATTGAAAACAAGTAGAGAAACATTTCACCAATGTCTTCATGTTTTAAATTGCAGAGTATAAAGTAAATCTTAATTTTACACACTGTATTTTTTGTTTGTTTGTTTTGTTGGTTTTTTGGTTTTTTGAGACAGGGTTTCTCTGTGTAGCCCTGGCTGTCCAGAAACTCAGTCTGTAGACGAGGCTGGCCTGGAACTCAGAAATTTGCCTTTCTCTGCCTCCCAAGTGCTGGGATTAAAGGCGTGCACCACCACTGTTCAGCTAATTTTACACACTTTTAAAATTCTTCTGTATGTTGGTTTGAATTTTGAAAAAGCTTGTATAATATGTTTCTCCAAACTTTGGGATGCTACAGACGGATTCTCATCTTCCCTATCATTATTAAGGTGATTCCATGCTTCAGTCCCCACTCGTGAACCTTTGACCCCCCTGTTTCAACCCTTACATAGCCAGGATTACAGATGCATGTCACTGTCTGAGTCAATCTCCTTTCATTATTACAGGTCACGGTGCTCGTTGGGGGACTCAATTTTGTGGTCCTATAAATTCAAAAGAAGGACTTCCCTGCACAAAAACTTCGTATCATAAAAGTGCGGTTCACTAGCATTAGTTGTACTTTAGACTTAAGGTATGAGTGCCAACATCTGTTTTAGACTCATCTATGTTCTTGTAATCTCCTGTATGTGCAGCTCTACAAGGTGGTTTTCATTTGTAATGGTAGAAAATATTCTCAATCTGCTTTGATAGTAATGTGAAATCATAGGGGAAGGAGTAGCACACATAAATAACAGATTAAAAAGCATCTCTTGGTCAAAGCTACACAGGAGAAAAAGGACTTTGGCAGTGAAGGCTATAGCTGTTGGGCTTGCTACAGCTCGATCTGAGATCTGCATAGACCCTGGCACTGCTGATCCCATTGTAGTTCAGGTAGGCATGTCCTTCCACTCCCCTGATGGGAAGCCTGCAAAGAAACCAAAAACAGTTAAGTCTGCAGAGCCCAGAACTGCATTCCCTCCTGCCATGCAGTCTCACCAGTCTCCACTGCTTTTTGGTAACAGGAATCAAAGAGTCCCTGAGGAATCACCTGCATTAGTTTTACACCTCCTGTCTCACATTCTCAGGATTTGAACACCACTCCTTTGTCATTTGTCCATGGTGAATCCTGTAATGTGTGTACAAGGCATTGACCTGGTGCTTGTTGCCATGTTCAAAGGAACTGCAGCCATGAATGACCTCACTGATGGTGATTTTCAATTCTGGGTTGAGGCATTTTTCCATATGGGAATGCCCACTTCTTAGTAAATTGCTCAAAGGGCTTTAATGGTGGATGTGACTGAGTCTGCGATTTACCATTCCAGTAGAACAGCTATGCTCCAATCCAAGAACTGTTTTGGGTGGTCTTTGATGACAAGACTTTAGAGCAGGTTCCAAATGTCCTTAGAAGTCTTTGATTTCCTGAACAGGTGCAGCCATGCAAATAGTGGACTGCTGCATCTCAGGTTTGCAGTTCTGTAGTGGCTTTCTGGGGTTTCAGAGCCTCCACTGCCCAGCTGAGTCTTTCTCTATATCTCACACACAACATTTATTAGCAAAAGGTTTAAGTTGGAGCCAGAGCAAACACTAGCTACCCCCAGACACCATCATTATGGTAAAGATTTTGAGTAAGACCACGCTAAGTAAAGGTTTTGAAAATAATGCCCAATAAACAAGAAAATCTCCAAAGGATTTGTGTTTGTGGGGATGTGGAGTTTCCAGCGTATTGACTGTTGCATGTAAGCACACACTCAACCTCTGAGCCACACCTCCAGCCCAAGGGTCATTTTTTATCTTCCTTCCCAGTACACATGGCTTCATATGACACTGACTTTCAACCCTCATAGCCACAGCACTCATACATCAAAACACATGAACACAGTAAAAGGAAAAACATTGTGAAAACATACATGTTGTTATACTCAGTGTTGTCTGTCCACTTCCAAGGGTGCTCTGATGACTCTCTGTGCAGGCCTATCCAGTAATCAAAAATTCCCGTGTATCTCCTTAGGAAATTCTGTCATAAAACACAAAAAGAATGCATGTATCTCTTTGTTTCAGATGATGCTGGAGTCTCTTCACTCCACAGCTTCCTCTAGAGATAACAGGAGGGTGTAACAGAAGGTCACAGAATTTGGAGCTGTACTAGTCACCAGTTCTCAGTGGATCCACTTGACATCTATAGTTCTAAAGTACGTCATTTGAATTAAAGTACCAAATATAACAACACATTATTCTGTGGCCTGGGTAGTTCTAGGTTAACCTACCATTGCAGTTATTAGCAGTTGTCCCTTGCTGTATGCAACATGTGCCAGCTTACAGGAAAACTCTCATGACTACCTGGTATCCCAGTAAAATGGCATCTCTGACCTTCCAGCGGACTCTGCACACTATGTGAGAGAATATTTCTTAAATGTCTCAGGACTCCAGGCAGAAGTCAAGCATCAGCAAATTGCACACACTCACACATTCCCTATGCCTCCATGTGCTTGGAATGGGATCCTTCCTCATGTTTCATCTGTAACTCTCTATCTCAAGGTAATACAATATTCAACAGAACAAACAGACAAACCAATCCCTGCCCATTTCTTACCAGCTCCTCCACGGTGTCAAATCGAGCTAGTTGGGCCTCTTGTGCCACACAGAGGGCCTGGCCGAATGTCCAGTTGCTTGAGTCTTCAGAAAAATAAAAACATTTATTTCCAACTCCAATCCAGTTTCTCGGGCAAGCAGCATAGGTATTATTTTTGATTGAGATCTGTTGTGTCCTTCTTACTAAAATGTAGACAATACAATGAATTACAACAAGCATGTCTTCTCTCTTTTTGGAATACCCTCCTTAGCTCAGCTGTGCATGTGAATTTGATTGTAGCTTTCCTAACTGATCTGTAGGAGTCCTCTCCTGAGTATGATGGGCCTTTATCTAAAGGCCTCCCACCTTGGGCCTGTGTCCCATTCTCTCTCAGGTGCTCACTGACAGCAGGGCTCCCAGGAAGTGCACTTCTACACTAGCATCACTTTCTGTGCTTTGGATGACTGTTTACTACAGTAGGGATTGCTCCAGCAGCAAGCACTCTGTATGGACACCTACTACAGTCAGTCTGATAGCTGAGATAGCAGTGAGAACTGTTGGGTAGGTAGTGTATGCAGTGTGGACATTTGCACTAAAGGGTGATTCACAGACTTAAGAGGACAGTGCCAGATTTTATTACACTATTCTAAACAGTGTGGTACTAAAATCCTATAAATTCATTACTTCAGAAACTCTCCATTTAATACTTTCAAAATGCAGTTGAGCCTGGTATCTAAACCAATGGGTCACAGGGGGTGGGAGGGCACTGTATCTTCCTGGCCCTATTATTCTCTGTCCTCACCTTTCCTTGAGGTTCCTTTTTGGAGTTTTTCTCTCCTTGTTCTCTTCCTTGGACAGTTCCCCAAGGGGACCTAGGTCCTTTTCATCTCTATCTAAAGCTTGCTGAATGTCATCTTCCTAGGGATGCTGAGCCTGGCCTCCTGTGCACACCACCGCCTGTGTGTTCCTTCCTTCTTGCTGGAACCTAAGTTCTCAGAGAACAGGAACTTCCAGTGGGTTTTCTCTAGAGCCCTTTCCACAATGCCTGGCTCACAGTGGTCAGTAAGTATAACTGACAATGTGAATGTGTACAGAGTGCTGAAGGATTTGAAGAGTAAGTCACTTACCTGACAAAGCAACAGAAAGGACAATTACAGTTGCTGTAAGGACCATGATCACTGCATAACAGCAGTAAAGCTTAAAAGGATACTCAGGGGAGACAATTGCGAGAAATTTTCCTTGGAGCATTTTACCTGAAAATATAAATATGAAAACATCAAACTCAAATGTTTAAGGAAAAAGAATTTTCTGTAGATTTGGCTTATATTCACCCACTAGAAACCTCTTCACAGAAGGTCCTGGTCTATAAATGATGTCCATGGCTCACAGAAGACTAGAGGAGGGAAACATGGAGTCTTCCAGTCATTGCACTAAGGGCCAATGTAGAAGCAAGAAATAGAAAGAATGAAGATTGGTTGAAAGCCAACAACAACCCAAGCTCTCCATGGATTTCATTCCATAAGAACAGATTGGTTAGGACTGAGGACAACACTGAGCGCCAAGGATGGGGACAGACAGGGAACAGCAGGAGGCTGCAGAGATAGCTGAGAGGTTAAGAACAATTGCTGCTCTTCTAGAGGATCCTAGTTGGGTTCCTAGTCCCAGCTCCCAAAGGGGCAGCTCATAACCATCTGTGTAACTCCTGCTCCAGTCAATGAGACAAACAGGTTGGTACACTTTTCCATTTCCAGTGCCAGAGAGGAAGAAGCTGGAGTCAGGAGTACAAGGCTAACCTTGAGTGCATCCCATCGCATGGTTTGAGCATTACAAATTTTTGTGTCTTTATTGAAAAGTAACGTAGGAAATGATCTCTCAATAAAACCCCAAAGAAATGAAACATCGCTGGCCTGGTTTTGAGCTTAATAAAAACTATTTCACTGACAAAACAAGTCATGTTTCAAAGGAAAGAAGTACCTGCAGCTAGTTACACCACAGATGCACTTGAGACATGAGCTCCACATTTACCACAGGAAATGTTTCCGTTTACTGAATATTTGATTATTGATTTCAAAATGTCAATCCTGCTGAGGAAGAGGGAACAGGAGTTCCAGGCCATCTTGGGGTAAAGTATGAGACTTAGCCAAAGAGTCAGTCATCATCATCATCATCATCATCATCATCAGTAATAATAATAATAATAATAATAATAATAATAATAATAAATTTCTGTTAGAATACTTGGTTTAAGTGATAAGCATTAACATTTGTTGTGAATTTTGTATTTTGATAAATATCAATTTTTTTTTCTCAAAATCCAGTATTCTTTCCCTAACTGAAAAAAACATTAAGGTGAAGAAACAAGAATCAGGGAAAAAGGAAGATAAAGAAAAGCAGTATGATGAAGTATAAACAGTTTGAAACACAAGAAACACAATATTGCTTCCTTTCTGAAGAATGAAGTAGAAAACCCCATTATATTCTTTTTCTGTAACTATTCAAGAGCTCGAAAAGGAAAGGATTTGGTCCTGGGTGGGTTCAGGCCTTGACCCCCCACACCCACACCCACCCCATGCCACCTCCTACCAATTCTTTTTTAATTTCAATGGATCTTCAAACACAAGCCCCAAGCTTCCCAGGCAACTTCTGTCACTATGCACATTGCAAAGCTGTTGTTGGAATTTCCTTCACTCAGGGACTTGTAGAGCAAGCATTTTCTACAGCAGTTTGGTGTAATCCACTAGAGTGTAATTTACCAGATCCCTGGGAAGAGTGGACTAGCGAGCTAAGTACAAAGAGAGAACGCTGTGGCTGCAGCTCTGGCTCTTATAAGGTGACTCACTGTTCATTCCTCTTGCGGGAGAACTAGTCAAGTATTGTATGCTCCAACAGAATAACTAATGTAACAACCTCATAGCTAATCCTGTCTGCATTCTCCTGCTCTGCAGACCCACTGTGACAGCTTACAGTCGCCCTTTGGTTCTTATTCTTTCGTTCAAGGTTGAGCTCCTTTGCCTTCCTGTTCCTGCTGAAGCTCCTCTCTGCTGTTACAGTTTAGTTCAAATACTATTAAATACATACCCATTTCTTCTTTCTGCGGGCTGCCTGTGGTATTGAGCTTAGGTAGGGAAGCTTTTGTGGCCCTCATCTCAGAGCTGAGAAGCTCAGAAGTCCTTACAGGAGGATTGAAACTTGAAAGCCAAGAGGCAGAGACAGACACACAGGGCAAGTCCCAGTATTTAACCAGCTAGCTTGAACTCCTCCCAAGATGGGCGTGCACACAATCACATTGTGCAGACTATAAGGAAGTGTAACTAACCTCTGTAAACAAGGAGCTTTTAGCAGAGCAACTTCAGGGGCTGGAGGGTAAGACCCGTTTTACTGTCCTGCAGGAATCAATTCGGAAATAAAAGACAACAACAAAAAGAAAATATTACCAACCCTTTCCTGCCCTGAATACCACACATCAGACAGTGATCTTTGAGGTAGGTGAGCCCCTGTTGTTACAGCTCTGAGTTTTGAGGGCATTACTGACAGAGACACCTAGGCCAATGTCAGAGGAGTCTGCCTTGAGAAGTCCAGAGACCAAATCTCTAGGACACAGAATCAGAAAGGAGAGAACTGGGGCTCACAGTCAGTGCTAAACACACTTCTTGCCTCTCAGGGAATAAGAGATCCTTTGTTCTGGCCCAGACCTTGCCTCTGGCCTAGGAACTCAGGCTATCTCCTATTAGATGTTTATATATGGAAACAGTTTGCTAGTGGTTTGGAGAAAAATAATGCCCACTGCCACCTTTATTGGCGTAAGGAATGCCTCTAGACCAGTCTTTCTCAACCTTGCTAATGCAATTCTAGTAATGATGCTGGTATTTGCTATACAGAGCATTAAAGAGAGACTGTGGAGATACAGGTAGAAAAGGAAGCATCCACAGCTTTAAATGGGTCCCCTGACCAATCCCAGGACAAACAGTTCAACTTCTTATTGCATGCTCACACATCCAGCAGCAAAGCTGTGACACACCATTTGTACTTTGAGTCGAGGCAGGGCTGGAGCAATGGCTCATTGATTAAGAGCACTTGCTGATCTTGCAGAAGACCAGGGTGCAATTCTCAGTGCCCACATTGTTCACAACATCTGTATAACTCTGGTTCTGGAAGATAGGACACCTTCTGGCCTCTGCTGCACTTAACTCATGTGGTTCTCAGACACACATACAGGTCAAGTCCCCTCTTGACCTGTGACAAAAGTCTGACAGCTTGAAATAGGCCTGGAGGGCTTTTATTCTGAGCAGTAATGTAAATACAGCAGTGTACATACAGTAGTGTACATAGCTGCTCTTCTACGAGCCCACAGGACAGCTTCAAGGCCTGACCCCCCTCTCACCCCAATGTCTCCACCTGCTGCTGGCCTCTCTTCTCTTTACCTCTTCCATTCTTCTCTCTCTCTCTCTGCCTGTCTCTCTGTCTCTGTCTCTCTCTGTTGGGAGCCAGGGCTTGGCCTCTGACCTCGCCCATTGTGCAAGAGCCTGACCTTTTGCGCCAAGATAGTGCTTACGCAGGTAGCTTGGGAATCCCGAGATAGGGTTTAACACAGGACGTGACATCTCTCTGTATCTCTCTCTCTCTGTGTCTGTCTCTCTGTGTGTGTCTTTCTCTCTGTCTCTCTGTCTCTGTATCTCTCTGTGTGTGTGTGTCTCTCTGTGTGTGTCTGCCTCTCTGTCTCTCTGTCTCTGTATCTCTCTCTGTGTGTGTCTGTCTCTCTGTGTGTGTGTCTCTCTGTGTGTGTCTGCCTCTCTGTCTCTGTCTCTCTGTCTCTGTATCTCTCTCTGTGTGTGTCTGTCTCTCTGTGTGTGTCTGTCTCTCTGTGTGTGTCTGTCTCTGCCTCTCTGTCTCTCTGTCTCTGTATCTCTCTGTGTGTCTGTCTCTTTGTCTCTCTCTGTCTCTCTCTGTGTGTCTGTCTCTCTGTCGTGTGTATGTGTCTGTCACTCTGTCTCTCTCTGTCCCTCCTGTCTCTCTCTCTCTCTCTTCCTTTCTTCCCAATCCTTTTGCCACCACTCCCCTCTCCCTTACAAGCTTTAGTGAAAAAGCCATTCTGAAACTGCTGGAAGAGAGTCAGGAGCCATGCTGGTGCCATCTAGAGACTGAAACTGACTTTCCTCTTTGTTTCTGGTCTTCTTTGTGTTTCCTTTCTTTTTCAGAGCACTCTGACTTAGAAACATAACAGAAGCTGACCTTACTAAGGCCACCTTACTAACCCCTCCCAAAATGGAGGCCTCTTCCTCTAACTCCAGAACCCTGAGCCAAAGTCTAATAGTCCTCTTCCTGCATCAGAGTGGAACGTGGCTCAGTGACAAGCACCTCTGGTCCTTTCCTATCACACCGCAGCAGTTCTGGGAAACAGAGAACCCTTGGAAGACTTCTGGTCTGGGCTAATATCCTTGTATCAGTGAGTGCATACCATGCCTGTTCTTTTGTGATAGGATATTAGCCCAACAGCTCCGAATGCCCAACATCCAACTCACAGACCACATGAAGTTCAAGAGGAATGAAGACCATAGTGTGGGTGCTTTGGTCCTTTTTAGAGAGGGGAACAAAATACTCACAGGAGCAAATATGGAGACTAAGTGTAGAACAGAGACTGAAGGAAAAGCCATCCAGAAACTGCCCTACCTGGGGATCCCTCCCATATACAGTCACCATAACCAGACACTATTGTGAATGCCAAGAAGTGCTTGCTGACAGGAGCCTGATATAGCTGTCTCCTGAGAGGCTCTGCCAGAGGAGGATGCTCACAGCCAACCACTGGACTGAGCTGGGGTCCCTAATGGAGGAGTTAGAGAAAGAACTGAAGGAGCTGAAGGGGTTTGTAACCCCATAGGAAAAACAACAATATCAACCAACCAGACCCCTAGAGCTCCCAGGGACTAAACCACCAACCAAAGAGTACACATGGGGGGACCCATGGCCCCAGCTGCATATATAGTAGAGGATGGCCTTGTCAGGCATCAATGAGAGGAGAGGTCCTTCGTCCTATGAAGGCTCAATAGATACCCCAGTGTAGGGGAATTCGAGGGCGGGGAGGCATGAGTGGGTAGGTGGGTGGGTGAACGAACACCCTCATAGAAGCAGGGGGAAGGGGGATGTGATAGGAGTTTACCAGGATGGGGGGATCCAGGAAAGGAGATACATTTGAAATGTAAGTAAAGAAAATATCCAATTTAAAAAACAATAAAATAGTTGTCATTATTAACGATAAAACAAAAACAATAAACTAAATTCTTCCTAAAATATGAAATTAAAAAAAAAAAAAAGACTTCTGGCCTGGATTGGGAAGATATTTCACCAGCAGCACAGGGACATTTAGGTAGCGAGATACACTGTGTGCAAAGTAAAAGTGTCACTGTGGGACACAAGTACCCAGACATTTGTCCTGACCCACAGAAGGCACACTGTGGGCACAACTGACTTGGCTTCATAGCAGAGTCAATATTTATTTCTAGCCTGGTCATGTGTGCTTCCCTCTGTGGGATGTTAACCACAGGTACAGGGAGAAGTGGAAGGACAGCAAAGGCAAAGTCACAGGATTTTCCACTCAATTTTCCTGTGACATTGGAATACTCATCAGGTCTACTTTTTAAAAGGCAGGAATATAGAGAGCTTTGTGTGATATTGTAGTCACCATAATTTCCCATCTCCAGGCAGGTCAGAGGTTTATTCTTAAGCTGAAGTTTTCCCTTGAAGGACCTTTTCTACCACTGTAACGATTTCAAATGTAACCCAGTGCAGCAGTTTCTCCTTGACTCTTAGAAGCTATAGGAAAGCAGTGATGTTGAGAGCCAACTTTATTCTGAAAAAACAAACAAACAGACAAACAAACAAACAGATTTTACTGTACAATAAGTAATTACATCCAGTAGTCAGTTTTACCTATTTGAACAATTGGAGAGGTACCCTTTTGGCCCATTAAAAAATTACCTTATTACTTGAAGGGGGTATATCTATAGCACTGCATATGTGTAGGAGTCATGTGGTCACAGGAGTCTGTCCTTTACTGCTGCCTTGGGTACCTGGGATCCAGGTCAGATGGTCAGATTTATGTGATAAGAGCTTCTAAGCTCTGAATCATCTTCCTGGTCCATCTCCATTTTAAAAAATAAAACCATAACTAACTCATTATTTTGTCTTGGTTATAGTTTTGGAAGAAAGCTGCCAACTCTTTTATTTAATACATGCAAATATAAGAGTATCTCTTTATAACATATTAGTAATTTTTCAACTTCTGAGTAGACACTACTTATTCAAAACTAGGACTTCCTAAATCAGCAGTTAGAATTCCCCTGAGTTCTGTTCTTGGGAGCCACTCTGTGTAGCTTGTAACTGCCTATAACTCAAGCTACAGAGAATGTGTTGCCTCTGTTTTCTGTGGGCACCCACATATGCTACACAGAAATCTTTAAGAAGGAAAGAAAGAAAGAAGGAAAAGAATGAATGAAGGAAGGAGTGAGAAAGAAAGAAAGGAAAAAAGAAAGAAAAGGATGGAGGGAAGAAGGAAGGAGAAAGAAAGAAAGAAAGAAAGAAAGAAAGAAAGAAAGAAAGAAAGAAAGAAAGAAGGAGAAAGAAGTTAAGGAAGGAAGGAAGGAAGGAAGGAAGGAAGAAAGAAAGAAAGAAAGAAAGAAAGAAAGAAAGAAAGAAAGAAAGAAAGAAAGAAAGAAAAAGATGGAGGAAAGAAGGAAGACAGGAAATATAGAGCTCCTTAAATATTCTACGTTATCCCCTCCCTCATTACTTCCCTTACTGACCAATTTCCCACCCACCCCTCACTCTCCCAAACTCTACATTCAGCCAGAGTCCTGGAGTTGTGAGGGTTTAGGGTTTTGATTATTTGGCTTTATTTGAAACAAGCCAGTTGCTTCATCCACACAAGGATTTTTTTTGGGGGGTTCTTTATGTTTCATTTCTCTGCAGAACTTGTGGCAAAGAAGAAATGTAAGTATATGCAATGCATTTCTCTCCAAAAATAAGAAATCTAGATATATAATTAACTCTAAATATCCTTTAGAAGAAAGGAAGGAAGATGAGCCATGGTGGCACACATCTTTAATCCTAGCATTTGGGAGGCAGAGGCCGATGGATCTCTGTGAGTTTGAGCCCAACCTGGTCTATAGAACAAGTTCCAGGACAGCAAAGGCTACACAGAGAAATCATGTCTAGGAGGGAGAGGGAGGGGAGAAAGAGAGAGAGAGATGGAGAGAGAGAGAGAGAGAGAGAGAGAGAGAGAGAGAGAGAGAGAGAGGGAGGAGGATGAAGAAGAAGAAGAAGAAGGAGGAGGAGGAGGAGGAGGAGGAGGAGGAGGAGGAGGAGGAGGAGAAGGAGAAGGAGAAGGAGAAGGAGAAGGAGAAGGAGAAGGAGAAGGAGAAGGAGAAGAAAAAGAAGAAGTCCTTTTGAAAAACATATGGATTATGATCTTTGCCTTTTGAGTGAAATAGTTGTGTGCAAAAGCTGTTAGGACCTGTTTCAAGAACTGGCCTTAGTCATTCCTGCTTGCCAACTTAGTGAATGGATCTAAAATTTGTGTGAAAAATGCCATCTTAAGTGAAGTGCAAGGGTTGTGGTAATAGATCTGATTAAAGAATAAAAGCTTGGAAGGACATGGAGCACCACACCTGCAATCCAGGCACTGAGGAGGTAGAGGCTAGAAGATCCAGGACAAACTTAGGCTCTGTAAGACACTTAACAGACTTAAGAACCCCAGAACACATGATAGTACAAATATCATTGGCTTCTTTTGATCTGCCTATGATAACACACGCAGCTGTTGGGGACACAGAGGTTCTTGTGCTCACAAATAGAACTAGGGGAATTAGGACTGTTAAACATGCCGACTTGTCCCTTCAAAGGAAGAGACGTATAAACCTATTTCTGCCCAGAAGGCTGATAATGGATGTGGTTAATACCCTGGTGCTCCCTGTGCTCTCTGTAGGGCCAGGGCACACATGGCTTCCCCAGACTCTTCCTCCCTACACCCTTGTCTTGAGCATTGTTTCTCAGAAGAAGTCCTCCTTGCGGGAGATGTCACATGTACTTTACAAAGGGGAACAGAAGTATTTAATAGATGAGGTGACCTCTGTGCTATCTGAATGATCACAACCACACCAGATCCTCCCCATCCAGACCCTTAAGATGTCACATGTAGTCAATATATAAAACCCACCTTTATGAGAGAACTCACAAGTACTTTACAAAGAGTTTCAATGTCGTCATGCCTTAAGCTTTACTGTGCATGAAGGGCTGAGTTCATTGTCACTAGGAAACTTTTGTCTAAAATTGTGCTGTGCTTAAATATGCCTAAAATAATCTTCCTAGTGTCAGACTCTAGACGTCTGAATCATCACCAGCTACTGAGTTGTGTGAACTAGACCTTCATGCTTCACATGCATGGTTATTCTGCTGCTCATGGTGGTCACAGAGAACCCACACTCGGTTTCTCTAATAATCACAATCACAGCATTTAAAATGCATTCATCTCTACTTTTCTTTGAAATAATCTTACCTGTATGAGACATATTACTCAAACAATGTAGCCCAGAGATGGCAAACTTGAAAAAACACGGAAGGTATTTGCATTTTAAATGGCAAGTTGATATTTCTCTGACAATTGAACCAGAATCCACATCACTAAACAGAAAACAGACAAATAAATCAACATCAGACTTAATGTTAAATCAGCACAGGTGTGGGAAGAAGGGCACGTCAAATGCTATGGCAAAATAAGGTTATCTTCTCACTGTCAGTCCACGTGTAAACAGCTGACAGCCCCTTAGATATTTTTCCATATAATGAAAATTAATCACATAA
>CM052700.1:18615618-18656609 GCA_028551405.1 Uromys caudimaculatus
CCCTACGCCGGCAGGCGCGGGTAACCCGTTGAACCCCATTCGTGATGGGGATCGGGGATTGCAATTATTCCCCATGAACGAGGAATTCCCAGTAAGTGCGGGTCATAAGCTTGCGTTGATTAAGTCCCTGCCCTTTGTACACACCGCCCGTCGCTACTACCGATTGGATGGTTTAGTGAGGCCCTCGGATCGGCCCCGCTGGGGTCGGCCCACAGCCCTGGTGGAGCGCTGAGAAGAGGGTCGAACTTGACTATCTAGAGGAAGTAGAAGTCGTAACAAGGTTTCCGTAGGTGAACCTGCGGTAGGATCATTAACAGAGTGTGCGTGCTTGCGTGCTCTCTCTCGTCACGCCCGCGCGCGTTGTCCTCTCTTCTCGCTGGGAGGCACGTCCCGGGTCCCGTCGCGTGGTGTGCGTGCGCGAGGTGTGCGTGGGCCGGGGGTAGGTAGCGGTTTGGCGGGACCCGTTCTGGAGCCGGGAAGGAAGGGGGTCGGATCTCGGTCCGTCTGGGGACCTCCGTTTTCCCCCTTCCCTTCTCCGCCTCCTTGCCACCCCCAAAACCGCTGCTTGCCTGCTGCCGCCGCCCCGCCACCGTTCCGCCACCATGGCGGCCTCGCGGGCGTCTGCCTCTTTCCCGTCCGGCTCGACTCTTCCCGTTGTCGTGCAACGGGGGTGGTGGTACGTGGGTTATTCTCTCTTAACGGTCCCGGGCGGTTGGTTGGGGTGCGCTCGCCCCCCCCCTCGGCATTCCCACCCAACGCGGCTCTCTGGCTCTTTTTCTACGGTGCCGGAGAGGTTGGCCGCATTGTGGGTCAGTGCCGCGGTGGTGGTGGGGGTGTCGTTCCCGCCCCGCTCCTGTCCGGGTACCTAGCTGTCGCGTTCCGGCGCGGAGGTTTAAAGACCCCGGGGGGTCGCCCTACCGCCCCCTGGGTCGGGGGGAGCGGAGGGGCCCGTAGGGAAGTCGGTCGTTTGTGGAGGGCTTCCCGGTTCCTCCCCGCCCGGCTCCCTCAGACTCTATACGGCCCCGCTGCCGCCGCCGCTCCCGAGGCTGTGGTTGGGGTGTCGAGAGCCTCCCCTGGGCGCCCGTGGGGCCCCGTCCCGCTTCCCGCGGTTGTCGGGGCCCCGTGTCGTTCCCGTCTTTTTTTTAAAAAAAAAAAAGAAAAGAAAAAAAAAAAAAAAAAAGAAGTGAAAGTTACCAAACATTCATGGAACAAAGTTGTTCTGGTGAGAAGGCTAGGCTGATTCCATGACAGGATTAAATTGGCAGCTAAGGATACTAGGCCTAAATCACTTTTTCCAAGAACTGGGCAATTCCAGTTAATTCCAGCCCTCAAAAGCTGCCCTGCCAACTGGCCTGAGACAAGGACAATAGGTCAGTAGTCGTTTTCAGACTTCCTTAATTACTTCAGCAGCAGCAGCTTCTAGAACTTCCTAGCAAGTTTCCAGCACCCACAGCCAGGTAGTGGAATGTCCTTAGAGATGGACCCAACACATCAGCATAGAAGTCACCTACTCATTAGTCCCTAATGTGCTTTAAATCAGACCTGCAATCTCGCTTGGTTGTCTGTCTTGGTGATGGGAGACCCCAGGATGCTGGACTTCTACAGAATAAAGCACTCTGTGTTTACATAAGATTTGAGTTTATGGTATCATTCTTCATCAAGTCATGGACCTTTGCATTTGGGAGCTTGTCTGGGAATTGCCCAGACCCCTTTGACCCCAAATAGTGGAGTGTTTTTCAGATCAGTAAGTCTAGGCACCTGGTTATCTTTTGTCTTGTCCATATCTATGTTTCCACTTTGGGTTTGGTTCTGTTTTTGGTTTAATCTGGAGGCTGAGATGGACAAAGCAGATGTGTTTTGTCACCTAGCCAGGGGCAATGGAGGATGCTCCTGACTGCCTACCAGAAGCTGGAGATCCTGCTAGTTCTCATCTGAATTCTGAATTGGGTATGGGTTTATGCGCTTCCCATGCTCAGGGAGGAAGACTGTCTGAGACAGCCTTTCAGTTTTTTTTTTTCCCCCTAGGAATGTCCTTCTGTGTCCATCTGCATGTATTCCGTTTGTGCTTTTTGTCCTCTCATACAAATTTTTCTTTGATTCCTAAGATGGGACAGGTACAAAGCACACCAGTGAGCTTGGTCTTGAACCATTTTAAGGACTTTTGTTGAGTACCAAAAAACTCTGTTCTGGTTGTTCATCCCAACAAACTAACCATCATTTGCAGGAATGAATGGCCCACCTATAAAATAGGATGGCCCATCATTTACAGGGTGAAGATTTAGGTTATGAGTTCTGGGGCCACCTGGACCAAGTGCTATGAGCCTCGCCACTCCCCACCCTTCCTCTAAAGGAGGGTCAGCCTTGGCCCCCTGACTTGCTCTCCCTTTCTGCTCCTGAGGAGGATCTCTGTATCCCTCCTTATGTTCCTATTCCTGCTGTCACTGCCATTGCCCCTGACCAGCCAGCACAGGTGAAGGGAGGAACAGCCTCTGACTCCCCTAACTCTCCTGACTCCACTTGGAATCCACCTCACACTCTGGCCCATATTGTCCAGAGGGTCAACTCTACTATGGCCTTCCTCTCTCAGTACCCCGAGATGCTCAGGGGACAGAGTTCATGACATATGTGTCACTTGCCACTAATGATCCTTACACTTGGAAGTTACAGAACTCCCCATTTCTAGAAAGACCATCAGCTCTCACAGATATTCTAGAGTCAATCATGCTGACTCACCTGCACACCTGGGACAACTGTCAGCAACTGCTCCAGGTCCTCTTCACCACAGAGAGAGAATTGTTTGCAGGAGCAAATGGGCTGTCCACTCAGATCCATGCTGATATCAATGTAGCCTTTGCTTTGACTCAACCTGACTAGGATTTTAACACACCTGAAGGTATGGAGAGGCTCTGGGTACACCTTCATATTCTGATGGGGGGGGGGGCTTTGAGAGGCCACCAGATGGCCCACAAATTTATCTAAGGTGAGACAGGTGATGCAGATAGCCCAAGGGGAGATCTAGAAAGACTT
Source organism: Uromys caudimaculatus (assembly GCA_028551405.1). NCBI lineage: Eukaryota > Metazoa > Chordata > Mammalia > Rodentia > Muridae > Uromys > Uromys caudimaculatus. The sequence goes on from CM052700.1 coordinate 18,618,646, forward strand.
TTAGAAGCCTATAGGACCTATGCTCCTTTTGACTCAGAAGCCAGAGAGTACCAGTCAGCTGTGGACATGGTTTTTGTTAACCAACTGCTGCTGATATCCATTGGAAGCTTCAACCACTGAATGACTTTTTGGCCTGCCTCTGGTACCCAAAAGCCAGCCCCTATTTGCCTTTGAATGGCAAGACTTGGAGAGAGTCAAGGCTTCAAGGGGCTACTGACTTGGACACAACTTCTTCAAGGATTCAAGAACTCTCCCAAGGCACTGCATGAGAAGTTGGGTGAGTAGTGGTGGGCCCACCCTGAAATAACTGTGCTGCAGTATGTATTACATGCTGCTGACTTGGAGACATGACAAGAGGACACATGAGACCAGCTACAGGAGCTGCGTCAACTTGACTACTGAGTGTCTGCTAGGAAGGCCCAGTTTTGCCAACTATCTGGGGTACGTATTCAAGGGGGGCGGCCAACATATGCTGTTGGATGCCTCAGAGACAAACCTTCCTTAGCAGTCCAGTTCCATCAAACTTAAAGTGAGTATGGGACTTTCTGGGATCTGCCAGGTTTTGTAGAATTTGTGTGCCAGGGCTCACTGAGATAGCCAAACCTTTATATGAGGCTACCAGGGCCAGGAAGAGAATGAACCCCTGAGGTGGATATGGTTTTTAAGACTTTATGTGTTGGCATCGGAACCACGAAACCGGTGATGTCACACCCACGTGACAGCGGGACCTGCCCACCTGTTGCCAAGGCAACAGTCACCATATTCCCAGAATCCACTTGGCCGACTGCCCACCTTTACCTGAGGCTATGTCACTCTCTATATATAAAGGGAAGACCCCTCTGATCTTTCTCTTTTCCCTTTCTCTTTTCCACACTACCTTCCCTACCTCTTCCAATACCCGCCCCCCCCCCAATGTGGAACTGTTTGGCCTGGTGTGCGTGACCATCCCCTCTGATTATAACGTGGCACATATCTGACCATTTCATCATTTTTACTAGATTGGTTGCTGCAGGGTCTGGGTGGGGCCCCGGGTCACTGCCTTGAGCGACCTTCCAGCTGCTCATGTGGACTGCCAATACTGCCCTCACTACCACCATCACCGCCCGCAAGCCGCTGATACACCACATAGACTTCTTCCCCTGGCATCCTCTCTCATCCACCACAGAGATTTCCCCTGCTGCTGCTGTCCCATAGCCGCTGCTCTGCTGCTGTCATGGTGCTGCCACCGCAAGACTCACAAACTTCCACCATGTGGCAACACACTAAACAAACAGTCCCATGCTTCCTGCTATCTGTGCAGTCCGAAAACACACACCAGCATTTTGATTGGTAAGGAGTTTCTCCAATCAGTGGGAGGACCCTTTTTTGTTCAGATAGTTTCTGGGCTGAGGGGTTGGCTTTTCATTGTCCCAGTCTCTATGACTGGCCTCCTAGCTGACCTGCGAGTTAGGACCTAGCTCTTGGGTGTCCGCCCCTCTCGAAAGCAGTTCACACCCCCCCTCAGCCATTAAAAAAATTCCTAGTACTAGGTTGAATTGCTTTCTGGAAATTTCCAGGAAATTGCCAGCCAGGGCTCCTAGGATTCTTGTGACGACTTGAATTTCTAGCTTAGCTGGCCTCTGGTTATTGAACTTGTTCTCTGGGATGCCTGCAGGAATAGTTCAGTAACATCCCCCAACACCCAATGGGTACTAATTGATCTTCAAACGTACCTTCAGACACCCCACTGGGATGTCTCCTGGCAAACCTCAAATCTCTTTAATTAACACCTGATTTGGGGCCCTCAAAATTGATACATCTCTGCCATAAGGTTTGGATACAGTAATCTTTAAAAAATAGTTCCAAATGTCCAGTTACTGGCGTGTTAGATGAGATCATTTTGAGAGATCTCCATACATACTGCCAGCAGTCTGGTAAATGGAAGGAAATTCCATATGTTCAAGCTTTTATCTATCATTGCTCTAAGCCCTCTATGTGTTCTGCTTGTTCTCCATCCCAACTTCTCTTAGCTATGAAACCTATTCATCCGCTGCTAGATGACTTCACAACTCCTCCCTTCTGCCGCAGACCTGCTTCTGCACTGCCTACCTCACCACCTAAAACCCAAACTGCTGCCTCAGTTTCTCCTTCTCACCAAGATACTCCCGGGCCTACTAGCTAGACCTCTCCACACTCCTCCCCTCCTTCTGTGCCAGCTGCAGGTCATTCCAATCACTGTGCATTGGCACCGACTTTCACCCCTCCTTTCATGTGTTCTAAAGCCGCAACCAAACCCCCAATTCCTTCTCCTCCAGAGAAACCTGACCCAGCACCAGTCCTTCCTCTAAGGGAAGTGGCTGGAGTTGATGGTCTAGTCAGAATACATGTCCTGTTATCGCTGAGTGAACTTTCTCAAATAGAAAAAAGCCTAGATTCATATACTTCTAACTCTTCCAGCTTTATTAAGGAGTTACAGTATATCACTCAGTCTTATAGCTTGACTTTCCATGATGTTCATATGACTCTTACTAATAATTTACTTCCTGAAGAGCGCAGGCAAGTTTGGGAAGTGGTAAAAGCGCATGCAGATGAGATTCACCAAACAGATGCAGCACATCCAATTGGATCTGAGGCAGTGCCTGACCAGGATCCTAGATGGAATTACAATTCCGCAGGTGGTATCTAAGCCAGAGACAGGTTTATTACATGCCTTCTGGCTGGCCTAAGAAAGGCAGCCTTAAACCCAGTTAATTTTGAAAAACTCCAAGAGGTTGTCCAGGGCAAACAAGAGAACCCATCTCAATATTTAGAATGCCTCACAAAGGCTCTACTGCAATACACTAATTTAGATCCTGAAAACCCAGAGGGCAAGCAACTCCTGATGATCTACTTTTTTTCCCAGAGCTACCCTGACATAAAAGCTAAACTTGGACTCCTGGTCTTCTAAGGCTCAGAGTCCACCAGCCTCCTGCTATAAATGTGGTCAACAAGGTCACTGGGTGAGGGCCTGCCCCAACCCCAACAAGCCAAGGGGACAATGTCCTAGATACCATCAGAAGGGACATTGGGCTGTTGACTGCCCTCATGTGTTGAGGAACAGAGGGACGTCACTCTCAGGTAACTCTTCAGCCCACCTCCTATGCTTGGCTATAGATGATTTATGGGGCCCCAGCTCTCTTGACCCGACCACGCCTATCACTAACAGGGAGCCCTGGGTAGCTATCATGGTATGTGGGTGAGGTATCTCCTTTCTCTTGGACACTGGGGCCACTGAAGCCTGGTAGTGCTTGCAGAGGACCCAGGTGCAGTCCCAACACCTTAGAGTGGCTAACAACCATCCATAAGTTCCAGGGGACCCAATGCGTCAGACCACTGCAGGCACCAGGTATGCACAGGATGCACATGCCTGCTTGCAGGCAAACATTCATTCACATGCAAGTAAAATAAACAAATCTTAAAAATATACAGAGAAGTTTAAACGACAACAAAATAAATCTCTATTACACTTTTGAAGGCCAGAGGTTCAGAATAGATCCTTTTTAATGTATGTATTCACTTTATGTCCTAACCACAGTTTGCCCTCCCTCCGCTTTTCCAAGCTCTCCCTACCCCAACAACCTTCCCTCTCCCCCATCAACATGCCCTCCGGTTCACTTCAGAAAAGGGATGGCCTCCCACAGCTATCAACCTACCTTGGCTTCCAATAAGACTAGACTCATCTTCTTCTTTTGAGGCTAGGCAATCCAGTTAGCAGAAAGGGTTCCAAAGGCATGCAACAGAATGAAAGACAGCCCCTGCTACTGCTGTTAGGAGTCCCACAGGAAGACCAAGCTTCAGAACTGTTACAGAGGGCCTATGTCTGTCCTATGTATGCTCTCTGGTGGTTCTGTCTCTGTGAGCCCCGATGGGCCCAGGTTAGTTGATTTTGTAGGTTTTCTTGTGGTGTTCTTCACCCCTCTGGATCCTACAATTCTTCCTTCCCCTCTTTGACAGGATTTTCCAAGCTTCACTTAGTGTTTGGCTGTAGATCTCTGCATAGGTTTTTATCAGTTGCTGGGTGAAACCTCTCTGATAACGGATATGCAAGGCACCGTCTGCAAGTATAGCAAAATATTACCAACATGTCAGGGGTAGGCTCCCTCTCATGGCCAGGGTTTCAAGCTGAACCCGTTATTGATTGGTCATTCCCTCAGTTTCTGCTCCATCTTTTCCCCTGTACAACTTGTAGCAAGGACAAATTGTAGGTTGAAGGTTTGGGGGCTGGGTTGGTGTTCCAGTCCCTTTATTGGAAGTCTTGCCTGGTTACAGAGGAGGGCCAGTTCATGTTTCATATCCTCCATTGAAGGAGTCTTAGCTAGGGTCACCAGCATAGATTCCTGGGAGTTTCTTTTTCCCTAGGGTTCTAGTTCATCCCAGAGATGCCCTCCACCCTGAAATGATTCCAGGAGCCTCTCGCATACTCTCTCCTTCTGTCCTAATTTCACACCTCATCTTGTGAACACTACTTCACCACTTGATGCAAAATGCATCACAAACATGAAGGCTGGAACTTTAAATCTATTTGAAGAGAGAAAAAAAAACATCTTTGAGAACTTGTATGAGGCAAAGATTTGTTTGCTTCAACAACAAAAAAAAATAAATTGGATTTACTCTGGGAAATTTTACGTTTTTCTCTAAAACGTTCTTGAGATTGATGTTCAAATATTTGTTTTATTCTAGTGAAATGTTCCAAGGAAAATGTCTCAGAATTGTCTGCCTTGAGTCTAGTCTTAAGCTTTACTGCTGCTATGGTGTGATCACGGTCCTCCCTGTAGCTGTAGTTGCTCTTTCTGTTGCTTTGTCAGGTAAGTGACTTCAAATCCTTCAGCACTCTGTCCACATTCACATTGTCAGTTATATTTACTGACCAGTGTGAGCCAGGCATTGTGGAAAGGGCTCTAGAGAAAACCCACTGGAAGTTCCTGTTCTCTGGGAACTTAGGTTCCAACAGAAAGATGCAGTGAAGGAACACACAGGCTATGGTGTGCACAGGAGGCCAGGTTCAGCTTCCCTGGGAAGATGACATCCAGCCATCTCAGACAGAGATGTAGGGGACACAGGTACACTGGGGAACTGTCGAAGGCAGAGAAAAAAGAGAGAAAATCTCAGAGAGAATCTTAAGGAGGATGCTGCAGAAAGAGGAAGGTGAGGGCAGTGAAGACTGATATAATTGGGAAGATATAGGCATACACTCCCACCATGACCCACAGTTTCAGTTAATATTTTCAACTATGGTCTGCAAATATTAAGCAGAAAGCTCCAAAATATGTGATTCCTGAGCTTTTAGTTGTCGACTCTTCTGGATAATGTGATAAAATCTTGTACAACTTTTCTATCACAGCTGGAGTAAATGTTCCATGATGTGTATGTGTGTTTGTCTTTGGAGACAGTTTCCCTGTGTATCCCTGGCTTCACTGTTTGCACCAAGCTGTCTTTGAACATGGAAATTAGCCCACCTCTGCTTCCCAAGTGCTGGGATTAAATATGTGCATTCTGAAACCACAGAGCTTTGGCTACAATTTTAGGCTTTCACTGTCAGTCCATTTTTTTGTGCACTTGTCCTAAAGAACAACAACAAAATTATGTCAGCCGTGAAACTAGAAAGAGAATTCTCTATAACCTTTTCACTTATGGGTCCTTTACTTGCATCCTGTCCTTCAGTTATAACCACGTCACCATACCATGTTCTTTCTCTATATGGCATACCATGCCCACGCTTACAACTGTCTACACTATACACTACAGGTTAGGGCTGCATGCAAGGGGGTACAATAGGTCTGATTCTTCTGAGTTTGGGTTACTTTAATACTTATTTACATTATTTAATATTATACTTTCTAGATCCCCCCCTTTCCTACAAATTTCATTTTTTTTACATTTCAATTATAATCTGTTTTGTATCTAACACACTTACATACCTGTTAGTTGGTGAGCATCTGGGTCAGGTCCATTTCCTTGCCATTATAAATAGGGGAACAATAAACATGGGTGAGCATGTCTATCTGTGGCAGGATGTGGAGTGCCCATCATATGTTCCCAGGACTGGCATATCGGGTCTATTTTTAAGGTTTTTGAGGACTTCCATACTGGCTGTATCAGTTTGTACTCCCAGCAACAGTAAAATCCGTATAGGTATTTCTTCACTTGCTTCTAACCAGGCTGAGTTCTGCCTGCCTCTGCTTCCCAAGTACTGGGATTAAAGGCATGTGACACCACTGGCAGCATTGTTGTCAGATTTCTTAATGATAGCCAATCAGACTGTCTCCAACACCAGCCATTTGTGTGTGTGTGTGTGTGTGTGTGTGTGTGTGTGTGTGTGTAGACATATATGTATGTATATACATATGTATATTTATTTATTCATTTATATTTTATTTATTTCATATGTAATATATATTTATTTTACATATATATAAAATGTGTGTGTATGAAGAATGAGAGGGAGCCCATGATTGAAATTTTGGTGTCAAAAAATTATTTTAACCATGCCATGTTTTGCATGTTGACATTTCTGTATAGTAAAATCCATACAAGGAGAAGTTTTCTTTCTTCTGTCAAGGAAAAGGAGGGTGTAAAGGAGGATTGTAGGAAAGGAAGTGATATGATTTCTGGAATAAGGGACAGTCTTAAGGAGCAGATGTCCTAAAAATGAGTTCCTCACAAGGTATAATCCCAGTACTCAGGAAGCACAATCAGGAGGATTATATAAGCTCCAGACAAGTTTAGTCCACATAGTGTGATCCAGGCCAGGCAGGAGTACATAGCTAAACTCTGTCTCAAAACACAAAACACAAAGCAGAAAAGAAAAAAAAAATTTCCTTAGAAACCCACTGAAAGGGTCTGGTTTGGGGACCCTCAGGCTAGGAGGAATCTCCTAGTGATCATTTATAATAGCTAAATTACAAACACACACCTCACAGCTGAGGTTTGGATGGTGTGCTGGTTGGTTTTGTGTCAACTTGACACAAGCTGGAGTTATCTCAGAGAAAGGAGTTTCAGTTGAGAAAATGCCTCCATGGGATCCAGCAGTAAGGCATTTTCTCAATTAGTGATCAACGGGGGAGGGCCCCTTGTGAGTGATAGTATCTGTGGGCTTGTAGTCTTGGGCTTTATAAGAAAGCCAGTTGAAGGACTGGCAGTGGTGGCGCACGCCTTTAATCCCAAATCCCAGCACTTGGGTGGCAGAGGCAGGTGGATTTCTGAGTTTGAGGCCAGCCTTGTCTACAGAGTGAGTTCCAGGACAGCCAGTGCTATACAGAGAAACCCTGTCTCAGAAAAAAAACTAAAAAAGAAAAAAATTATATAAGAAAGCCAGTTGAGCAAGAAGAAGGAAGCAAGCCAGTAAGAAACATCCCTCCATGTCCTCTGCATCAGCTCCTGCTTCCTGCCCTGCTTGAGTTCCAGTCCTGGCTTCCTTTGGTGATGACCAGCAACATGGAAGAGTAAGCTGAATAAACCCTTTGCTCCCTAACTTGCATTTTGGACATGGTGTTTGTGCAGGAATAGAAACCCTGACTAAGACAAATTGGTACCATCATAATGGTGTATTACTGTGACAACCTGACCATGTTTTGAGGAGGACTGTGGAAGTACTTTGGAACTTTGGGTTAGAAGATCAATTTAGTGTTAAGAGCTTTGTGGGATGTTGTATAGGAGCTTGGAAGATAATGTAGAGAACAGTGTAGAAGATGGAGGCCTAGCCTGTGAAATTTCAGAGGGAAGATTAAAGACTCTTATCAGGGCCATTGCTAGTTTGATTTAAGATTCTGTGGTTTTGGTTAGCTGGGGCTGAAGAAATCAGCTGTGATTAACAAGATACCAGAACTACTAAAGCAAAACCATTGCATTATTGCGACTATTGATGCTGGTTAGCTGGAGCTGGGAAATTGGTGGTGATTGGGAAGAGACCAGCATCACTGAGGTGAAATCTTCTGAGCAGTGTTTTTTAAGAGCACAGAGGCTACCTTCCAGAGTTAGCCAAGGTTGTACCTTGTGCTGTGGCTGGACTTGGTAATGTGTAAGAATCACCCAGGTGATACTGGTTTTGAAGGCATGAAGGAGTCATGAAGAGCAGCTGAGGCTTGGAACTGTGAGACTCCTTGGAAGGCCATTGGTGAAGGTGCAGCCTCAGTTGCAATTAACAGCCCAGGATTCAAGGGGTCATGCAAAGGAGGTGAGGCTTGGCACGATGAAGAGATTCAATGAGAGGCTGTTGGTAAGCCTAGTTGCAGCAGAGGACAGCAGTGTTTTGGAGATGCCAGTAACATGAGATGACCACCAAAAACAGCAGCAGCAGTGGAGTACAGGTATCTGGAACCTAGAAGACAAGGTGTGTGCTTGGAGAAGTGACTCAAGCCCTTGGAGTAATCCAGAAGATCATGAGTGGATCCCAGACATTGGACAGTTGGAGTTTGGTTTTGCTTTTGATTGTGACTGTGCCCTGATATATTTTCCCTCCTGAAGGAAGAAGATATTTTAGTGGAACCCACTGTTAAGAGACTTTTGATGGTAAAAAGTCTTTGAATTCTTAGAGATTGGATATGTTTAAGGGTACTGAAATTTTGATATGTAAGAATTTGCAAAGACTGTGGGACTTTTAAAGTTATTTAGATCTTGGGGATTAATAAAAAAGTAAGGGTTGAGGCTTAACAGTGATATGTTTGTGTGTCAAGTTGAAAAGGGGTCAATTATACTGGCTGGTTTTGTGTCAACTTGACACAAGCTGGAGTAATCACAGAGAAAGGAGTTTCAGTTGAGAAAATACCTCTGTGAGATCCAGAGGTAAGGCATTTTCCTAATTAGTGATCAAGGTGGGAGGGCCCCTTGTGAGTGGTACCATCTGTGGGCTGGTAGTCTTGGGCTCTATAAGAAAGCCAACTGAGCAAGCCACGAGAAGGAAGAAATCCAGTAAGAAACACCCCTCCATGGCCTCTGTATCAGGTCCTGTTTCCTGCCCTGCTTGAGTTCCAGTCCTGGCTTCCTTTGGTGTTGACCAGCAACGAGGAATAGTAAGCTGAATAAATCCTTTTCTCCCCAACTTGCTTCTTGGTCATGATGTTTGTGCAGCAATAGAAACCCTGACTAAGACAGATGGCTATCCAAATAACCAGACATGAAAATGTTTCTTTATGATATTTCTTTGCACTGCCACAATTTAGTGAGAAAGAAAAAACTGGCCATGGAGATCTGTGAACATTTGGAAGTCAATGTTTTCATTTTTCAGAAGACATAAGAAAGTGAACATTCAGCCAGTGCTCCTGCATGGCACTAGATGCCCATCTAGCTCTGTTTGACAGCCTGGAGGAGCTGCTAAGAAAGGGGATCAGTAATGGGTTTCTTGTTTGCTTTTCTTTTTTCTTTCTTTTTTTTTTTGAATATTTATTAGAGAGAGAGAGAGAGAGAGAGAGAGAGAGAGAGAGAGAGAGCGCTTGAGGCTGAAACACAAGGAAGCATCCCACTTAGGCAGATGGTGAATATGGAGAGAACAGTAGTTTGTACCATTTGCTGACATTATTGCTTCTGACTCAAGCCCCAGAGACATTGAAAAGACATGCTTTCATGCCATAAGACCTGCCAGGCAGACATAAATCTCTGAAATACCTTGTGGTCATGTAAGGTTTTCTGTAAGCATTCACATGCTGCATACTGAATGTAGCATCTGCTAAAATGGCAAGGACATTGTTAATCAAGGATTTTCCAAGCCTCGTGGGATGGATGATTATCAATGTATTTTAGATTATGGGTATAAAATGCATCCATTGAGAATTGAGGCTCCAAAGTGATGACCCTCAGTTACAACCTGCTGCCATCTGAGGTGAGGCTGCAGGGCAGACTCAAGGGTCATCTGAAACTGAAAGACACATTTTTTGATTACTGTGTTTTATGACAAAATTTCCTAAAGAGATGCAAGGGGGCTTCTGACCACTGGAACAGCCTGCACAGAGAGTCATCCGAGCAACCTTGGATGTAGAGAGACAACATTGAGTATAATCACTTTTATGTTTTTTCAGACCACTTCTCTATTGTGGCCGTTTGCTGTGAAGAGATATGAGTAATGCCTATAACAGATGACTGGCTGCAATATGTGAAGCCAACTGCACTGGGAAGGAAGAAAAACAAACCTTCTAAGTGTAATGTGGCTCAGACATAGAGTGGGTGCTTAATGCAGAGTCAATCCCCAGTAAACAACACAGCATCACAACCTTAAGTTTTTTGCATGTCCTCCCATTTAAAACTTCACTCAAAAACCTATACCACAGAGATGGCATCTGGTGGAGATGCTGCCTGCTCCATCACCAACTGAAAACTTTGGTGGTGTAAGCACTATAAGTGGGGAGTGGGGCTCTAAAGCCCAGGAAGCCAGTGCAGAACTCCATGGGTAAGACTTGTTGGTCCTCTGTTTGCACTGCTGTGCCTGTTCAAAGAAGCATAGACACCAGGGGCATTGAGAACCTTTGTAATGTCTCCTCATCCAAAAATCCAGAGATGACTCTTGTATGTGAGCATAGCATTTGGATGTTTTTTTTTTCTTGATATTTTCTTTATTTATATTTCAAATATTATCCTCTTTCCCAATCGACCCAGAAAGCTACTATTCAATCACCCTGCTTCTATAAAGGTGTGTGCACCCACCCACCCACTCCTGCCTCCCTGCCCTCAAATTCCCCTACACTGAGGCATCAAGCCTTTATAGGAACAAGGTCCTCTCTCCCATTGATGCCCGACAAAGGGCATCCTCTGCTACATATGCAGCTAGAGCCATGGGTCCCTCCATGTGTACTCCTGGGTTGGTGTTTTAGTCCCTGGGAGCTCTGGTTGGTTGATATTGTTGTTCTTCCTATGGGACTACAAACCTCTTCAGCTCCTTCAATCATTTCTCAAACTCCTCTATTGGAGATCCTGTGCTAAGTTCAGTGGTTGGCTGTGAGCATCCATCTCTGTATATGTCAGGCTCTGCCAGAGCCTCTCAGGAGACAGCTATAACAGGCTCCTGTCAGCATGCACTTCTTAGCATCCTCAATAGTGTCTGGTGACTGTATATGGGATGGATCACCAGGCGGGGCAGTCTCTGGTTGACCTTTCCTTCAACCCCTGCTTCACACATTGTCTCCATATTTGTTCCCATGAGTATTTTGTTCCCCCTTCTAAGAAGGACCAAAGCACCCACACTTTGGTCTTCCTTCTTCTTGAGCTTCATGTGGTCTGTGAATTGTATCTTGGGTATTCCAAGCTTTTGGGCTAATATCCACGTATCAGTGAATGCATACCATGTGTATTCTTTTGTGAGTGGGTTACCTCACTCAGGATGATATTTTCTAGTTCGATGTATTTGTCTTAGAATTTCATGAATTCATTGTTTTTAATAGCTGAGTAGTACTCCATTGTGTAAATGTACCACATTTTCTGTATCCATTCCTCTGTTGAAGGACATCTGGGTTGTTTCCAGCTTCTGGCTATTATAAATGTGACTGCTATGAACATAGTGGAGCATGTTTCCTTATTATATGTTGGCACAGCTTTTGGGTATGTGCCCAGGAGTGGTATAGGTGGGTGCTCAGGTAATACTATGTCCAATTTTCTGAGGAACCGCCAGACTGATTTCCAGAGTGGTTGTACCAGCTTGCAATCCCATCAACAATGGAGGAGTATTCCTCTTTCTCCACATCCACACCACCATCAGCTGTCACATGAATTTTTGATCTTAGCCATTCGAACTGGTGTGATATGGAATCTCAGGGTTGTTTTGACATTCATTTCCCTGATGACTAAGGATGTTGAACATTTCTTTAGGTGTTTCACAGCCATTTGGTATTCCTCAGTTGAAAATTCTTTGTTTATCTCTATACTCCTTTTTTAAAATAGGATTATGTAATTCTCTGGAATCTTTCTTGAGTTCTTTGTCTATATTGGATATTAGCCCTCTATCGGATGTAGGATTGGTAAAGATCTTTTTGCAATCTGTTGGTTGTAGTTTTGTCCTATTGACAATGTACTTTGCCTTTAGAAGCTTTGCAATTTTATGAGATCCTATTCGTCTATTGTTGATCTTAGAGCATAAGCTATTGGTGTTCTGTTCAGGAAAATTTCCCCTATGTCCATGTGTTTGAGATTTTTCCCCACTTTCACTTCTGTTAGTTTCAGTGTATCCGGTTTTAAGGGGAGGTCCTTGATCACTAGGACTTGAACTTTGTACAAGGAGATAAGAATGGATCTATTTGCACTCTTTTATATGCTAACTGCCAGTTGAACCTGCACCATTTGTTGAAAATGCTGTCTTTTTTCAACTGGATGGTTTTAGCTCATTTGTCAAAGATCAAATGATCATAGGTATTTGGGTTCATTTCTCAGTCTTTAATTCTATTCTATTGATCTTCTATTCCATTTCAATTCTATTCCATTGACTAAATCAACTACTTGACAATCCTCAGGGTCTACCTCCTCATTTGAGCCTAGTCCTTTGCCCTTCTGTGGTTTTTTTACTCTAATGAGCCATTTGAGGCTTGCAGATTTTCCCCCATGCATTGCCTAATGACAGCTATCACAAGGAGGAGAGTTACAAAATATAGCCTTCCTGGGTTTCCTTTTTATGAGCCATGTAGACAAGTCAAGTTGAGATGTCTAGGTCATAGATAATCCCCAGATAGGACCTGAAGTTGAAACTTAAGGATTCTTTGGAAAGTCAGTTGTGTCAGATGGTGTTTTGCTGAGGCAAACACGTGAAGGGGTATTTTCCTGAAGCAGACACAAGTGAAAGGATATTTTGCTAAAGCAGACACATGAAGGAACAATTCCCTGAAGCAGACACAGGTGAAGGGATGTTATGCTAAAACAAGCATGCAAAAGGACCCGTGATGAAGGATTCTTCACTAATGACAGATGATGTATTGGTTTGCCTTACATCATTGTTGAGCTCCATTTGTCCTGACTCCATAGAGAGAAACACATAGAAAACTTCTCAAGAAGTTTTGCAGCTTCTTGCCACTTCCTTGAACTCATGCAGATTGGCGGAGTGATGTCAGCTGATACAGACTCACGTGTAGTTTTTCTGAGACACACTTGTGTGCTAAGACAAGACAGATATTGAGGCAAGACTGGTGGAGGACACGTGTTGTTTAGAGGGAATATAAACAGGACTCTATGGGCTGTGAGGGGGACTTGACGTGGTTTGCTTGCATAGCCAGCTTTGCAATGCTTCTTGTTGTCCATCTTTGCTGATCTTTGCTTCACTGAGAGAGACATAGCAGAGAACACAGGAGTGAGCAAGCTGCATGTAGTCAGTTCAGTCAAGACAAGCAGCACATTTATGACTTGTGTGCCTAGTTTGACTTGTGTGTCTTTGTTTAGATAAGGGAATAGCAGCATCCTTCCTCTTTACATCCTGTGCTGGTTATCAGACAAACATAAAACATGAAAGGATAGGAGTTGGGTTCTGGGGCCTGGGAACATGAACTCAGTTTTGATCCTGCCGGCAAGATGGAACTCATTCCTGAATGACACCCTCAGGAAAACTACCTCCTAACACTTTAAATTTTTCATTAATTTATTTTTAATTTTCTGTATGAGTAAATCACAAGTTTGAATATCATAGGACAATTCTGTGGGATTGGGTCCCTTCTTCTACCATGTGACTCTATGTGCCAAACTCAAGTTGTCAGGTTTAGTGACAAGGTAGCATCTCATTCTGAGCCATGTCACTGGCTGTGGATATATACTTTAATAAATTTCTCCAATTCTAGCAATCTGGAAATTACACCTAGTCCTTGTTACAAAATATACAAACATATATGTATGTATATATATATATATATATATATATATATAGATAGATAGATAGATAGATAGATATAGATATAGATATAGATATATGGATGTAGATCCAGATTATTAGTGGATCTTTGCCAAGTATGGGTGAGAGTGTTTAATCTATATTATTAATACAGTTAGAATGACAGAGCTAAAAGAGAGAGAGAGAGAGAGAGAGAGAGAGAGAGAGAGAGAGAAAAGCATGTGAGTGACCTGATATTTTGACCCTTTTGGGATTTGTCAGTCCAATGTAGTGAATGATCAAATAAAAACTAAAATATTTTGTTCTTATAATTTAATAATACGTAAACTACTGCAGTAAATATAACGCTTAAGAAGGCTCAGTAATTAATTGTGTCTTGCTAGTAAATGAATCTAATAAAGAATAAAATTTAAATGACATACTAATGTTTGAAATTCTCAAAAAATTAAATAAGAAAGTAAAATGACTTGTTTATAACCTGTTTTTAGTCCACTTTAACTAAAATAGGAAAACTGAGAAGTAAATATTAAAGTATTTTGACAAACATTCCTTATTGATTAAATTAATACTATTAATATTGGTTTTAATCCTGTCTAGGACCCCCTTCATGTTGGTCATTGAATTTTGTAAAAATATGTTGATTCTAAAAAATATTTTGAAGACGACAGAACAATAATCATCTTTTTGTGATAATGGAATCATTTCACAGTGTTATCTGCCCTCCATTTTTAAAGGTCCCAGTGGTTCAAAGAAAGACCTAATGGGAAAAAAAAGTTCATATCTGGTCATAAAAGTAGAGGTTACCACCTTCAAACTTTTTGATTCAGAATTATTCCTGTCTAAAAGAAATGCAGGGACAAAATAGAGCAGAGACTGAAGGAAAAGCCATCCAGTGACCAGCCCAACTTGTGATCCATCCCATCCCACTATTACTGATGCCATGTTGCTATGTTGTGCTTGCACACAGGAGCCTACAATGGCTGTCATCTTGTCAGGAACCATTTTTTGCTTCTCTTGAGCAGAGTGGAAAAAGAGAGAGAAAGAGGGGGTGAAGGGGGGAGAGAGTGAGTCTGTCTGCCAAGCAAAGTCAAGACAGCTCAGGGTCTGTAGGTAGATTTCCCAATCTGCTGAGGCATGAAACAACAGGAAGAGTTGTACTTGAGGCTCAAGGTTAAGAGCTAAGATTCTATTGACCTTGGTAGTAGAAATAGGGACATTTTGGGGTGAGAACAAATGCCTTGTATATATTTCAACATTATTGTTTCTGGCAGCTTGTGGGTTTGCTTCCCTCAGTACTGTAGATTAAGAAGACTATGAGAAATACACTTGCTGCTGGTGTGGTAATGACCTACAGCACTCCCGTTATCTGTCTCTTGCATCTTTTTTCTGTCTTTCTTATAATCATCCTCACTCCACCCTCAGAGGACTGATTTTCTTCAGACCAGCCAGACCAGTATAGGTGGCAGTCAAATAGGGACTCTCTGAGAGTATGGGGATTATGTTGTGGACACCAAAACAAACAAACAAACAAACAAACAAACAAACAAACAACAAAAACAAAACAAAAAACCAAGCACTCAGAAAAGGTAAAGGTGTGGTGAGAATTTCCTGGGAGTAAAAGACATAGAAAAATAGAGATAAGGAAGGTCAGAAGAAGTAAAAGGAAAAAAAAGGGGGGGGGGAATGGAAGTGGTGTAATGTTTTTTGTATAATATACTTTGTTAAAATAGAGCAACAGCAATTACATATTTTTTTAGACCTTGTCGAAAAAGTTTCTCCTTCATTTCCGGAGGAAGATACAATATATTTAGAAACCTGGGAAGTGGGTACAGAGGGGTTCTTGGCAGCAGCCACTAGCAGGCCAGGAGCACACACACTCCTGGTTCTGATGCTGTGCACTCACAGTGGGATATCCAACAACCCCCAGGGGTGTGGAGACTCAGGCAACAGCAGCCCCTTGAAGGTGGATGAGCCATGTGGAACTCCCCTTCTGGGGATTTGCAGCAGACAGCACTGCAGACATCTTAGTTCTGGTATGAGCAAGCAGTTAGGATTCCTGGTTTTCAGGCAGGTAGTCCCAAATACAAATTACATAAACTAACATATATCATACAAGTCAGAAATTATGTACAGTAAAACTTGTTTATAAACTATATACTTTACTCAAATGTCCTCAGAAGATAACTCATCTTAATAACTACATACATATTCACATATATATATACATATATATATAAATTATCCATATTAAAACTAAATTATGTTAAATATGAATTATACAAGATGAATACATATATGCATTTAATATAACTTATAGAAACTAAATATGATTTACATACATTAGTGTATACATTACATACAGTTAATAAAATTACATATATTAAATATAAGTTTAATCTGTAAATATGGGCTATAATCTATATAAAATACATAATTTCACATGTCCTCAAGACAGATAATTATGGAACAATCCTATGAAATCAGTTGCTTAAAATAAAAAAGGGGGAACTGTATATACTCCTTCACTTTTATTTTGAATTTTTAAATATTGTATGACAAGGGATTCTTTGCTGCTAAGCATTTATGGTATCCTACAAGTAGGCATACTTATGCCCAGGTGAAAGGTAAGGATCCACTTATTGACATATGGCACAGTACTGATCTGGTATTACCATGGGGAAGAAAACATGTTTGTGCTTTTCCACAGATTAAAAGAACTCAGCTAACTCAGTTGGTAGAGCCTAAGACTCTTAATTTCAGGGTTGTGGGTTTAAGCCCCACACTTGGCATGGCAGAACTTGGCTTTATGTTCCTTTTTATGACATATCTATTACCTATTCTTTTGAGAGGAATCATCAGAGCTCTTACAGATGTCAAAACAGAGTTACATAAATTCAAGTTCTAACGTCTTCCCTAACAGAAGCAGGTAAATATAAGTAATGTATGTTGGAAGGGCTAAGAAGATGTTTTAAGGTATATAAATGCAAGTTATAGAGATGTAAGAAATGAATTTTTAAAAAGGAAGAAATGGGAGGTGTTTTATATTCCCTCCACAAACTTCTTTTTTCAAAGTTCAAAATTTTAACATTGATCAATGAAATTCTGATAAGATAATGAAACATTCACAGTTTACAATTCAGTTTTAAGCTCAAAATTTTAATTTCCCTTTAGTTGTTTTCTGAAGGTAAACTTAAAGATACGGCTCATCATGCTAAAAACATTTCTGTTCAATCTATATATCTACAGATGTAAACCTATAGCTTTTATAACAGATACCTGTTAACTACTTTTCTAAAACATAGATTTCAATGCAATGGTAAATAGTAACATATATTCTTATATAAATGAAAGTTCACATAGCTACAGAGAATCAAGAGTCCTAAGAGTTAGACCCGCCTGTCACAGATCAAATGGACTCCAGATAAGTATGCTTGCCTGTTCTTGAAAATAGAATTCTCCCTTGTTTTTGGGATTTCTTAACTCCCACAATTGCTATACAATTTTAATTTCTGTTCCTAGACTGTATTTGTCTCAGCAGATTTTCACCTGGCTGACAGACTCTAGTGATCAGCTGTGGAGCTGCTCAAATCTAGACTTGCTGAAGGCTGATGACAAATAGTTCAGCCAATGGGATTGCTCCCTGTCTTTCATCTGGATTAGATAAACAGATGCTTTTGATAAATGCCCCATTGCCCAGCCTTTAACTAGCATGTAAGCCCTCCTGGGACATTTTGCAGAATCCCAATGTCAACCGGAAACAGATACAAAAGAGAGATTCAACATCCATTTTCCCACTCTACAGGATACAATGAGGAGGAGGTACAGGGGGACACTGGGTACACTCTAAAAACAACCCCACGTCTCTTGTAGGGTTTTGCAACAGCTTGTGTATTCTTGCCTCATCTGTTGATGATTGGCCAAATAAATGTTTATCTGTCTAGAGATTTGTTTAATGTAACCTGCTGTTAATAATTATGAGTTCAGATTCAATATAACCCACTATGACTATACAATAACTAATTGTTTATCTTGTACAAGATACAAGATACATCGTAAAAGAAATTTCTATTATGGTATTTTATCAACCTTCATTTGTCATTCTTCCAGTTTATGTTTCAGAACATTAATATACAGATCAAAGCTTAAAAATATTAGATAAAATTTAAACGCTTTAAATAAACTCAATGATTTGTCTAAATGATGCTAAACCCCTACAATTCCATGCTGCAAAAGTTGCCTCTAAATGTTAAAGACAATTAAGAAAGAGCTTGCCTTCCTAGTCTTCACTGACTCATTTGGCCTTTTCAGCACTTGCCTTGAACATTTATAAGATAACAATAATTATCACTTAAGTTTGCCCTCTGTTCATTTTTAAGCATCTGTACAGATCTCCATCATGTATGGCTCAAAACAGTAACCTAGTAGTTTGTACCTCCCATTACAGAGACTGGTCAAAGACAGATAAAATTCTCTCAAAGGCAGATTAACCTAAGACAGGTTGGAAATACAAAGATTCATGTACCATTGATGGGTAAATTCCACATTTGTTGAGGGAACACCTAAGACAGGCACAGTCTTTCTGCTCCAACAGCTAAGAAGTCTTTAACTTGTATAAAATAAAAAAGGGGGAGAAATCAGGAGCTGCTTGCCCCTTTTCTGAAGGAGAGAAAAAAGAGAGAAAGTCTGCTTGCCAGGCAGAGTCAAGACAGATCAGGGGCTGTTGGCAGATTTCCTGGCCTGCTGAGGCATAAAACAATAAGAACAGGTGCACTTGAGGCTCAAGACTCAGAGCTAAAGATTCTATTGATCTTGGCAAAAATAAGAAGAAGATTTTTTGTGAAAATTAATGTCTTATATATATTTCAACAAAATTGCTTCTTTCAGCTTTTGGCTTTGCTTCCAACAGTACTGAAGTATATATAAGAAGTCTATGAGAAATACACTTGGGGCTGGCATGGTATTGACCTGCAAGCCTCTTGTTATCTGTCTCTTTCATCTTTTTTCTATCTTTCCTATAATCATCCTCACTCCCCCTCAGGGGATTGTTCAGCTTCATACCAGCCAGACTGATGCATCCTCTGAGAGGCTCTACCAGCAGCTGACTGAGACAGATGCAGATACTCACAGCCAATCACTGGACTGAGGTCAGGGACACCTACAGGAGAGTTAAGGGAAGGATTGAAGGAGCTGAAGGGGATGGCAACTCCATAGGAAGACCAACAGTGTCAACTAACCTGGACCTCCCAGGAGCTCCCAGAGACTAAGCCACCAACCAAAGGGGATACATGGGCTGGTCCATGACTCCCCAGGACATAATGCAGCAGAAGACTGCCTTGCCTGGCCTCAGTGGGAAAGAATACACCTAATCCTGTAGAGACCTGATGCCCCAGACAAGGGGGATGCCCATGGTGGGGATGAGTAGGGAAATGGCAGAGTAGGGTTGGAGGAAAATCCCTCAGAAGTAAGGAGGAGGAGGTATGTGGTGAAAAACTCTGAAAGGGAGAACCAGGAGGAGGTAACATTTGAAATGTAAATAAATAAAATTAAGAAACAAGAAAATAAAGTAGAAGTTACTGATACTGATGTGATTTAGTTTATGTTTAGGATGTGAGTACCAGCTCATACATGAATACCTATTGAATTTAGAGCCATTCATGATCTCCGAAGCACACATATGAATAGTCCTCAGAGAGTTGTCATCTTGGATGTCATCACACATTATGAACTGGTTATAATGATTTTAGCAGATCGCTAATGAGGCAGCAATAGTAGATAACATACTATGTGTTCCTCATGATTGCTATAATATGCTCTCTACCCATAATACAAAACTACTAGCACTGTAAGATGTAGCTGCTGGACTTGCTACAAATTCACTTCCTATTTATGTAGTTCCTGCTACTGCTGATCCCATTGTCACTCAGGAAGCCATACTTTTCACCTCCTGGGATGGAAACCCTATAGCAATAAATGAATAAATAAATAAGTAAATAAGGAAAGAAAGAAAGAAAGAAAGAAAGAAAGAAAGAAAGAAAGAAAGAAAAAAAGATTTTTACAGAGTCTGCCATTTCATTCACACCTGCAAACATATCTCACTCGTCTTCACCACTTATTTATAATATGAATCAGAATCCACCAGAAACACACTCACTAGTTTTGAGGATGTGAGACTTACACATCCTCAGGGTTTGATTTGATCACCACAACTCTGTCACTTATCCATGTTGAACCCTGGAATGTGTGTACAAGGCTTGCTGCCATGTTCAAATGAACTGCAGCAGAGGGTAGCCTCACAAGGGTGATTTTCAAAGCTCTCTTCAAGAATTTTTACACATGTGTAAAAGTGAAAGAAAATACACAATTTAGTAAATTGTTGGTAGGTCTTTAATTATGGACATGAAATGTTCTTTGTTTTACCCTTCCAGTGAAATGGGTCTGTTCAAAATGGTTATGATCACATTCAAGAGCTGTTCCCAGTGATCTTTGATGACAAGTCCTTAGGGGACACTCTCAATGCCCCTGGAGTCTTTGCTTATGTGAACATGTATAATCACGCAAACAGAGGACTAATAATTCTCAGGCTTGCAGTTCTGATGTAGCTTCCTATGATTTTAGAGCCCTTGGCCAGCAGCAGTTCTGCCTATATCACACAAGGGCAGTTATCACCAAGGAAAGGTTTTCAAGTGGTGACAGTAGACACATCTACCCCAGATGCCACCATCTTGCTAAATATTTGGAGGGAAATAACACTATGTAAATGCTTTGAAGATGATGGGTAGTAGATGGGAGAGTATCCAATTGATTGAAAATTCTCAGGATGTGGATTTTGCTGAGGATTGGCTGTTTCATGAGGCACACAACCTATACCCACACACAACTCCAGCCCAAGGGTTCATTTTTTTTTCTTCCTTCCTTCCCAGTATAATTGGCTTCACATGAAACAGCCTTACAACCCACATAGCTACACTCACACACATCACAACACTTTAGAAGTAAAAACATTGTGAAAACATACAAGTTGTTATACTCAGTGTCCACCTCCAAGGGTGCTCCAACGAGACTCGGGGCAGGCCAATCCAGTGGCTAGAAGACCCTTTGTATCTCCTCAGAAAATTCTGTCAACAGAGAAAGTGAACATTTGTGTCTCTGTTTCAGATGATCCTGCAGTCTCTCCACTCCATAGCTTCCTCTAGAGATAACAGGAGGGTGTAACTGAGGGTCACAGATTTCGGAGCTGTATTAGTCCCCAGTTCTCAATGAATCCAGTTGACAACTGTCATTCTAAAGTATCTCATTTGAATTAAAGTACCAAATGTAACAGTACATTCCTCTGTGGTCAGGTTAGTTCTGGGTTAACCTCCCATTGCAGTTATTAACAGTGTGCAACATGTGTCATCTTACAAGAAAATGTGACCACCACGTATCCCAGTAAAATGGCATATCTGACCTTTCAGCTGACTATGCACACTGAGAGAATATTTCTTGAATGTCTCAGTCAAAAGTCAAGCATCAGCAAATTGCACACACTCACACATTCCCTATGCCTCCATGTGCTTGGAATGGGATCCTTCCTCATGTTTCATCTGTAACTCTCTATCTCAAGGCAATACAATATTCAACAGAATAAACAGACAAACCAATCCCTGCCCATTTCTTACCAGCTCCTCCAGGCTGTCAAATCGAGCTAGTTGGGCCTCTTGTGCCACACAGAGGGCCTGACCGAATGTCCAGTTACTTGAGTATTCAGAAAAATAAAAACATTTATCTCCAACTCCAATCCAGTTTCTCTGGCAAGTAGCATAGGTACTATTTTTGATTGAGATCTGTTGTGTCGTTCTTACTAAAATGTAGACAATACAATGAATCATAACAAGCATGTCTTCTCTCTCTTTGGAATTCCCTCCTGAGCTCAGCTGTGAGTGTGAATTTGATTGTAGCTTTCCTAACTGATCTGTAGGAATCCTCTCCTGAGTATGTGGCCCTTTATCTAAAGGCTTCCCACCTTGGGCCTGTGTCCCTCTCTCTCTCAGGTGCTCACTGACAGCAGGGCTCCCAGGAAGTACACTTCTACAATATCATCATTTTCTGTGCTTTGGATGACTGTTTACTACAGGGATTGCTCCAGCAGCAAGCACTCTGTATGGACACCTACTACAGTCAGTCTGATAGCTGAGATAGCAGTGATAACTATTGGGTAGGTAGTGTATACAGTGTGGACATGTTGCAGTAAAGGGTGATTCACACACTTAAGAGGACAGTGCAAGTGATATGTTTATAAAAAGATAAAGAGGGAAAGAATATGTTCTATGGGTGGGTAGTCAAGTATGGGGTAAGGAGGTGCCTCAGCGGGCCAATGCCAAGGCATCTCTTCCCCCTGAGGGACAGCCACACAACAGTATAGTATAGAATAGTTTATTCAGGGCATGGGAGGGGAGGGGAGTTAAGAGGGTAGTAGACGCAAAGAAAGACAGAGAGATGAAAGAGAGTAGAGAAATAGAGGCCTGCTGTGACCATGTTGGGGGGTGGGATGAGGAAAGAGGAGGAGCAAGAGGGAAAGAAATCAAGAGAGCAAGAGACAGGAGAGGATAAGCAGCTCCTTTTATATTGGGTCAGGCTTACCTGGCTGTTGCCAGTTAACTGTGGGGAGGAGTTTAGACAGAATGCTAACAGCAAGATTTTACTATGCTAGTCTGAACAATGTGGTATGAAAATCTTATAAATTCATTACTTCATTTAATACTTTCAAAATACAGTTGAGCCCATTAACTAACACCATGGGTTATGGGGGGAGGCAATGTACCTTCCTGGCCGTATTATTCTTCTCTGTCTTCACAACTTGTTAGAGGATCCTCCTTGGAGTTTTTCTCTCCTTGTTCCCTGTGTTGGACAGTTCCCACAAATGGACCTATTTCTCCTCCATCTCTCTCTAGAGCTTGCTGAATGTCATCTTCCCAGGAATTCTGAGCCTGGCCTCCTGTGCACACCACAGCCTGTGTGTTCCTTCACTGCATCTTCCTGCTGGAACCTAAGTTCCCAGAGAACAGGAACTTGCAGTGTGTTTTCTCTAGAGCCCTTCCCACAATGCCTGGCTCACAGTGGTCAGTAAGTATAATTGACAGTGTGAATGTGGACAGAATGCCACAGAATTTGGAGAGTAAGTCACTTACCTGACAAAGCAACAGAAAGGGCAATTACAATAATTATAGTAAGGGCAGTGATCATGCCAAAGCAGCAGTAAAGCTTAGCAGGAAACTTGGAGACAATTCTGAGAAATTTTGCTTGATGATTTTTGCCTGAAAAATATAAATATGAGAACATCAATTTCAAAAATCTTTTAGAGAAAAAGATACATTTACCCTAGAGTCATCTGTAGATTTTACTTATACTATCCTAGTGCAAAACCCTTCATAGAATGTCTCGATCTATAAATGATGTCCTTGACTCTGAAGAGATTACACAGAAGAGAAACAGAATTTTTGCCACAGAATATTCCAGTTATTAAACTAAAGGCCAATAAACGAGCAATAAACAGAGAGAGTGGAGATCATTTAGCAAAAGATACAACAGCAAGCTACCCATAGGATTAGTGTCGTCAGAATAGACCTCGTTAAAACAGAGAGGATCACATGAATAATAAAAGAAGAGCAAATTAATGTGCAAGGTGTTGCAGCAGGGAACTACAGTCTGAGCTCATGGGAGGTGCAGGCCATAGAGTCATGAGTTCAAGGCCAGTCTCAGCTAAATATTGAATTTGAGTCTGAGATTACATTTGGCTCTGTTCTATCTATCATCTATCTATCTATCTATCTATCTATCTATCTATCTATCTATCTATCATCTATCTAAACTCTAAAGAACTAACAAAATCTAATTCAACCTAGTAACAAAATAAGAAAATAAAAAAGGACCATTTCGAACAAATTCAACAAAAAACATATGTAAAATTCAATGTAAATCCACAGTAATATTGCAACACATTAGGATTTGAGAAACATCCTCAATCTGACAAGAGATATATGTAATGAAGTGTAGCTGCTTGTATTCTCATGCTAATTATGTTCCCCCCAAAATCCCAATTTGCAGTGTCCTACACATAAGCTTGATATATCCTACCCCTAGTTTGTTCTGATTGATAAATAAAGATGCTGATAGCTAATGGCTGGGCATATTTTTAGGATTTCCAGGCAAGGGAAAGAGGAAGGAGGAAGAAGGAGATCCTCCATGCTGGGAGAAGGAGAGTCAAGGTGCCATGCCTGAGAGGTTCAGAACAGAGAGGACAGAGACCATAGTTCATATGTAGGAGTCAGGCGAATGCTACATGACTGGGCCTAGGGCAACAAAGTTGGAATATAGATTAGAGTAAGTAATAACTTGGGAATATTGGAGGGGGTGGATTAGCCAAGTGGAGGTTATAAAGTGACCCAACCATTGAGCTCTTTGAGTCATATAAAATATAAACACTATATGTATGTGTATCTCATTTGGGAACACAGAACATTGGGGTGGGTAGTGAGTATTGCTGCCACTGAAAGGATCGATTTGAATAGTGATTATTTGGGTACGGCTACAATAGCCAAAAAGAAAAATTCAATTACAGCCAGCAGGAATGATCCCCATCCCCACTCCCACTGACCAAGAGCAAGTCAAGGATATGCTTACTATTGTAGTGTGACTCTGGGGATTTTAGCCAGGACAATATAGCAAGAAAAAGAAATAACAGTCCAGCCTCAGAGATAAAAGTACTGGTAGTCAGACAACATGGATATATCTCATATAGAGTTCTAAAGAATCTCTTAATTGGCTATAAAAGTAACAAATGAGTTTACAATACTGATCCATGGGGAATGCTGACAGTCGCAGGACAAGCCTCCCCTTACAGGGAGCATGGCCTATGGCAACCCCAGCCATAGGGGCAGGATTCAGGGGCCCCAGGTACACAACAGTGGCCCTGGGTTCACAACAGCGGCCCCGGCAACAAGAGCATCTGCCCTCCTGCACTGAATACCATGTTGCCAAGCCAAGCTGGGGTTGCAGCAGCTCTAGGCCGGGGCTTGGCCCTGGGGGGCAGCCTGAACGGGATCCTGACATTGTGGCGCTGGGGGTATTCTCCTCCCACTGTCCCAAGGGCGAGAGGGTGGGGTCCAGGCTAGTGGTAGTGTTGGGCCCCATTTTGACCCTGGTTTGGACCTTGAGGACAAACCTGAGCCTGGCACAATTTCTGAGACCTGTCTCAATCACTTCTGAATAGGGGTGACTCAGCAAGACTTGTTTGGCCCTCCCTCTGCCCTGCTGTTGCTGATGTGGAGCTTTGCTATTGGCCCTGTCAGTTACCCCTTCCCTTTTCCTGCCTCCTGCATCATTTCTCCCCATTCCTAAGTGCTCACCCCCTTTGCCTTCTCTATATACAGTAAAGTTGAGTCCCTGCTTCGACAAGACTCCCCGGCCTTGTGTGTTTCTTTTCTACCACCAACACTCACCATCCTGCTCAGCCCTGGACAGGCCCAGCTGGACTGAATTCTCTCCTCTTGCCTGAACCTGCCAGCAAGGAATCTACACCCGGTGATCTGAGTTCAACTCCTGGAACAGGCTGAAGCGTAGAAGGCAACAACAAACTACACACAGTTGTCCTCTGACCTCTAAATGGCTACACAACACCAGTATCGCCACTAAAACTCAGAACAACAAAACCCACCTAGCTCCTCTGGAGTTTATTTGGAGAATCTAACCATACAGCTGTGGTTTTCTGCTGAGACATTCTAACTGCCACCCACTTGCTTTCTTTAGGGAATTGAAAATATGTGGCTTGTTCTCTTACATGAACACCTTGAAGCATTCCAGAAAGTTATCCATCCTTGAGCAAGGGACCTTACAGGATTATCTGGTTTTTTTAGTTTTATAGATCACTTAGACGTGATAATTACAACATAATACATAATTTTATTCATCACAGTAGCACTCCATCACAATGTATGCAACAGAGTAACTGATATAAAAGAGGCCTCCAAGCACCTTCACATCTACAGAGACCCACCCAGACAGGCTAATGGGCAGGAGGTTCTGCTCCTGTGAGATCCTTGGTAACACTCCTCTCTGCCTTTCTCATTTGTTTCAAATTGCATTAAATATATACCTGCTTCGCTCTCTTCTAGATGGTCTGTGGTAGTGACCTCTGTCTTCATCAAACTCATGGAAGCCTCTTCATCCTGAGTCTCCACTGAAAATGAAACCAGAGAGGAAGAATTACCTTTTGTCTAATCTTGGGCAGTTCCAAACAAGTCAACCTGTTCATCTTATGGCTTGTTTACTCATATTTTCAGAATACCCACAGCACATGAAGGTTTTTGGGCTTTGTTTACCCACTCACACAGCATATGAAGGTTTTGGGGGTATTTTTTGTGTGTTTTGTTGTTGTTTTGAGAAATGGGATTGCAAGATAGAGAGGAGATTGAGACACTGAATGTAGTATACTGTAAATAAAATAATCAGAACTGCTAAATGCTGTATTATTTGACAAAGCAAACAATTTTTAATTTTAAAGCAAGTGTTTATTTATTTATTTTGGAAAGAGGATTTCACTGTGTAGCTGTGGCTAGCCTCAGGCTCACTTGATAAGCAAATCTCAGGAAGGATACAGCACTCATTTCACAGTGTGTAATCAGTATTTATTGCCAAGGCAGAGAGAAAATAGTTAGAACTGTTTACACAAACTTGAGGCAGGAGATTCTTGGTATAAGCATTATGATGATGCCATGTCTGGATTGATCTGAGGGCAGAGAAATCAACATTTGAATAACCCCAGGGTAAAGTTTATACAGCATATAAAACATTATGCCTCCACAAACAGTCTTGGAGCCAAAACTGTTCCTCTCCATCCCATTCTCTAGAGTGGACTTCCTGAGGGTGAATGAAAGGAGGACATGACGGCTCAAGACATGGTTGTGGGGAGGTTTCTATTGTAAATATGAGAGAAAGTACATCCAGAGGCATCTGGAAGGGTCCAGAGCAGGAAGAGAAAGTAGACTAAACCAGGCCATGAGAAGAGAGATGGGGAGAAAGCATGAGAAGCAGAGCAAAAAGATGTGCACCCTGAGGATTTGAAGTAGAAATGACTGGTTGGTTTTATATAAAAGCATAGATTTGTGATTTCTTTAAGACTTTTATGAGATTACATTTTAAGATAATAAGATGATTGATGCTTTCTTTGTAACCACAAATTGCAGACTGCCAGTAAGAGAAACTGGCTGAGAAAATTGTCTTGCTTGCTTACACTTTGTTAATCTATCACAAGTTTCTTAGTTACAAATGCATGTGGATTCTTGGGGATAATCTGTTTTACAATTGTTTTTCACTCATAAGATGTAAAACATTTGGACATGTGTGGCTATCGGGGAACATGTTTTATTGTTTTTCATTTTAATCATTCACTTAAAGAAAAATAGAATATAATCACATGTGGGGCAGTCATCTGTGACAGGCAATCTGGCACCCGGTTGAGCACAGGCATAAATTCTGTGCGACCCAGTGGAACAATCCACAAGAGACCGGAAAACTTTATGCCAATGCTCCTGGGAGGCTTTGGCTTCAGTCACAGTCATGTACCACCCCTCCTCAGGTAGAGGTGTGACCACACAGTCCCAAGCCATCCCCATGTTTATGAGACACCTAGAGGCTTAGCCACACCACTTCCCAGTTACTATATCTGCCTCACCTCTCCCAGAAAGGTGGGGGTACAATTCCATTCACGTCACTCCACAAGATGAAAATAAATAATGAAAATAAATGTCTTAGAACTATGAAATGTCTCTTCATCTGGGACTGCCGTGAGAAGCGAGGGATCCAGCCCTTGATTAAGGAACCTAATCTCTTGCTGAGGGCTTCCAAGCACTCCCAGATGGTAGCCATTCACCCAAGCCTAAGCAGCTAGCCCAGCTCCCCAAGCCGCTGAAATCCAGTCTCGGAGGGAACCCGAGTTGCTCTCCAGCTAGCCCATCTGTGGCACCCTGCAGCGACTGCGGTGCCCTGGGGTAGAGAACCTATGGAGATGGCTGCCCCGAATTCCCGAGAATGGCCCCCTCCCCCACCCACAGGCATGGCCCACAAAGACTTCCCACAGCCCCCACCTGCCAGTCAGACTGTATGGTAAGATGCATGGCCACTTCCAGCATGTCTCCTGTCCCACCCAGAGCCACAGAGCTGGGACAGATATGTGGGGCTTCATCACACTGCACCAGGCTTGTTCCCACAATCACATCGTGATTTTTATACAGCTTGAAATATTTTGCTGGGACAGGCAAGCTCTGGGAGAAAAAGTTGATAGAGCTTTGCTCCATCCCCAAATGTGTATATATGAATATATTCAAAGTTTTTGGAGGCTGTTTGAGCTTGCTTCATCCACCAAGTGTGTATGAGTGTGCCTGCTTTACATAGTGATTGACTACACATGCCCTTTTTGAACAGTTAAACACACTGTCTGAGCCTGTCTTCCCTACCTGACACCTGCAGCAGGGACCCAAGGAGGTAGGTTTAATAAAAGTGAAAAGGAGGTTGTTACTTTAAAAAAAAAAGAGAGAGAGGTCATTTCAGATGTGGTAGGAGTCTCACGCCAGGATGCCTTGGACCCCTAGAGTGCTGAGTCAGGTTAGGAAGGGTGAGGAATCATTATTGTGTGATTGTGTGCTACCTTTTCCCTCAGGGTGGGATAAAGTGAATCTATGGAGAGAAAAATGTTTATTGATATTATTCAGCATGTTCTGAAGAAAAGAGGAATTAAGGTAAATACTGGTCAGGTTACAGATTTTCTCCATTTTGTACAGTCACCCCGGTACCCAGACCAGGGATTAGATGTAGTAGCATGAGGTACAGTAGAAATAGAATTTCAGAGCTGCTATACTAAGAATGGAGGTAAAGACATGGCTCCTGGTGCATTTTCTATTTGGAGCATACTTAGACAGGCCCTAGCAAGTGACAAGGAGCCCGTGTCCACTCCAGAGCCTTCTGTCCTAATCCTCATGAGCTCCCTTGTTGTCACCTTGCTAAATATTCTAAAAATAATGTTTGTCCTTTGATAAAGTCTCCTGAGGAAGATAGCTCAGGGGAAGAGAGGAGTTAGAGGGTGATAAATTAACTCCTCAAGATGAAATTGACCTTAAAGAGGAGGTAGCAAGATACCATGGCCCTGACTTGTCTCCCCTGCTGTGCCTGGTCATAAGCCATCTCCCAGGCCTCCTGAAAAATGCAAAAGACTACTAATGGGGCCTGTGGGACTTGCTGCTAACATGTGTCAGATTCAACAGCAGGGTGCATCTAACATTGGGTTGTTTTCCCATTGTTATGAGAAGAAATTGATCATTTAAAGTCTCTAAATGGTTTTCAAAAACTTCTTGGAGAGGTCAATTCCTTTCACCCTTTCTTTAAAATGACTACAGCTGATTGCAATAATTCCTGTTTTTGAGAGCCTTAAAGGTAAGCCTTTTGATTTGCATACTGATTCAGTATCATCGGATACTTATTTATTTCCCCATATTGAAACAGCTCCACTACCTTCTAGCTGTACCACTATTCTAGCCCTACTTTCTGAGTTACAAGGCTTGCTACAATCTAGAAATGCCCTTTCTTTGTGAGACACATCTGAGCTCACAGTATGCTTCCTGATCCTACACATGAGGAAAACTGTATGGTTGATTCCCTGACAAAAGTTGTTGCTATCTTTATGGAGGCTGATCAGCAGAGCAATATATTACTACTTCACCAAAACACTGCTGTGCTCAGCTTTCTCTTCCACCTTCCCGAGAAGCTGCCAGTGCAACCATGCAGAACTGTTCTGAGTGTCCACTTCCGTACATGCTCTCTGCATGCATTTATGTACATGAGGATACTTATTCTCATCTAATGTGTGTGTGAGAGAGCTCTACGTTGTCACCAACTCCACACCCTCTCTTTGGGCAGCTGAACACACCCCAGGAGCCAGTCTTCAACAACAGGGCCTTACTGTGTAGTTTGGGGAGGTAACCCAGGACAATGGCAGTAGCCTGTGCTGTTTTGGGGACCTGTGTGGTCTCCGTGAGTAGTAATGCATAGAGAGGTAACCTATCCCTTGCACTTCAATTTCCAATTAATAACCCGTTTCTTCTGGGAGCAGCATTGCCCATCCATGCAAATCTTTTCTATTCTAACTCCTTTTTAATGTTATATTTGGAATTAGCTTATTAAGCACTGGCTTTTTATATACATTTTCATGTGTCCTTAGTTTTGGTTCACCCATTCTCTCCCTTCACTCTCCCCCAGCCCACACAGTCCCAGGCCCCTGAATTCTTCCATTTTCTCTATCATCACTTTTTTTTTTTACTCTCCCTTTAGTTACATTGTTTAACTGGATTGTGAGATTGTAGGCTTTCATATGGTTTTCCACACAGCTCTGCTTTGGATTAGTCCCCAGGACCCTCCCATATCCACTGTTAGCATTTTGTCTAAGCTTCTCCTTACAGTTACCTGGCAACAGTCAGGTGTGCCTGACTCACTATAAAAGGGGCTGTTTACTCCCCTCCTCTACCCTTTTGCTCTTGCCTTCTTGCCTGGGATCATGCTACCAACCCCTCCTGGCTCCCTTCCATTCTAGCCCCAATCAGGCCTCTCTCTCTCTCTCTACCTGCCTCTGCTTAGAGAGGAGTCCAGTTACTGGCCTGAGAGCCTTGAATCCATAGATAAAAGACACTCTGACAGCTTTTTTTACCTTAACTTGCCTGTTAACCCAATTTCTGGGCACAAATATCTGCTGCCTAGAAATGTATGCCCTCACCAAACCACTATCTCAGTCTCTCCTTCTGCCCCAAACTCAGTGGGCTGTTTCAATCAGCCCCTGCCAATTATCTCTGGCAATCCACCCACAGTATAGCTGTAGGCCCAGACAGGCCTGAGATCTTACATGATTGCTGCATGCTCCTCGTTCCAAAGCCTGGCAGAAAAAAAGGTCTTCTTCTTCCTTGTGTCTGCCTTTTCCTCCTGGGACAGTTGGCTCCCAGTCTCCTTTATTGACAAATCAACAACCAATTAGGCAACTAGACCTTAGTATCAGAACCTCCCCTTACAATTGTGTGTGTATAAGTGAACCGCTTTTGTTAGGAATGGCATCACAGCACTCAGAGGTAGGGGTAGAGGCAGGCAGATTTCTGTGAGTCCAAGGCCAGCCTGTTCTACATAGTAAACTCCAGAACAGGCAGGACTATAGAGAGAGACTCCATCTCAAAAAGCCAACACAAGTAAATAAATACATATATTTTATTTTTAAATAAAAATTTAATTTGATAATCAACCTAGATAAGTAATTTAACAAGGGCTGCAATTATGACTTGCTTCAAATCCATTTCTTCTCTGTGTTGATCCTGGCACCTCTGATGCCCTTATTATTGAGGTAGGCACCTTCTTCAGTCTCTCTCTGATGGCATACCTAAAATCCAACAAGAAATAATTAGATATTCATAATATGGATTACAAGATTTATCGCCCATTATAATCTTTAGCACAGCTACTCCACCTTTTCATATGGATAAGCAAAACTCAAAAGTCCATCACCAGGCTATCCTCTTCAACATTCGATGTCTTCACCTCCTGAGGCCTTTGCTTGACTACCACACGTGTGTCACTCATGCACATGTAAGCACACACTACAGGCTTAGCTGTGTTTGCATCATCAAGGT
This sequence comes from Uromys caudimaculatus, assembly GCA_028551405.1. NCBI lineage: Eukaryota > Metazoa > Chordata > Mammalia > Rodentia > Muridae > Uromys > Uromys caudimaculatus. The sequence goes on from CM052700.1 coordinate 18,650,143, forward strand.
ATAGAACCAGTGTCTGCTGCAATGTTCATAAAACCACCGCCACCTCAGGCTTTGCTGAATACATTTTCAGCTTTCCAAACTCACTCGTTAATACATGAACCCTTTCAAAAATCTTTTTGTAAATGACTGCAATGAATTTCTTTGGTTGATGGAAGGGATTGGGGCCCCTTTACTATACCTTTCCAGTGACAGCATGAAACTCAGACTATCGCACTAAAACAGACATGGTGGAGCTTGCCTTTAATCTAAAACCTCAAGAAGCAGTGGCAGGTGGAACTCCGAGGTCCAGGCCAGCCTGGTCTACAGAGCAAATTCAAGGGCAGTCATAAACCTTGTCTCAAAAACACTAAAAACAAATAAATAAAACCTCCCACTGAAATATTTCTTATCCAAGCAGGAGCTCTTGCCGTCTGATGACGAGACTTTTAGAGGAGATTCCCAGGGACCCTGCTGCCTATGTGTGTGAACAGATGCAGTTGGGCAAAGAGTGGACTGATGAGTCTCACACTTGTACTTAGCAGCGATTGGAGGGAGGGGGTGTTAGGACCTCAAGTGCCCATATGCAGTTCTGTCTACATGCTACATAGGGTGCTATAGCAAGGAAACATTTTAATTGGTAAAGGTGTAGACAAGAGCTAGCCCAGACACCACCACCACACTAAGGATTTAAGTGAAATCACAGCAAGGAAAGTGTTTCTACAATTGCAGCTAGTAAATGGAAGAGCAGGAAAAGCAATTAGATCTGAGGGGATTTGGAGCTTACAGAGGGAAAGGGGTTAGATCTGAGAGGATATAGGGTTTTCTGGGGTCATACATCCAGACTAAGGGTTTATTTTTCCTCCTTTCCTTTACACTTGGCTTCACATACTTAGCCTTTCATGTCTCAGCCATAACTGACAAATGTCACAACACAGGAACACAGTAGAAAAAGCAGTCTGAAGCATACAAGCTGTTATATTCAGTGTTGTCTGTCCACCTCCAAGGGTGCTCTGATGACTCTCTGTGCAGGCCTATCCAGTGGTCAGAAGCCCCAGCATGTCTTTTCAGGAAAGTCTGTCATCAAACACAGAAAGCAAATACATGTGTTTATCAGTTACAGATGACCCTTAAGTCTCTCTGCCCTAAGGCCTTCTCTAGGGATGGCAGCAGGTGTAACTGAGGAGTGTAGGCCCTGGAGCCAGACTAACCCTCAGTTCTCAGTGGATTCATTTTATGTCTTTAACCCTACAGTAGCAATATTTAAATGACAAAGCCCTGTGTGACTGGGAGAGACTCCCAGTTTGTGCCTGTCTCTCTAGTATACTCTCAGTGGTGTTCACTGGTATATAATGTATCAACCAAGCATGGGAAACAATGCTAAAGGGCTAAATAATTAAAGACATGAATAAGAGCCTTTAACAACAGTGTATCCCTCAATTAAGGTGATATAGATGAGGTTTTGTTTGTTATCATCAGTAATTAGTTGCTCTGTTGAAAAAGCCTTGCATAACAGGTATTCTGGGTGCCAGCTGTATTTCAAATGTCATAGATGAAACCAAAATGTTTATCTTTAAATGACCTCAAATTCATTGAGTCTGCATTTATCAAACAAGAAACACTGTCATTTGAGGTACTCAAACATTCTTCTAATAATTTTGCCAGTTTTAGTTTTCACTTCAAATAGACAACTAAGCCTGAAAAACCCATTTAAAAGTTTTGTTTTTTTTTTTCAATCAGCCCAGATCACCTACTGGCTTAAGGCTGCTTGCCTCTGTTCAGATTTTGATGCCAACCTAACAGTCACTAGAAGGGACAAACATCCCCAGTTGGATATCATGTTTAAAAATATAACTTAAAAAGACCAATAGAGGTTCAAAGTCATGAGAAAGATTCTGGCCAGTGTTTTGGACAGAGTAAGTTAACATAGAACTATGTTGCTCTAGATTTAAAAAATAAATGTTCTAGATTAAAAAAATAGAAAATGACCTAGGAAAAAATTTAAAAATACATATTAAAAAAAAAAAAAAGCTGGAGCCAGGCAATGGTGGTGCATGCTTTTAATCCCAGCACTTGAGAGGTAGAGGCAGGTGGATTTCTGAGTTGGAGGCCAGCCTGCTCTACAGAGCGAGTTCCAGGACAGCCAGGGCTACACAGAGAAACCCTGTCTCGAACAACCAAAAAAAAAAAAAAAAAAAGCTAGAAAGTTAGGGCCACAACTATAAGCAACAAAAACTTGAGATAAAGCACACAGGCCCTACTAAAGTCAGTCACTGTGACTGTCAAGCTTCTCCCTCCACCCCATGGGTTACTTCCTCTTTGTTATTTTTACTGAAGAAAAACAACTTTTGCTGCCAGACATTGCCAAAATGTTCCTTGAAATGGTTTCTAGGTAACTTTAGGTATCTACAACTGTGCATGTGATCTTCACACATGAATTGCTAATAAATGTCTTAAAGGTCCTTAGAGAGCTAAAAGTCTAAATAAGAATGTCTAAAAAGATCTCCAAACAAATCAGCACAAAGATAATAAATAAATAATCAAACAAATCTGAAAAGGACATAGAGATGTCAGAAATGCTGGTCCCTCAAGGAGGGACCTTTAGAGCAAAGACCAACCTTAAAGTACCTTGCACACTTGAAGCAGAGACTCTGTTTTCTGTAGTATACAGAAGCCTGATGCTGGCTCTACACAGCTGTGTAATAGGTAAAAGCCCAGATAGGTTGGAATGCAGATGCTGATGGTAGTAGGAATCTGCAAAAGGTAGGGACTGGCTCTGACTACTGCCTATAGATGAGGCATCAATGGCTACTGTGTTTCCTGTCAGATTCTTTGGCTGGGCCTACATCACTCAGTCTGAAACCCCTACTGTAAATTAAGTCCAAAGTTTCTAAGAATTAACGTCAACACAGAAGTGCTGATCAGCTTCTCGTTTGGGCCAGTGCCCTGAGCAGACCTTGGGCGCTAACTCCTCAGCCAGTCCCACAACACCAAGAGGAAGCTACACTCCTAGGCGCTCTAACAGGCCCAGGACCATAGGATCAGAGGTGAGGAGAAAGAAACATCTGAACCAACACCAGAGTAACTGGGACCAGCAGGATCCAGGAACCCAAGAACCCCACTGAACCAGTGGCACAGGCTCCTTCTGGTCTGGGTCAGTGCCATGAGCACACCTTGGGTGTGAGCTCCTCAGCCAGTCCCACAACACCCAGAGGAAGCTCAACTCCCAAGTGTTCTAAGACACCCAGAATCAGAGGATGACAGGATCACAGGATCTTGGTTACACCAGGATATCAAGGTCACAGAGGCAGCCTGACTCCCAGGAGCTCTATCACACCCACCATCTCAGGATCACAGGATCCCAGAATCACAGGATCCCAGAGACAGCTGGTCTCTGAGGAGTTCTGACACAACCAGGATCACAGGAAGGACAAATCGAGTCAGATAAGGGGAGGGCAGGTAGCACTAGATATGACCAGATGGCAGGAGGGAAGTGCAAGAGCATAAGCAACAGAAACCAAGGTTACCTGGCATCATCAGAACCCAATTTCCCCACCATAGCAAGTCCTGGATACACCATCACACCGAAAAAGCAAGATTCAGATCTAAAATCACTTCTAAGGATGATGATAGTCGACTTTTAAAAGGACATAAATAACTCCTTTAAAGAAATACAGAAGAACACAGGTAAACAGCTAGAAGCCCTTAAAGAAGAAACACAAAAATCCCTTAACGAATTACAGGAAAACAACCAAACAGTTGAAGGAATTGAACAAAACCATCTAGGATCTAAAAATGGAAACAGAAACAATAAAGAAATCACAAAGGGAGACAACCTGGGGGATTGAAAACCTAGGAAAGAGATCAAGAATCATAGATGCAAGCATCACGAACAGAATCCAAGAGATAGAAGAGAGAATCTCAGGTGCAGAAGATACCATAGAAAACATTGACACAACAGTCAAAGAAAATGCAAAATGCTCCTAACACAAAACATCCAGGACACAATGAGAAGACAGAACCTAAGGATAATAGGTATAGAAGAGAGGGAAGATTCCCAACTTAAAGGGCCAGTAAATACCTTTTACAAAATTATAGAAGAAACTTTCCTAACCTAAAGAAAGAGATGCCCATGAACATATAGGAAGCCCACAGAACTCCAAATAGACTGGACCAGAAAACAAACTCCTCCCGTCATATAATAATTAAAACAACAAATGCACTAAAAAAGAAAGAATATTAAAAGCAGTAAGGGAAAAAAGTCAAGTTACAATATAAAGGCAGATCTATCAGGATTACACCAGACTTCTCACCAGAGACTTTGAAAGCTAGAAGATCCTGAACAGATGTCTTACAGAACATAAGAGAACAAAAATGCCAGCCCAGGCTACTATATCCAGCAAAACTCTCAATTTCCATAGATGGAGAAAACAAGATATTCCATGACAAAACCAAATTTACACAATATCTTTCCACAAATCCAGCCCTACAAAGGATAATAGATGGAAAACACCAACACAAGGAGGGAAACTACACCCTAGACAAAGCAAGAAAGTAATCTTCTTTCAACAAACCCAAAAGAAGATAGCTACACAAACATAAAAATAACATCAAAAATAACAGGAAGCAATAATCACTTTTCCTTAATATCTCTTAACATCAGTGGACTCAATTCCCCAAGAAAAAGCCATAGATTAACAAACTGGATACGTAAACAGGATCCAGCATTTTGCTGCATACAGGAAATGCACCTCAGTCACAAAGACAGACACTACCTCAGAGTAAAAGGTTGGAAAACAATTTTCCAAGCAAATGGTTCCAAAAAGCAAACTGGAGTAGCCATTCTAATATCAAATAAAATCGACTTTCAACCAAAAGTTATCAAAAAAGATGAGGAAGGACACTTCATACTGGTCAAATAGAAATATTTAAGGGGTAACTTCAACAAGTGTTATAGGTATCTGATGAATCTCAGTGTAATGGCCTTGGGAAATGCAAAGGGATATTGCTCTTTGCTCAGAGTGAAGCTAACATATCTTCAAGGGAGAACATTGGAGGTATTTGAATTCTATGTTCACATTAGGGAGGTGAGACCTATATATTTTAGAAAACTAATATTTATTTTCTCTGAATTTACTCATGAATTGTCAACTTATTTCTAGTTGAATGTCAGTAGTAAGGTTTTCAAATCTCCTGAAAACAAGTAACATTAAACGAGTGATTTATAAGATTAGGTTGTGTACTATTTTGACTGAAGTCAACTTTCCTTTGTCATTTCAAAGGAGAAAAAATTAATGGCCTATAAAACTGTAAGAGTTGATCTGTCAGAAATAATTTCCAATTACATAATGTCTTCACAAAGTGATTTAATTTAATTTAATCATATTTATAATGTAAAATTATAAGATGATGATAATATTGGCTTCTAAAGTTTTAGCCTAGAAAATAGCATTTTAATTATTATATAAATGTCTACAAGTAATTTCATAATTTATTCTGTATTTAATTTTGACATGTTTCTCCTAATTCACCATTGTATATAATACTGTGATAGATATCCCACAGTACATACATATTTTTGTGAACATAAATTCCTAGAAATAAGTTTACTAGATAAAACTTTATGTAAAATTTATATTTTGGTACTTATTGGTAATCTGTTCATTAGAAGTACTGTATTGATTTGTACTGTTATATAGAACATTTCTCTAAAATTCTCTAACAATTAAATTTTATTATCAAAGAAGAAATGCTGATCAAGGTTTAAATCCTAATCTTACAAAAACTGTTAAGTTGTTATAAAAAAAAATCAAAACATACAAATTAGTAGTCCCCTTATGAATGATTAAATATTTTGATATACTTGGAGCTATACTTGTAATTATGCTAAGTACAAATATAATTCATTTACAGAGATAAGCTTTATTCAGTCTTCTATATATGTTTTCCAGGTTAAACATAGAGCAAGTAGTGCAAAACAAATGAAATGTTATTAAAATCAAATATACTAGCCAGGCAGTGGTGGAGCATGCCTTTAATCCCAGCACTTGGGAGGCAGAGGCAGGTGGATTTCTGAGCTCGAGGCCAGCCTGGTCTACAGAGTGAGTTCCAGGACAGCCAGGGCTACACAGAGAAACCCTGTCTCGAAAAAACAAAAACAAAAACAAAAATACCCAAACAAACAAAATCAAATATAGTAATTAGATGGCCCTAAAAACTTTTCAGAGATCTGTTAAATATGGCATTTAAAATACCAACTCCTAACAGCAGCCAGGGGTCTCCTTCAAAGAGTTGAGTACACCTGGATTATGGGTAATGCTAACCACTAAAGTAGACTGCCTCATACCTCACCCACTGGAGAACCCACTGAGACTGCAGACAAGCAGGATACTGAAGAATTGGCTGCCCCTCTTTTCCTTGCAATGTGGGCCAGGCTCTCAAGTTCCTCACCCACAGGAATCTTCAGGGCATGGCAGCTGAATGTGCATGCT
>CM052700.1:18657109-18668444 GCA_028551405.1 Uromys caudimaculatus
ATGAATCCACTGAGAACTGAGGGCTAGTCTGGCTCCAGTGCCTATGCTCCTCAGTTACACCCTGCTGCCATCCATCCCTAGAGAAGGCCTTAGGGCAGAGAGACTTAAGGGTCATCTGTAACTGATAGACACATGTATTTGCTTTCTGTGTTTGATGACAGACTTTCCTGAAGAGATATGCTGGGGCTTCTGACCACTGGATAGGCCTGCACAGAGAGTCATCAGAGCACCCTTGGAGGTGGACAGACAACACTGAGTATAACAGCTTGTATGATTCAGACTGCTTTTTCTTCTACTGGTTTCCTGTGTTGTGATATTTGTCAGTTATGGCTGAGACATGAAAGGCTGAGTATGTGAAGCCAAGTGTACTGGAAAGGAGGAAAAATAAACCCTTATCCTGGGTGTATGAACCCAGAAAACCCTATATCCTCTCAGATCTAACCCCTTTCCCTCTGTAAGTTCCAAATCCCCTCAGATCTAATTGCTTTTCCTGCTCTTCCATTTACTAGCTGCAATTGTAGAAACACTTTCCTTGCTGTGATTTCACTTAAATCCTTAGTGTGGTGGTGGTGTCTGGGCTAGCTCTTGTCTACTCCTTTACCAATTAAAATGCTTCCTTGCTGTAGCACCCTATGTAGCATGTAGACAGAACTGCATATGGGCACTGGAGGTCCTAAGGTCCCCACATCAATGCTAAGTACATGTGTGAGATTCATCAGTCCACTCTTTGCGCAACTGCATCTGTTCACATGCACAGGCTGCAGGGTCCCTGGGAATCTCCTTATCATCAGAGGGCAAGAGCTCCGGCTTGGATAAGAAATATTTCACCAGGCAATGGTGGTGCACGCCTTTAATCCCAGCTCTTGGGAGGCAGAGGCAGGTGGATTTCTGAGTTCAAGGCCAGCCTGGTCTACAGAGTGAGTTGCAGGACAGCCAGGGCTTCACAGACAAACCCTGTCTGGAAAAAACAAAACAAAACAAAAAAACAAAACAAAACAAAAAAAAGAAATATTTCAGTGGAGGTTTTATTTGTTTGTTTTTAGTGTTTTTGAAACAAGGTTTATGACTGCCCTTGGATTTGCTCTGTAGACCAGGCTGGCCTGGACCTCGGAGCTCCACCTGCCACTGCTTCTTGAGGGTTTAGGTTAAATGCAAGTTCCACCGTGTCTGTTTCAGTGTGATAGTCTGAGCTTCACCCATTCACTGGAAAGGTATAGTAAAGGGGCCCCAATCCCTTCCATCAACCAAAGGAATTCATTGCAGTCATTTACAAAAAGATTTTTGAAAGGGTTCATGTATTAATGAATGAGTTTAGAAAGCTGAAAATATATTCAGCAAAGCCTGAGGTGGCGGTGGTTTTAGGAACGTTGCAGCAGACACTGGTTCTATACCTTGATGATGCACACACAGCTAAGCCTGTAGTGTGTGCTTACATGTGCATGAGTGACACACGTGTGGTAGTCAAGCAAAGGCCTCAGGAGGTGAAGGTGTCAAATGTTGAAGAGGATAGCCTGGTGATGGACTTTTGATTTTTGCTTATCCATATGAAAAGATGGAGTAGCTGTGCTAAAGATTATAATGGGTGATAAATCTTGTTATCCATATTATGAATATCTAATTATTTCTTGTTGGATTTTAGGAATGCCGCCAGAGAGACACTGAAGAAGGTGCCTACCTCAATACTAAAGGCATCAGAGGTGCCAGGATCAACACAGAGAAGAAATGGATTTGAAGCAAGCCATAATTGCAGTCCTTGTTAAATTACTTAGCTTGTTGATTATCAAATTGAATTTTTATTTAAAAATAAAGTATATGTATTTATTTATTTGTGGTGGCTTTTTGAGATGGAGTCTCTCTCTATAGTCCTGCCTGTTCTGGAATTTACTATGTAGAACAGGCTGGCCTTGGACTCACAGAAATCTGCCTGCCTCTACCCCTACCTCTGAGTGCTGTGATACCATTCCTAACAGAAGCGGTTCACTTATACACACAATTGTAAAGGGAGGTTCTGATACTAAGGTCTAAGGTTTAGTTGCCTAATTGGCTCTTGATTTGTCAATAAAGAAGGCTGGGAGCCAATTGCTGGGAGGTACAGGTGGGACTTCCGGGTCCCAGGAGTCAAAGGTGGACACAAGGAAGAAGGCCTTTTTTTCTGCCAGGCTTCGGACCGAGGAGCATGCAGCAATCATGTAAGATCTCAGGCCTGTCTGGGCCTGCAGCTATTTTGTGGGTGGATTGCCAGAGATAATTGGCAGGGCTGATTGGAACAGCCCACTGAGTTTGGGGCAGAAGGAGAGACTGAGATAGTGGTTTAGTGAGAGCATACATTTCTAGGCAGCAGATATTTGCGCCCAGCAATTGGGCTAACAGGAAAGTTAAGGTAAAAAAAAAAAAAAAAAAAAAAAAAAAGCTGTCAGAGTGTCTTTTATCTATTGATTCGAGGCTCTCAGGAGTGGGCCAGTAACTTGACTCCTCCTGAAGCTGAGACAGGTAGAGAGAGAGAGAGGCCTGATTGGGGCTAGAATGGAAGGGAGCTGGGAGGGGCTGGTAGCAAGATCCCAGGCAAGAAGGCAAGAGCAAGAGAGAGAGGAGGGGGATAAGCAGCCCCTTTTATAGTGAGTCAGGCACACCTGACTGTCGCCAGGTAATTGTGGGGAGAAGCTTAGACAAAATGCTAACAATGGATATGGGAGGGTCCTGGGGACTAATCCAAAGCAGAGCTGTGTGGAAAACCATATGAAAGCCTACATTCTCACAATCCAGTTAAACAATGTAACTTCAGAGATAGTTAAAAAAAAAAAAAAAAAGTGATGGAAGAATTCAGGGGCCTGGGACTGTGTGGGCTGGGGGAGAGTGAAGGGAGAGAATGGGTGAACCAAAACTAAGGACACATGAAAATGTATATAAAAGGCCAGTGCTTAATAAGCTAATTCCACATATAATTTTAAAAAGGAGTTAGAATAGAAAAGATTTGCATGGATGGGCAATGTTGCTCCCAGAAGAAATGGGTTATTAATTGGAAATTGAAGTGCAAGGGATAGGTTACCTCTCTATGCATTACTACTCACGGAGACCACACAGGTCTCCAAAACAGCACAGGCTACTGCCATTGTCCTGGGTTACCTCCCCAAACTGCACAGTAAGGCCCTGTTGTTGAAGACTGGCTCCTGGGGTGGGTTCAGCTGCCCAAAGAGAGGATGTGCAGTTGGTGACAACATAAAGCTCTCATACACACACATTACATGAGAATAAGTATCCTCCTGTACATAAATGCATGCGGAGAGTATGCGTGGAAGTGGACACTCAGAACAGTTCTGCATGGTTGCACTGGCAGCTTCTCGGGAAGGTAGAAGAGAAAGCTGAGCACAGCAGTGTTTTGGTGAAGTAGTAATATATAGCTCTGCTGATCAGCCTCCATAAAGATAGCAACAACTTTTGTCAGGGAATCAACCATACAGTTTTCCTCATGTGTAGGATCAGGAGCACAGTGTGAGCTCAGGTATGTCCCACAAAGAAAGGGCATTTCTAGATTGTAGTAGGCCTTGTAACTCAGAAAGTAGGGCTAGAATAGTGGGACAGCTAGAAGGCAGTGGAGCTGTTTCAATATGGGGAAATAAGTAAGTATCTGATGATACTGAATCAGTATGCAAATCAAAAGGCTTACCTTTAAGCCTCTCAAAAACAGTAATTATTGCAATCAGCTGTAGTCATTTTAAAGAAAGGGTGAAAGGAATTGACCTCTCCAAGAAGTTTTTGACAATTATTTAGAGACTTTAAATGATTAATTTCTTCTCATAACAATGGGAAAACAACCCAATGTTAGATCCACCATGCTGTTGAGACTGACACATGTCAGCAGCAAGTCCCACAGGCCCCATTAGTAGTCTTTTACATTTTTCAGGAGGCCTGGGAGATGGCTTATTACCAGGCACAGCAGGAGAGGCAGGTCAGGGCCATGGTATCTTGCTACCTCCTCTTTAAGGTCAATTCCATCTTGAGGAGTTAATTTATCACCCTCTAACTCCTCTCTTCCCCTGAGCTATCTTCCTCAGGAGACTTTATCAAAGGAAAACCATTATTTTTAGAATATTTAGCAAGGTAACAACAAGGGAGCTCTCTCATGAGGATGGGGACAGAAGGCTCTGGAGTGGTCACGGGCTCCTTGTCACTTGCTAGGGCCTGTCTAAGTATGCTCCAAATAGAAAATGCACCAGGAGCCATGTCTTTACCTCTATTCTTAGAATACTAGCTCTAAAATTCTATTTCCCCTGTGTTTCATGCGTCTACATCTAATCCCTGGTCTGGGTACCGGGGTGACTGTACAAAATAGAGAAAATCTGTAACCTAACCAGTATTTACCTTAATTCCTCTTTTCTTAAGAACATGCTGAATAATATCAATAAACATTTTTCTCTCCATAGATTCACTTTGTTCCACCCTGAGGGAAAAGGTAGCACACAATCACACAGTAATGATTCCTCACCCTTCCTAACCTGACTCAGCACTCTAGGGGTCCAAGGCATCCTGGTGAGAGACTCCTACCACATCTGAAATGACCTCTCTCTCATTTTTTTTTTTTTAAAGTAACAACCTCCTTTTCACTTTTATTAAACCTACCTCCTTGGGTCCCTGCTGCAGGTGTCAGGTAGGGAAGACGGGCTCAGACACTGTGTTCAATGGTTCAAGAAGAGCATGTGTAATCAGTCACTATGTAAAGCAGGCACAATGATACACACTTGGTGGATGAAGCAAGCTCGAACAGCCTCCAAAAACTTTGAATATATTCACATATACACATTTGGGGAGGGAGCAAAGCTCCATCAACTTTTTCTTCCACAGCTTACATGTCCCAGGAAAATATTTCAAGCTGTATAAAAATCATTATGTGATGGTGGGAACAAGCCTGGTGCAGTGGGATGAAGCTCCACATGTCTGTCCCAGCTCTGCAGCTCTGGGTGGGACAGGAGACAAGGGGGAAGTGGCCGTGCATCTTTCCACACAGTCCGATGGGCAGGTGGGGGCTGTGGGAAGCCTTTGCAGGTCCTGCCCGTGGGTGGGAGAGTGGCCATTCTCAGGGAACGCAGGTGGGTTCTCTAGCCCAGGGCACCACATTCACTGCAGGGTGGCACCGACTGGCTAGCCAGAGTGCAGCTGGGGTTGCCGCCAAGGCCAGGTTTCAGTGGCTTGGGGCACTGGGCTAACTGCTTAGGCTTGGGTGAATGGGTACCATCTGGGAGTGCTGGGAAGCCCTCAGCAAGAGATTAGACCTGGCAACTCCTTAATCAAGGGCTGGATCCCTCGCTCCCCACGCCGGGTCCAGATGAAGAGACAGTCCATAATTCATCGTTTATTTTCATCTTGTGGAGTGACATGGATGGAATTGTATGTACCCCCACCTTTCTGGCAGAGGGGAGGCAGATATAGTAACTGGGAAGTGGTGTGGCTAAGCCTCTAGGTGTCTCATTAACATGGCGATGGCTTTGGACTCTGTGGTCATGCCTCTACCAGAGGAGGAGTGTTATGTGACCATGACTGGAGCCAAAGCCTCCCAGGAGCATTGGCATAAAGGTTTTCAGTTCCCTTGTGGATTGTTCCACTTGGTCGCACAGATTTTAAGCCTGTGCTCAACCGGGTGCCAGGTTGCCTGTCACAGATCACTGCCCCACATGTGATTATATCCTATTTTTCTTTAAGTGAACGATTACCATGAAAAAAAAAATAAAACATGTTCCCCAATAGCCACACATGTCCAAATGGTTTACGACTTATGGGTGAAAAACAATTGTGAAAGAGATTATTCCAAAGAATCCACATACATTTGTAACTAAGCAACTTGTTATAGATTAACAAAGTATAAGCAAGCAAGGCAATTTTCTCACCTAGTTTCTCTTACTGGCAGGCTGCAATTTGTGGTTACAAAGAAAGCATCAATTATCTTATTATCTTAAAATGTAATCTCATAAAAGTCTTAAAGGAATCACAAATCTAAGCTTTTATATTAAAACCAACCAGTCATTTCTACTTCAAATCCTCAGGGTGCACATCTTTTTGCTCTGCTTCTCATGCTTTCTCCCCATCTCTCTTCTCATGGCCTGGTTTAGTCCACTTTCTCTTCCTGCTCTGGACCCTTCCAGATGCCTCTGATGTACTTACTCTCATATTTACAATAGAAACCTCCCCTCAACCATGCCTTGAGCAGTCATGTCCTCCTTTCATTCACCCTCAGGAGGTCCACTCTAGAGAACGGGATGGAGAGGAACAGTTTTGGCTCCAAGACTGTTTGTGGAGGCATAATGTTTTATATGTTTTGTAAAGTTTACCCTGGGGTTATTCAAATGCTGATTTCTCTGCCCTCCTATCAATCCAGACATGGCATTGTAATGCTTATACCAAGAATCTCCTGCTTCAAGTTTGTGTAAACAGTTCTAACCATTTTCTCTCTGCCTTGGCAATAAATACTGATCACCCACTGTGAAATGAGTGCTGTATCCTTCCTGAGATGTACTTATCAAGTGAGCCTGAGGCCAGCCATAGCTACACAGTGAAATCCTCTTTCCAAAATAAATAAATAAACACTTGCTTTAAAATTAAAATTTGTTTGCTGTGTCAAATAATACAGTGTTTAACAGTTCTGATTATTTTATTTACAGCATACTACATTCAGTGTCTCAGTCCCCTCTCGTATCTTGCAATCACAATCACGTTTCTCAAAACAACAACAAAACACACAAAAAATCCCCCTAAAACCTTCATGTGCTGTGTGAGTGAGTAAACAAAACCCAAAATCCTTCATGTGCTGTGGGTATTCTGAAAATATGAGTAAACAAGCCACAAGATGAACAGGTTGACTTGTTTGGAACTGTCCAAGTTTAGACAAAATGTAATTTTTCCCCTCTAATTTCATTTGCAGTGGAGACTCAGAAACAAGAGGCTTCCATGAGTTTGATGAAGATAGAGGTCACTACCACAGACCACCTAGAAGAGGGAGAAGCAGGTATATATTTAATGTAATTTGAAACAAATGAGAAAGGCAGAGAAGAGTGTCATCAAGGGTCTCACAGGAGCAGAACCTCCTGCCCATTAGCCTGTCTCGGTGGGTCTCTGTAGATGTGAAGGTGTTCTGAAGCCTCTGTTATATCAGTTACTCTGTTGTATACATTGTGATGGAGTGCTACTGTGATGAATAAAATTATGTATTATGTTGTAATTATCACATCTAAGAGATCTATAAAACTAAAAAAACCCAGATAATCCTATAATCCTGTAAGGTCCATTGCTCAAGGATGGATAACTTTCTGGAATGCTTCAAGGTGTTCATGTAAGAGAACAAGCCACATATTTTCAATTCCCTAAAGGTAGCAAGTGGATGGCAGTTAGAATGTCTCAGCAGAAAACCACAGCTCTATGGTTAGAATCTCCAAATAAACTCCAAAGAGCTAGGTGGGTTTTGTTGTTCTTGAGTTTTAGTGGTAATGCTGGTGTTGTGTGACCATTTAGAGGTCAGAGGACAACTGTGTGTAGTTTGTTGTTGCCTTCTACGTTTCAGACTGTTCCAGGGGTTGAACTCAAATCACTGGGTATAAGTTCCTTGCCGGCAGGTCCAGCTGAGAAGAGAGAACCCGGTCCAGCTGGGTCTGTCCAGGGCTGGGCAGGATGGCAAGTGCTGGTGGCCCAAAAGAAACTCACAAGGCCGGGAGTCTTGTCGAAGCAGGAACTCAACTTTATTGTATCAACCCCTCGTTTATATAGAGAAGGCAAAGGGGGTGGGCACTTAGGTGTGGGGAGAAATGACGTAGGAGGTGGGGAAGGGGAAGGGGTAACTGACAGGGCCAATAGCAAAGCTACACATCAGCAACAGCAGGGCAGAAGGAGGGCCAAACAGATCTTGCTGAGTCACACCTATACGGAAGTAACTGAAACAGGTCTCAGAACTTGTGCCATGCTCAGGTTTGTCCTCAAGGTCCAAACCAGGCTCAAAATGGGGCCCAACACTATCACTGCCCTGGAACCCACCCTCTCGCCCTGGGGACAGCGGTAGGAGGAGGAGAACACCCCCAGTGCCACAATATCAGGATCCCGTTCAGGCTGCCACCCAGGGCCAAGCCCCAGCCCAGAGCTGCCTCAGCCCTAGCTTGGCTTGGCAACATGGTGCCCAGTGCAGAAGGGCGGATGCTCTTGCTGCTGGGACGGCTGGTGTGAACCCGGGACCCCTGCATCCTACCCCTATGGCCGGGGTTGCCCCAGGCCATGCTTCCTGTATGGGGAGGCTTGTCCTGCGACTGTCAGCATTCCCCATGGAGCAGTATTGTAAACTCATTCGTTACTTTTATAGCCAATTAAGAGATTCTTTAGAATCTATATGTAGATATATTCATGTTGTCTGACTACCAGTACTTTTATCTCTGAGGCTGGACTGTTACTTCATTTTCTTGCCTTATTATCCTGGCTAGAATCCCCAGAGTCACACTACAATAGTGAGCATACATCCTTGATTTGCTCTTTGTCAGTGGGAGTGGGGGTGGGGATCATTCCTGCTGGCAGTAATTGAATTTTTCTTTTTGGCTATTGTAGCCGTACCCAATTAATCACTATTCAAATCAATCCTGTCAGTGACAGCAATCCTCACTACCCACCCCAATGATCTGTGTTCCCAAATGACATACACATACATATAGCATTTATATTTTTATATGACTCAAAGAGCTCAAAGGTTGGGTCACTTCATAACCTCCACATGACTAATCCACCCCCTCCAATATTCCCAAGTTATTACTTACTCTAATCTATACTCGATCTTTGTTGCCCTAGGCCCAGTCATGTAGCATTCCCCTGGCTCCTACATGGGAACTATGTTCTCTGTCCTCTCTGTCTGGCACCTCTCAGGCATGGCACCTTGACTCTTCTTCTCCCAGCATGGAGGATCTCCTTCTTCCTCCTTCCTCTCTCCCTTGCCTGGAAATCCTAAAAATATGCCCAGACATTAGCTTTCAGCATGTTTATTTACCAATCAGAACCAACTAGGGGTAGGATACATCAGATGTAAGTATGGGACACTGCAAACTGGTTTTTTTTTTGGGGGGGGGAACATAATTAGCATGAGAATACAAGCAGCTACACTTTATTACATAAATCTCTTCTCAGATTGAGGATGTTTCTCAAATTCTAATGTGTTGCATTATTACTGTGGTTTTACATTGAATTTTACATATGGTTTTTTGTTGAATTTGTTTGAAATGGTCCTTTTTATTTTGTTACTAGGTTGAATTACATTTTGTTAGTTCTTTAGAGTTTAGATAGATGATAGATAGATAGATAGATAGATAGATAGATAGATAGATAGATAGAACAGAGCCTATGTAATCTCAGACTCAAATTCAATATTTAGCTGAGACTGGCCTTGAACTCATGACTCTATGGCCTGCACCTCCCATGAGCTAGAATTGTAGCTCTGTGCTGCCACACCTTGCACATTAATTTGCTCTTCTTTTTATTATACACGTGGTCCTCTCTGTTTTAACCAGGTCTATTCTAATGCCACTAATCCAGTGGGTAGCTCTCTGTTGTATCTTTTGTAAATGATCTCCCACTCTCTGTTTATTGCTCGTTTATTGGCCTTTAGTTTAATAACTGGAATATTCTGTGGCAAAAATTCTATTTCTCTTTTGAGTAATCTCTTCAGAGCCAAGGACATCATTTATAGATTAGATATTCTATGAAGGGGTTTGCACTAGGAAAGTATAAGTAAAATCTACAGATGACTCTAGGGTAAATTTATCTTTTTCTCTAAAAGATTTTTGAGATTGATATTCTCATATTTATATTTTTCAGACAAAAAACTTCAAGCAAAATTTCTCAGAATTGTCTCCAAGTTTCCTACTAAGCTTTACTGCTGCTTTGGTGTGATCAATGCTGTTAATATAATTATTGTAATTGCCCTTTCTGTTGCTTTGTCAGGTAAGTGACTGACTCTCCAAATTCTGTGGCGTTCTGTCCACATTCGAATTGTCAGTTATACTTACTGACCACCGTGAGCCAGGCATTGTAGGAAGGGCTCTAGAGAAAACCCACTGGAAATTCCTGTTGTCTGGGAACTTAGGTTCCAGCAGGAAGATGCAGTGAAGGAACACACAGGCTATGGTGTTCACAGGAGGCCAGGCTCAGCATTCCTGGGAAGATGACATTAGCAAGCTCTAGAGAGAGATGCAAGAGACATAGGTACATTTGGGGGAACAAGGAGAGAAAATCTCCAAGGAGGATCCTCTAACAAGTTGTGAGGACGGAGAAGAAAAATATGGCGAGGATGGTACATTGCCTCCCCCCATAACCCATGATATTAGTTACTGGGCTCAACTGTATTTTGAAAGTATTAAATGAAGTAATGAATTTATAGGATTTTCATATCACATTGTTCAGACTACTGTAGTAAAATCTTGCTGTTAGCATTCTGTCTAAACTCCTCCCCACAGTTACCTGGCAACAGCCAGGTAGGCCTGACGCAATATAAAAGGGGCTGCTTGTCCCCTCCTGTCTCTCTTGATCTCTTGATCTCTTGCCCTCTTGCTCCTCCTCTCTCCCCATTCCCTCCCTCCCCTCCACATGGTCACAGCTAGCCTCTACTTCTCTACTCTCTTCCTCTCTCTGTTTTCTTTGCATCTACCTCTTAACTCCCCTCCCCATACCCTGAATAAACTATTCTATACTATACTGTTGTGTGGCTGGTCCCTCAGGGGGAAGAGATGCCTCGGCATTGGCCCGCTGAGGCACCTCCTTACCCCATACTTGACTACCCACCCATAGAACATATTCTTTCCCTCTTATCTTTTTATAAACATATCACTTGCACTGTCCTCTTAAGTGTGTGAATCATCCTTTACTGCAACATGTCCACACTGCAGACACTACCTACCCAGTAGTTCTCACTGCTATCTCAGCTATCAGGCTGACTGTAGTAGGTATCCATACAGAGTGCTTGCTGCTGGAGCAATCCCTACTGTAGTAAACAGTCATCCAAAGCACAGAAAGTGATGCTAGTGTAGAAGTGCACTTCCTGGGAGCCCAACTGTCAGTGAGCACCTGAGAGAGAGAGGGACACAGGCCCAAGGTGGGAGGCCTTTAGATAAAGGCCCATCGTACTCAGGAGAGGATTCCTACAGATCAGTTAGGAAAGCTACAATCAAATTCACACTCACAGCTGAGCTCAGGAGGGAATTCCAAAGAGAGAGAAGACATGCTTGTTATGATTCATTGTATTGTCTACATTTTAGTAAGAACGACAGAACAGATCTCAATCAAAAATAATACCTATGCTACTTGCCAGAGAAACTGGATTGGAGTT
>CM052700.1:18668544-18683800 GCA_028551405.1 Uromys caudimaculatus
ATTTTTCTGAATACTCAAGTAACTGGACATTCGGCCAGGCCCTCTGTGTGGCACAAGAGGCCCAACTAGCTCGATTTGACACCCAGGAGGAGCTGGTAAGAAATGGGCAGGGATTGGTTTGTCTGTTTATTCTGTTGAATATTGTATTGCCTTGAGATAGAGAGTTACAGATGAAACATGAGGAAGGATCCCATTCCAAGCACATAGAGGCATAGGGAATGTGTGAGTGTGTGCAATTTGCTAATTCTTGACTTCTGACTGAGATATTCAAGAAATATTCTCTCACTTAGTGTTCATAGTCAGCTGAAAGGTCAGATATGCCATTTTACTGGGATACGTGGTGGTCACATTTTCTTGTAAGAAGACACATGTTGCATACTGTTAATAACTGCAATGGGAGGTTAACCCAGAACTAACCTGGCCACAGAGAAATGTATTGTTACATTTGGTACTTTGATTCAAATGAGATACTTTAGAATGACAGATTTCAACTGGATTCATTGAGAACTGGGTACTAATACAGCTCCGAAATCTGTGACCCTCAGTTACACCCTCCTGTTATCTCTAGAGGAAGCTGTAGAGTGGAGAGACTCCAGGATCATCTGAAACAGAGACACAAGTGTTCACTTTCTCTGTTGACAGAATTTTCTGTGGAGATACAGAGGGTCTTCTAGCCACTGGATTGGCCTGCACCGAGTCTCATTGGAGCACCCTTGGAGGTGGACAGACAACACTGAGTATAACAGCTTGTACGTTTTCAGAATGTTTTTACTTCTAATGTGTTCAACTGTTGTGATGTGTGTGAGTGTAGCTATGTGGGTTGAAAGGCTGTTTCATGTGAAGCCAACTGTACCAGGAAGGAAGGAAGAAAAAAAATGAACCCTTGGGCTGGAGTTGCGTGTGGGCATAGGTTGTGTGCCTCATGAAACAGCCAGTCCTCAGCAGACTTCACATCCTGAAAATTTTCAATCAATTGGATACTCTCCCATCTACTACTCCCCATCATCTTCAAAGCATTTCCATAGTGTTATTTCACTCCAAGTATTTAGCAGGATGGTGGCATCTGGGGTAGATGCTGTCTGCTATCACCACATGAAATTCTTTCCTTGGTGATAACTGCCCTTGTGTGATATAGGCAGAACTGCTGGTGGCCAAGGGCTCTAAAACCATAGGAAGTTACTTCAGAACTGCAAGCCTGAGAATTATTAGTCCTCTGTTTGCATGGTTGTACCTGTTCACAGAAGCAGAGACTCCAGGGGCATTGAGAGTGTCCCCTAAGGACTTGTCCTCAAAGATCACTGGGGACAGCTCTTAAATGTTTGCATAGCCATTTTGAACAGATCCATTTCACTGGAAGGGTAAAGCAAAGGACCTTTCACGTCCATAATTAAAGACCTTCCAGCAATTTACTAAATTGTGTAATTTCTCCCACTTTTATACATGTATAAAAATTCTTCAAGAGAGCTTTGAAACTCACCCTTGTGAAGCTACCCTCTGCTGCTGTTCCTTTGAACATGGCAGCAGGCATTGTACACACAGTCCAGGGTTCAACATGGATAAGTGACAGAGGTGTGGTGATAAATCAAACCCTGAGGATGTAGAAGTCTCTAGGTGCAAAACTAGTGAGTGTGTTTCCGGTGGACTCTGCTTCTGATTCATATCATAAATAAGTGGTGAAGACGAGTGAGATGTGTTTGCAGGTGTGAATGCAATGACAGACTCTGCAGAAATCCTTTTCCTTTCTTTTTTTCTTTTCTTTTTTTTTTTTTTTTTTCTGTAGGGTTTCCATCCGAGGAGTTGAAAAGTATGGTTTCCTGAGTGACAGTGGGATCAGCAGTAGCAGGAACTACATAAAAAGGAAGTGGATTTGTAGCAAGACCACCAGCTACATCTTACAGTGCTAGAAGTTTTGTATCCTGGGTAAAGAGTATATTATAGCAATCATGAAGAACACATAGCATGCTAGCTACTATTGCTCCCTCCTTAACAATCTGCTAAAATTATTATAACCATTAGTTCATAATGTGTGGTGACATCAAAGATGACAACACTCTGAGGACTATTCATATGTGTGCTTGGGAGATCATGAATGGCTCTAAATTCAATAGGTATTCATGTATGAACTGGTACTCACATTCTATACATAAAATAAATCACATCAGTATTAGTAACTTCTACTTTATTTTCCCTGTTTCTTAATTCATTTATTTACATTTGAAATGTTACCTCCTCCCAGTTCCCCCTTCCAGAGTTTTTCACCACATACCTCCTCCTCTTTACTTCTGAGGGGGTTTTCCTCCCACCCTACTTGGCCATTCCCCTACTCATCCCCACCATGGGCATCCCCCTTGTCTGGGGCATCAGGTCTCTACAGGATTAGGTGCATTCTCTCCCACTGAGGCCAGGCAAGGCAGTCTTCTGCTGCATTATGTCCTGGGGAGTCATGGACCAGCCCATGTATCCCCTTTGGCTGGTGGCTTAGACTCTGGAAGCTCCTGAGGGTCCAGGTTAGTTGACACTGTTGGTCTTCCTATGGAGTTGCCATCCCCTTCAGCTCCTTAAATTCTTCCCTTATCTCTCTTGTAGGTGTCCCTGATCTCAGTCCAATGATTGGCTGTGAGTATCTGCATCTGTCTCAGTCAGCTGCTGGTAGAGCCTCTCAGAGGATGCATCAGTGTGGCTAGTATGAAGATGAACAATCCCCTGAGGGGGGAGTGAGAATTATAGGAAAGACAGAAAAAAGATGCATGAGACAGATAACAAGAGGGTTGCAGGTCAATACCATGCCAGCCCCAAGTGTATTTCTCATAGGCGTCTTATGTATACTTCAGTACCGTGGGAAGCAAAGCCACAAGCTAACAGAAACAATTTTGTTCAAATATATATAAGACATTAGTTTTCACCAAAAATCTTCTTATTTTTGCCAAGGTCAATAGAATCTTTAGCTCTTAGTCTTGAGCCTCAAGTGCACCTGTTCTTATTGTTTTATGCCTCAGCAGGCCAGGAAATCTGCCAACAGGCCCTGACCTGTCTTGACTCTGCCTGGCAGGCAGACTTTCTCTCTTTTTTTCTCTGCTTCAGAGAAGTGGCAAGCAGCTCCTGCTTTCACCACCTTTTTATTTTATACAAGTTTAAGCTTTCTTAGCTTTTGGAGCAGAAAGACTGTGCCTATCTTAGGTGTTCCCTCAATAAATGTGGATCTTACCCATCATTGGTACATGAATCTTTGTATTTCCATCCTGTCTTAGGTTGATCTACCTTTGTGAGAATTTTATCTGTCTTTGACCAGTCTCTGTAATGGGAGGTGGAAGCTACTAGGTTACTGTTTTGAACCATACATGATGGAGATCTATACAGATGCTTAAAAATGAGCAGAGGGCAATGTTAAGTGATAATTATTGTTATCTTATAAATATTCAAGGCAAGTGCTGAAAAGGCCAAGTGAGTCAATGAGACTAGGAAGGCAAGCTCTTTCTTAATTGTTTAACCATTTAGAGGCAACTTTTGCAGCATGGAATTGTAGGGGTTTAGCATCTTTAGACAAATCATTGAGTTTATTTAAAGTGTTTTAAATTTTACCTAACATTTTAAAACTTGATCTGTATATTAACGTTCTGAAACATAAACTGGAAGCATGACAAATGAAGGTTGATGAAATACCATAGTAGAAATTTCTTTTGCAATGTATCTTGTATCTTGTACAAGATATATAATTAGTTATTTTATAGTCATAGTGAGTTATATTCAATCTGAACTCATAATTATTAACAGCAGGTTATATTAAACAAATCTCTAGACAGAAAAACATTTGCCCAATCATCAACACTTGAGACAAGAATACACAAGCTGTTACAGAACCTTACAAGAGACATGGGGTTGTTTTTAGAGTGTACCTAGGGTCCCCCCTCTACCTCCTCCTCATTTTATCCTGTAGACTGGGAAAATGGATGTTGGATCTCTCTTTTGTATCTGTTTCCTGTTGACATTAGGATGCTGCAAAATGACCCAGGAGGGCTTACATGCTAGTTAAAGGCTGGGCAATGGGGCATTTATCAAAAGCATCTGTTTATCTAATCCAGATGAAAGACAGGGAGCAATCCCATTGGCTGAACTATTTGTCATCAGCCTTCAGCAAGTCCAGATTTGAGCAGCTCCACAGCTGATCACTAGAGTCTATCAGCCAGGTGAAAATCTGCAGAGACAAATACAGTCTAGGAACAGAAATTAAAATTGTCTAGGAATTGTGGAAGTTAAGAAATTCCAAGAGCAAGGGAGAATTCTATTTTCAAGAACAGGCAGGCATACTTATCTGGAATCCATTTGATCTGTGACAGGCAGATCTAAGTCTTAGGACTCTTGATTCTCTGTGGCTATGTGAACTTTAGTTTATATAAGAATATATATTAGTATTTACCATTGTATTGAAATCTATGTTTTAGGAAAAGTAGTTAACAGGTGTCTGTTATAAAAGCTATAGGTTTATATCTGTAAATATATAAATTGAACAGAAATGTTTTTAGCATGATGAGATGTATCTTTTAAGTTTACCTTCAGAAAACAACTAAAGGGAAATTAAAATTTTGAGCTTACAACTGAATTGTAACGTGTGAATGTTTCATTAACTTATCAGAATTTGATAGATCAATGTTAAAATTTTCAACTTTGAAATAAAAGTTTGTGGAGGGAACATAAAACACCTCCCATTTCTTCCTTTTTAAAAATTCATTTCTTACATCTCTATAACTTGCATTTATATACCTTAAAACATCTTCTTAGCCCCTCCAACATTTATTACTTATATTTACCAGCTTTTGTTAGGGAAGACGTTGGAACTTGAATTTATGTAACTCTGTTTTGACATCTGTAAGAACTCTGATGATTTTTCTCAAACGAACATGTCATAAAAAGGATCATGAAGCCAAGTTCTGCTACGCCCAGTGTGGGGCTTAAACCCACAACCCTGAGACTAAGAGTCTTAGGCTCTACCAACTGAGTTAGCTGAGTTCTTTTATCCTGTGGAAAAACACAAACATGTTTTCTTCCCCAGATTAATACCAGATCAGTACTGTGTCATATGTCAATAAGTGGATCCTTACCTTTCACCTAGGCATAAGTATGCCTACTTGTAGGATGTCATAAACGCTTAGCAGCAGAGAATCCCTTGGCATCCAATATTAAAAAATTCAAAATAAAAGTGAAGGAGTATACAACCCCCCTTTTTTATTTTAAGCAACTGATTTCATGGGATTGTTCCATAATTCTCTGTCCTTGAGGACATGTGAAATTATGTATTTTATATAGATTTTAGCCCATATTTTATAGATTGAACTTATATTTAATTCATATTTTAATGCATATAATTGATATGTATATAATTATATAAATTATGTATATAATTTTCATTTTTAAGTATGTCATTAGCATTTAATGTATATAATTGTTAACTGTATGTAATGTATACACTAATGTATGTAAATCAAAATAGTGTTATAAGTTATATTAAATGTATATAATACATATTCATCTTGTATAACTTATATTTAACATATAATTTTGTTTTAATATGATAATGTATGTATATATATGTATATATATGTGTGAATATGTATGTAGTTATTAAGACGAGTTATCATCTGAGGACATTTGACTAAAGTATATAGTTTATAAACATGTTGTAATGTACATAATTTCTGACTTGTATGATATATGTTAGTTTATATACTTTGTATTTGGGATTACCTGCATGAAAACCAGGAATCCTAACTGCTTGCTCACACCAGAGCTAAGATGTCTGCTGTGCTGTCTGCTGCAGAGCCCCAGAAGGGGACTTCTGCGTGGCTCATCCACTTTCAACAGGCTGCTGTTGCCTGAGTCTCCACACCCCTGGGGGTTGGTGGATGTCCCCCTGTGAGTGCACAGCATCAGAACCAGGAGTGTGGGTGCCCCTGGCCTGCTAGTGGCTACTGCCAGTAACATCTCTGTAACCCAGTTCTCAGGTTTCTAAATATATTGTATCTTCCTCCAGAAATGAAGGAGAAACATTCTCTACAAGATCTAAAAAATGACGTAGTTGCTGTTGTTCTATTTTAACGAAGTATATGATACAAAAACATTAAGCCGCTTCCAATTCCCTTTTTTTTTTTTTTTTTTTTTTTTTTATTTTTACTTTTACTTCTTCTGAGTTTCCTTATCTGTATTTTTCTATGTCATTTACTCCCAGGATATTCTCACCACACCTTTACCTTATCTGAGTGCTTGGTTTTTTTTTTTGTTTTGTTTTATTTATTTATTTGTTTATTTATTTTGGTATCCACCACTTAATCCCCATACTCACAGAGAGTCCCTATTTGAGTGCCACCTATACTGGTCTGGCTGATCTGAAGAAAAACAGTCCTCTGAGGGGGGAGTGAGGAGGATTATAGGAAAGAAAGAAAAAAGATGCAAGAGACAGATAACAAGAGGGCTGCAGGTCATTCCCATGCCAGTAGCAAGTGTATTTCACATAGCCTTCTTAAACTGTAGTCCCATGGGAAGCAAACCCACAAGCTGACAGGAAACAATAATGTTGAAATATATAAAAGGCATTCATTCTCACCCCCAAAATCTCCCTATTTCTACTACCAAGGTCAATAGAATCTTTAGCTCTTAATCTTGAGCCGCAAGTACACCTCTTCCTGTTGTTTCATGCCTCAGCAGGTTGGGAAATCTGACTACAGATTTCCTGAGCTGTCTTGGCTCTGCTTGGCAGGCAGTCTCTCTCTCTCTCTCTCTCTCTCTCTCTCTCTCTCTCTCTCTCTGTCTCTTCTCTGCTCGAGAGAAGCAGAAAATGGCTCCTGACAAGATGCCAGCCATTGTAGGCTCCTGTGTGCAAGCACAACATAGCAACATGGCATCAGTAATAGTGTCAGAGTTTGCTTCCTGCCCATGGGATGGATCACAAGTTGGGTTGGTCACTGGATGGCTTTTCCTTCAGTCTCTGCTCTATTTTGTCCCTGTATTTCTTTTAGACAGGAATAATTCTGAATCAAAAAGTTTGAAGGTGGTAACCTCTACTTTTATGACCAGATATGAAATTTTTTCCCCATTAGGTCTTTATTTGAACAACTGGGACCTTAAAAAATCAAGGGCAAATAACGATGTGAAATGATTCTATTATCACAAGAAGATGATTATTGTTCTGTGGCCTTCAAAATCTTTTTAGAATCAACATAATTTTACAAAATTCAATGACCAACATGAAGGGAGTCCTAGACAGGATTAAAACCAATATTAATATTATTAATTTAATCAATAAGGAATGTTTGTCAACGTACTTTAAAATTTATTTCTAAGTTTTCCTATAGTTAAAGTGGACTAAAAACATGTTACAACCAGTCATTTTACTGTCTTATTTAATTTTTTGAAAATTTCAAAGAGTATGTCATTTAAATTTTATTCTTTAATAGATTCATTTACTAGCAAGACACAGTAAATTACTGAGCATTCTTAAGTGTTATATTTATTGCAGTAGTTTACATAATATTAAATTATAAGAACAAAATATTATAGTTTTTATTTGATCATTCACTACCTTGCACTGACAAATCCCAAAAGGGTCAAAATATCAGGTCACATGCTTTTCTCTCTCTCTCTCTCTTTTTCTTTTTTAGCTCTGTCATTATAACTGTATTAATAATATAGATTAAACCCTCTCATACATGTTTGGCAAACATCCACTACTAATCTGGGTCCACATCTATATATCTATATCTCTCTCTATATATATATACATATATACATATTGTAACAAGGACTATGTGTAATCTCCAGATTGTTGGAATTAGGGCTATTTATTAAAGTATATATCCAGAGCCAGTGATATGACTCAGAATGTGATGCTACCCTGTCACTAAACCTGACAACTTGAGTTTGGCACCTGGATTCACAGGGTAGAAGAAGGGACCCAATCACATAAAGTTGTCCTTTGATCTTCAAACTTATGCTTTTCTCATACAGGATTTTTTTTTTAATTTAATAAAAAATATAAAGTGTTAGGAGGTAGTTCTCCTGAGTGTGCCATTCAGGAATGAGTTCCATCTTGCTGGCAGGATCAAAACTGAGTTCATGTTCCCAGGTCCCACAACCCAACTCCTATCCTCTTTCATGTTTTGTGTTTGTCTGTGACCCAGCACAGGGTGTAAAGAGGAAAGATGTCGCTATTCCCTTATCTAAACAAAGACACACAGGTCAAACTAGGCACACAAGTCATAAATATACTGCTTGTCTTGACTGAACTGACTTCATGCAGCTTGCTCACTCCTTGTTTTCTGCTATGTCTCTCTCAGTGAAGCAAAGATCAGCAAAGATGGAGAACAAGAAGCATTGCAAAGCTGGCTATGCAAGCAAGCCATGACAAGTCCCCCTCACAGACCATTGGGTCCTATTTATATTCCCTCCAAACATCACGTGTCCTCCACCAGTCTTGCCTCACCATGTGTCTCGCCTTAGGACAGGAGTCTGTCTTAGAAAAACCCCACGTGACTCTGTATCAGCTGACATCACTCTGTCAATTGGTCTGAGTTCAAGGAAGTGGCAAGAAGCTGCAAAAACTTCTTGAGAAGTTTTCTATGTGTTTCTCTCTATGGAGTAAGGACAAATGGAGCTCAACAATGATGTAAGGCAAACCAATACATCATGCTGTCGTTAGTGAAGAATCCTTCATCATGTGTCCTTTTGCATACTTGCTTTAGCATAACATCTTTTCACCAGTGTCTGCTTCAGGGAATTGTTCCTTCATGTGTCTGCTTTAGCAAAATATCCTTTCACTTGTGTCTGCTTCAGGAAAATATCCCTTCATGTGTTTGACCCTGCAAAACGCCATCTGAGACAACTGACTTTCCAAAGAATCCTTAAGTTTCAACTTCAGGTCCTGTCTGGGGATTATCTATGACCTAGACATCTCAACTTGACTTGTCAACCTGGCTCATAAGAAGGAAGCCCAGGAAGGCTACATTTTGTAACTCTCCTTCCTCCTTGTGAAAGCTGTCATTAGGCAATGCATGGGGAAAAATCCCCAAGCCTCAGGTGACTCATTAGAGGAAAAAAAAATACAGGAGGGCAAAGGACTAGGCTCAAATGAGGAGGAAGACCCTGAGAATTGTCAAGTAGTTTATTTAGCCAATGGAATAGAAATGAAATGGAATAGAAGAACAGTGGAATAGAATTGAAGACCCAGAAATGAGCCCAAATACCTATGGTCACTTGATCTTTGACAAAGGAACTAAAACCATCCAGTGGAAAAAAGACAGCATTTTCAACAAATGGTGCAGGTTCAACTGGCAGTCAGCATATAGAAGAGTGCAAATAGATCCATTCTTATCTCCTTGTACAAAGTTCAAGTCCAAGTGGATCAAGGACCTCCATATAAAACCAGATACACTGAAACTAACAGAAGAGAAAGTGGAGAAAAGTCTCAAACACATGAGCACAGGGGAAATTTTCCTGAGCAGAACACCAATGGCTTATGCTCTAAGATCAACAGTAGACAAATAGGATCTTGTAAAATTGCAAAGCTTCTTAAGGCAAAGGACATTGTCAGTAGGACAAAACAACAACCAACAGATTGCGAAAAGCTCTTTAACAATCCTACATCCCATAGAGGGCTACTATACAATATATCAAAGAACTCGAGAAGTTAAGACTCCAGAGAATTATATAGCCCTATTTACAAATGGAGTACAGAGATAAACAAAGAATTTTTAACTGAGGACTATCAAATGGCTGTGAAGCACCTAAAGAAATGTTCAACATCCTTAGTCATCAGGGAAATGCAAATCAAAACAACCCTGAGATTCCATATCACACCAGTTAGAATTGCTAAGACCAAAAAACTCATGTGACAGCAGATGCTGGTGAGGATGTGGAGAAAGAGCAACACTCCTGCATTGTTGATGGGATTGCAAGCTGGTACAACCACTCTGGAAATCAGTCTGGTGCTTCCTCAGAAAATTGGACATAGTATTACCTGAGGACCCAGCTATACCACTCCTGGGCTTATACCCAAAAGATGTTCCAACATATAATAAGGATTCATGCTCCACTATGTTCATACCAGCCATATTTATTTATAATAGCCAGAACCTGGAAAAAACCCAAATGTCCTTCAACAGAGGAATGGATACAGAAAATGTGGTATATTTACACAATGAAGTACTACTCAGCTATTAAAAACAATGAATTCATGAAGTTATTAGGCAAATAGATCAAACTAGAAAATATCATCCTGAGTGAGGTAACCCAATCACAAAAGAACTCATATGGTATGCATTCTCTGATATGTGGATATTAGCCCAAAAGCTTGGAATACCAAAGATACATTTCATAGACCACATGAAGCTCAAGAAGAAGGAAGATCAAAGTGTGAGTGCTTTGGTCCTTCTTAGAAGGGGGAACAAAATACTCATGGGAGCAAATACAGAGACAAAGTGTGGAGCAGAGACTGAAGGAAAGGCCATCCAGAGACTGCCCCACCTGGTGATCCATCCCATATACAGTCATCAAACCCAGACACTATTGAGGATTCTAAGAAGTGCATGCTGACAGGAGCCTGATTTGGCTGTCTCTTGAGAGGTTCTGGCAGAGCCTGACATATACAGAGATGAATGCTCACAGCCAACCACTGGACTGAGCACAGCATCCTCAATAGAGGAGTTACAGAAAGGACTGAAGGAGCTGAAGAGGTTTGTAATCCCATAAGAAGAACAACAATATCAACCAACCAGAGCTCCCAGGGACTAAATCACCAACTCAGGAGTACACATGGAAGGACCCATGGCTCTAGCCATATATGTAGCAGAGGATGACTTTGTCAGGCATCAATGGGAAAAGAGGTTCTTGGTCCTGTGAAGGCTTGATGCCTCAGTGTAGGGGAATTTGAGGGCAGGGAGGCAGGAGTAGGTGGGTGGGTACACACCCTTATAGAAGTAGGATGATTGAATAGTAGTTTTCTGGGGGAGATTGGGAAAGTGGATAATATTTGAAATGTAAATAAAGAAAATATCCATTAAAAAACCCCAACAAAACGCTATGCTCACATACAAGGGTCCGCACCAGGAGGAGGGAGCACAAGCATGGACTGAGTCCCCTGGTCCCAGTTCCTGCGGTGGCTGGTGGCCATCTGGGCTGCATGCCAGCAGACAGGGATGGGAGCACAGGCCACCTTGGCTACTCTCCCCCTCCAAGCCCAATTCTGGCTGCGGCACGATTCAGAGACTGTGGTCACGGTGCGATCCCTGAGAGGCCAGCCTGTAGGCATGCACCCTGTATCTAGTCAGGTCCTGGCCATAGTGCAATCTCCAAGGCTGTGGTCAGCACACGCCCCACCGCCTGGCCCAGAGAGCAGATCTCTTCCCGGGCTAAAATTGTTACAGCTCTAGAGACAAAAGCCTTCAGATGCTGGGGCAGCTTTGCACGTTTATTCCTTCTCGATGGCAGGTGACAAGCATGAGGGGAGGGGATGTTTGGGTTATAGCGTTCCCAGAGGTTCCCCCAAAGCTCTTTAAGCATGTGTACATCTGGTTCTACAAGCCCAGATTCATTGACATAGAAGCAACATTCCTACCCCAACAACACACAAGTCCCTCCCTGTTCTGCAGTCAACAAGTCCAGGGCTCTTCGGTTTTGGAGAGCAACTCCTGCTAAGGAGGTTATCTGATGTTGTCTCAAGGCTGTCTGCAGTAGAAGTCATCACCTGATCGAGCTTGTCCTGGAAGTCGCTGGCCAGATGTATTTGGACTAGGACTGCTCCAGTGGTTCCTGTTGCACCCAGTGAGACAGCAAGGCCTAGTCCGATGAGCAGAGGGATGAAGATTTCTTTCTTCTTTTGGCTTCCTCCCATCTACAGAGCGAGTTCTTCAGGTTTGTAGAGATAGACCCGGGGGACAATTATCACAGGGGTGCAGGAGCCTTGAAAAGAGGGGTTAATACAGGCACCGGTAGTGCCTTCGCACCAGAGGAGGGCAGGAAGGTTAATGCACACTGATTTAGTGATGGTGATATCACAGACACATGTAAGATGAAGTTTTGAGGAGGGTCCTACAAGGCAAAGAGGGGGCACAGGTCAAGGAGGGGAATGTCCTGTGCTTTTCTGGTGGGTAGAGATCCCTGAAGGTCATGAAGGGAAATGTTCACGGGAACAGCTGTTAATAATGGTCGAGAGAGAGAGAGGCACAGAAAAAGCATTGGGAGGATTTGGGGTGGACGGTTAGGGGAAGGAGGTCAGCTGTATATTGGATGTACTGTGGCCAGGAGAGGGTAACTTGGAGATCCTTCTGAGATTGAATTTCCTGTTGGATAATATTAACATGAGTAAAGACTGATTTGGAGGCAGGAACAAGTTCACGGGAGATGTGCAGGTCAGATACCAGGTATTTGGCAAATCCAGTGGGGTAAAGTTTACCCATGACTCCGGTTCACCAATGTTCATTTCATGGATTGCTGATAGAAAGCTGAAAATGAGTTTTGAGGTTGGCAAGCATGGTGCCACCATGACTGGTGGATTCCATTCTGCAGCTCCAGTATCTGCAACTTCCATATGTGGAGACTTCCTAGATACATTCACCTGTATTTCAGTAAGGGAAGCAAAGAAAAGGGCTGGGAATAGTGGAGATAGAGTCCTGATGTAGAGGGTCTCAATCTTGGTTCAACATCCTTCAAGTGGACAGTCCTGGGTCCTTATAACCTTGTTGTGTCCATTGTAGGTTCCCCTAGCAAAGAATCTCCAGTGGTAGGTGTTGCAGAGGTTAGAGAGAGGCTGGGCAGAAGCAGAGTTAGCATGAAGAATGACAAAAACAGCCAAGAAAACAGAGGAAAGGGGGGCTTGTAGAGGGCACATGGCCTGGGCACCAGTTATCAGGTCATGGATATCCTTCCAGGAGATCTTCTGGTTGTGGCGATTCCTCTGCTTCCTCCGCCTCTTCCGTCTCTGATCTGTCAGCGAGAGGCAGGCCATCTTCTTGGTTGGTGGGGTGATGTCGGACATTTCTGGCAGGGACACAGATAGGTTTAGACTGGTCCTGTGGAAACACACAAACAAAACCCCTCCAGTTATAAGGAGGGGGTATGGTCCCTTCCAAACTCCATCCAAAGGATCTCGCCATAGTACTAGGATTGAGGGGGTTAATTCAGATGTGTGCCAATGGAGGGAGATAGGAGGGTGTTTGGAGCCTCTGTAGATGCTAAATATGTTTAGGGTAGTCAGAGTCATCATTAATGTACATTAGGGGAATAGGTGGTTGTCTTTTGTTTTAGGAGTTGGGCCTTTAGTGTTTGATGTATTCTTTCTATTATTCCTTGGCCCTGAGGGCTGTGGGGAATTCCTGTATGATGGGCAATTTCCCAGCGTGTACAGAAGGTTTTGAATTGAGAGCAGGTGAAGGCAGGGCCATTATCAGTTTTTATCTGTTGAGGAATGCCCATGATGATAAAGGTGGAAAGTATATGGTAAATTAACCTTTTTGTGCTTTCACCTGTTTGGGCTGTAGCCCATATAAAATGGGAGTATGTATCTATGGTGACAAAAACATATTTCTGTCTGCCAAATTGGGGGATATGGGTGACATCAATTTGCCATAAGGCATTGGATTTAAGGCCTCAGGGATTGGTGCCCATCATTTGTAAAGCTGGGGTGGTAATGAGGGATGCACAAGAGGAGCATGTTTTTATTATCCTTTGGAGTTGAGCGAGAGGGATGTGGGGGAAGGGGGCATGAAGCCCCTTTATGTTTGTGTGTGTGTGTGTGAGTGAAATTGGCCTGCTTGTTCATCGGAGGCCATGAATATCCCTGTTGAGGCAGTTGGGTCATCGAGTGCATTTCCCTCAGATATAGGGCCTGGTAAGTGACTGTGAGATCAGACATGCTGGATGTAGATGGGGGAGGCCCTTTCCTGTACGAGGGTGGAGACTTGTATAAGTAGAGGGGAAAGTGGCTTGGCATCTAGTTTGATGAAGGACCTTGACAACTAGGGAAGCAAATTGATAGCATATACACTGTCTGAGAATAGGTTAAGGGGCCCTTGACTTCTTTTAGGGCTAGATAGATGGCATATAATTCTTTATATTGAAGGGAGTGAAGGGGTAGCTCTTTGAACTGGAGGATTGGGGGTTCATCCTTGTGATAATAGTATATTACTGCCGCAGCTCCCCTCTTTCCTCCATCAATAAATATTGAAGGGGCTCCTGATATGGGCTCTTTTGAGAATAGTTTGGGGGGCAGCCATCAATCACAACAGAGTGAGGGCAGAGGCCCATTTTTATCAGGATAATGGTTCTCAATTTTCCCTGTGAACCCTGTCAAGCTAATAGCAAAGCGGGAGTGATTCTTAATTAGCCACTGGATGTCGGAGAGGGAGAAAGGGGTGACAAGAACGTCAGGTTCTTTCCCTAGGGTTTGCAGAGCTCTATCCCTGCCATTTTTAATCATGCAAGCAAGTACATCCACCTCATTTAAAATTTGGGGTGCACCACCCATTGGGGTGTGGAGCCATTCCAGTATCCCCTGAGATTGGTCAAGGGCTCCCACAAGTGTAGGGGAGGAGTTAAAGATAAGGAGCTGTATAGGTATTGTTGGGTCATAGCTAGCAAGAGCCGTATCTTTTAGGGCTTCATTGACAAAATTTAGAGCTTGAACTGCTTCTGGGGACAGTATTCTTGGGGAGGAGGGACTTTTGTCTCCTTTCAGGAGTTTGAAGAGGGGTTGAAGGGTGCTTGTGGGAAGGGGGAGCTAGGGCCGAAGCCAATTGAGGTTGCCTAAAAGCTCTGGAGAAAAGCAAGAGTTAATTTTTGAGAGAAGGAAAGGGTGGGCTCGAGGGGACATATTGAGGTAAGGGAGATCTCTGTTCCTAAAAATGTAATGTATTGAGTTAGTTGGATTTTATGAGGGGCTATTTTGAATCATAGGGCAGATAGAGAAGGTATTAGCTGGTCCTTAAGTTGGGAAGGGGAAGTAGAAGGGGCTCTCCAGATCAATATGTCATCCATGTAATGATAAATATTGAGTCCCCCCCTTTTTTTTTTTTTTTTGATACTTTATTTACATTTCCGATGATTCCCCTTTTCTTTGGAAACCCCGTGTCCCCTCCTCCATCCCGCCTCTGTGAGGGAATTCGTCCTCCCACCTACCCGCCCACCCATTCCCATATTCCCACCTTGACATTCCCTTTTACTGGGGCCACTAGCACCCTCAGGCCCAAAGTCCTCTCCTTTCTCCCTGGTGGCCATC
>CM052700.1:18684300-18702173 GCA_028551405.1 Uromys caudimaculatus
GTTGGTGAACTGGAGTCATGGGTAAACTTTACCCCACTGGACTTGCCTAATACCTGGTAGCTGACCTGCACATCTCCCATGAACTTGTTCCTGCCTCCAAATCAGTCTTTACTCATGCTAATATTATCCGACAGGAAATTCAGTCTCAGAAGGATCTCCGAGTTACCCTCTCCTGACCACAGTACAACCAATATTCAGCCAACCTCCTTCCCCTAACCATCTACCCCAACTCCTCCCAGTGCTTTTTCTGTGCCTCTCTCTCTCTCAACCATTATTAACAGCTGTTCCCATTAACATTTCCCTTCACGACCTTCAGGGACGCCTACCCACCAGAAAAGCACAGGACAGTCCCCTCTTTGACCTGCACCCCCCTCTTTGCCTTGTAGGGCATTCCTCAAAACCTCATCTTACATATGTCCATGATATTACCATCACTAAATCAGTGTGCGTTAACCCTCCTGCCCTCCTCTGGTGCGAAGGCACTACTGGTGCCTGTATTAACCCCTCTTTTCAAGGCTCCTGCACCCCTGTGATAATTGTCCTCCAGGTCTATCTCTACAAACCCGAAGACCTCGCTCTGCAGATGGGAGGAAGCTGAAAGAAGAGAGAAATTTTCATCCATCTGCTCATTGGACTAAATCTTGCTTTCTCACTGGGTGCAACAGGAACTTCTGGAGCAGTCCTTGTCCAAACAACATCTGGCCAGTGACTTCCAGGACAAGCTCAATCAGGCGATGGTTTCCACTGCAGACAGCCTTGAGTCAATGTCTCATAACCTCCTTAGCAGGAGTTTCTCTCCAAAACCAGAGAGCCCTGTTCTTGTTGACTACAGAACAGGGAGGGACTTGTGTGTTGTTGGGGGAGGAATGTTGCTTCTATGTCAATGAATCTGGGCTTGTAGAACAAGATGTACACATGCTTAAAGAGTTTTGGAGAAACCTCTGGGTGCACTATACCCCAAAGACCCCCTCTCCTTGGTACTCTAACCCATTAGTAGCTTGGCTTCTTCCCCTCCTTGGTCCCATACTAGCCTTTGGAACCTTCCTTCTCTTGGCACCTTGCCTCATTCAGTTTCCAAAGCACCAGATGGGTAGCATTGCAAAGTTCACCGCCAATCAGGTCTTGGTTCAATATCAAACTGTTCCCAATATGGGAGACAGTTATTCTGATGACACCTCTCCCTTATAAAAGAAAAAGAGGGAGCTGTGGGACAGTGGTCTGTGGCGGGCAATCTGACACCCAGTTGAGCACAGGCTAAAAATTCTGGGAAACCCCGTGAAATTTTTTCACGAGGAACCAGATTATGTTTTGGGCCACCGCTCCCGGAAGACTCCTACAAAACAGCTACTGCTTTCACAACCCCTGTATAGAGAGAGGCCTGGCATGTGAGTCTTGTCACATAGAAAGCAACTCTGAATCCCCCACAAGCAAATGAGGCACCACAAAGTCCACAAACCAGGCCAATGGAAAGTATCAGTTACCAAACCCCTGAGCCCTACCAAACAGTATATCAGAGCATCCTGACCTGAGTAACTCTCTCACTCTCTCCTCCACCTGCCTGCCCTACCCACTCCAGCACATGTCAGTCGCCCACCATCCAGAAGGAATAAAGGTGCAAAACTTCTCCGGTGTCCAAGAGCCTTTTATCCCATGAGCTGTAACACTTTTGGCCTGAAAGAGATCCGCTCTCTGGGCCAAGCGGTGGAGCATTCACTGACAGCAGGTGGGTCTGTTGGGGGTCACGCCACAGCCAGAACCAGGCTCAGAGCGTGAGAGTAGCAAAGGCAGCTCACACTCCCATCCCCACCTGTGCTCCCTCCCATGGGCCACTTGAAACCAAAACCCTTCTGGGGGGGGTGGGAATAAAAAGTACTCCATGTTTGTGTCTTGTCTGTACCACACTTGTTCTGTCGGAGGACAGGTCCACTGTGTTCTGTGCATCAGCTTTATGTTTTAGAGCAGGGAAGGGCTACAGGAAATGTCCAGTCAAAGAGAAGCATGCTTCCCATAGGTTACCTGGTCCACCTCCTACAAGGACCCATACCACCTACCCTACATACTATGTAGGACACATACCACCTACCCTACATACTATGTCGGATGCATACCACCTGCCCTACATACTTTGTAGGACATATACCACCTGTCACACATACTATGTAGGAGCCATATCACCTACCCTACATACTATGTGGAACACATACCACCTGCCACATCCTACCCTGAACACATATGTTTATCCTCTCTAGCACATAGTACTCCACTTAGCAAAAACCTGCCTTCATCTGGTGCATTTTGTACCTAATGCTTTTCACCATCTGCTCCTTCTTCCTCCTCCTCCATCCCCTCCTCCTTCCTTTCCAACTCATGAGCCTCTCTTGAGTCACCAGGACACAGGTGGTATCAACACCTTTCATATTTCCAAGGCTCTTGTGCTGAGCTGTTCCCACTATTCACTATTCCCTTAGGGATCTCTTCCTACCACAGACTCCTAAAGAAGTCCCAGGGGCCACATGCAGTGGGCTGGGGAAGCCTTCCTGCCATGACAGTCATTGAGCTTATCTGATCAAAGGCCAAGTTCTCATGTGTGGGGGTTGATCTTTGGGTAGAAACATTTTCCTGGAAGAGTTTGGCCTCCTGCCTACTTTTCTGAAGTCAAAGGTGATGCTGTGTTGATGGGAGACCCCAACAGAAACTGGCATCTGTGTTCTCCTGCTCTGGAAGGGGGATGTAGAAAAGGTGATGGTTCATGCAGCCCTGGAGTTTGAAGTCTTCCTCAGTGTGGACAGCAGATGGTCAGCAAAACCTAACTGGTCATTTTTTCTAAAGGCTGAAGAATGTGATCTATGCACACAATACTCCCTGTCTAACTGTCCCTGGGGAAAGCAAGCTTGTCTGTTGCTATGTTTTGGTGGTTGTGAATTCTGTTGCAATAACACTATTTCTGTATGTTATCCTTCAGATATGCACTCCATGGCAAATTGCTGGATCATTTGGTTTTCTTTATCATTGACTCATTCAATCAGTCTGTCATTGATTGCATATTTAATAATCCATTTGTTTCTTTGTTTCT
This sequence comes from Uromys caudimaculatus, assembly GCA_028551405.1. Lineage (NCBI taxonomy): Eukaryota > Metazoa > Chordata > Mammalia > Rodentia > Muridae > Uromys > Uromys caudimaculatus. The sequence goes on from CM052700.1 coordinate 18,687,374, forward strand.
TTAGTAATGGGCTCTATTGTCTTCACAAAAGCTCAGCCATTTTGCATTCCCAGTAGCTGTATACCAGCTTCAAGTTCGTCAAAAACAGGCTCAACAAGCTTCTCTTCTTTCTCTCCTTTCCATCCAGTCAATGCCTCTGACCACTTTTGCATATATCAGTCCAAGTGGAGTTAAAAGTGCTCTCAAAAGCCAGGTGTAACAGAGCATGCCTTATGTGGATCTGTGAGTTTGGGGCCCACTAGACTTACAGAGTGAATTCTAGGACAACCAGAGCTACATAGAGAAACCCTGTCTCAAACAAAAAGTGTTTTCCACACATTTATAGGCGAGTATAATGCAGATATCAGTGGTCACTATCAGGGAGAACAAGATGAAATGAACCCTTGACTGTTCAACCCAACAGCAGTGAGTCAATATTGGGAGAAGCCATGCCCTGAGATGGAACCCTGTGTGTGGGAACAGAGTGGCGATAAGGACAGAACTGGACTTTCTCCAGACTCCATAGTTATTCTCCAGAGAGGCAAGAACCTTTCAGTGTCCTAGTGTCTCAAGGGAGTGTTTTGCCTGTGAATTCTTCCTGAGCTGATGAAAGGAAGCAGTGCTCAGGGCTTCTGTCATGGTTTGAAGGTGAATTGTCCCTTCTAGGCTAACATGCTTAAACACTTTGTCTGCATCTCATGGGGCTGTTTGGTGATGTTTGGGACCTTTGGGAAGTTGCTACTAGGTAGAGAAACCTGATTGCTGCAGGTGGGGTCTGAGGTTCATATTGCAGTCTCAAGCGCAGCTCTCTGCATCCTGGTTAGTGTCAAGAATAAGTGGTTGACACACAGTCCTGTCACCACAGGTCAGTGCAATGCTGAGGACTCCTCACTATCTGAACAGCTTCTGTTATTCATCTTCTTTTCCAGAACAAAATGACTTCTTCTAACCAAAGCACCCGTTATTCATCCTTTGCCCCCAAAAGCATTATGACTGTTTGTAACTACAAAGAGCAAATGGATTTGATTAGTTGGATTGCAAGACCTACATTCTGTATCAGTTGACATAGACCAATCAAATAAGAAAAGCTTGTATTCTTAAATCCTCATTGGTGGGAAAATGTAACAAGGACTTGGAGCAGATGTTTATGCAAGCTTATATATTCTGCGATGTTCTTGCTTGAGCTTGGGGTCAATGTTCAGCTCCTGAGTATATTCTGCAGCCCAAGTCAATCACACGTGGCTTGATTACAATAAATTTTTGTCATATGCATTGACCTGGTATTTGAATTGTGTTGTCTATAAGCAGGCCTCATAATATTTATTGCATTGTCCAGGAATCCAATCTCTCTCCCCGGGTCCCTGATTTGTAATTATCTGCATTTGGGGACTTCATTTTTGAAGTTTAAAACTTCCAGATGTATGCCTATCTTCTGTTTTCTGCTTGGCACCTTTCTAGGACCCAAGAAAGTAGAAACTGGTCTCAGTATTTCTTCTAGGGTAAGAGAAGGTCAGGAGAAATCCTGATTCCTCTCAGGTTCCCATTGGAAGAACACCTGGTTCTGGTTCTGGGTCCCATTTCTGAGGTATCTGGTTCTCTTCCAAATCTTCCACAACTCTATTGGTCGTCTGTGTCTATCAGTTTGTGTCTGTAGTTTCATATAGTTGCTTGATTGTTGCTCTATTTCATATTCAGAGAATCAAGCAAAATATCATTCTTCATCCCTTGACTTAATTTTAACTCATTTCAAGGATTAATAGAAATAAATCAGCTGAATTTAGACAACAAAAACTGATATTCTTGTGCAGACCTTGAAGCACTGCACCCTTGACTAGGAGGCCAGCACCACCCCTACATGTTTGTTTCTGACTGGTCTTAAATGTATCAATTTACTATGTGCTATATGTTTTGGTTATAGATTATTGGCTTAAAAATTATCGGGTATGTCAGAAAATTTAACATAGTACTACCTGAGGACCCAGCTATACTATTCCTGGGCATATATCCAGAAGATGCTCCAACGTGTAATAAAGACACATATTCCATTATGTTCATAGCAGCCATATTTATAATAGGCAGAAGCTGAAAACAACCCAGATATCCCTCACCAGGGGAACAGATACAGAAAATGTGATACATTTACACAATGGAATACTACTCAGCTATTAAAAAAATGACTTCATGAAATTCACAGGCAAATGGATGGAACTTGAAAATATCCTGAGAGAAGTAACTCAGCCACAAAAGAACGAACGTGGTATGTACTCACTGATAAGTGCATATTAGCCCAAAAGTTCAGCATACCCAAGTCTCACTTCACAGTAACTGTTGGACTGAGTGTGAGGTCACACATGGAGGAGTTGGAGAAAGGACTGAAAGAGCTGAGGGAGTTTACAGCCCATGGAGGGAGCAACGATGTCAACTGGCCTGAATCTCCAGTGCTCCTGGAGACTGGACCACCAATCAAAGAATCCACATGGAGGGACCCATGGTTCGGACCACATATGTGGCAGAGGAGGGCCTTGTTGGCCATCAGGAGGAGGAGAAGCCCTTGGGCCTGAGGGTGTTAGAGGCCCCAGTATAGGGAAATGCCAAGGTGGGAAATCTGGAGTGGGTGGGTGGGTTGGAGGGGGGGAAATACCCTCATAGAGGTGAGGGAGGGAGAAGGGGGAGGAGATAAGGGAGTTCCAAAGTAGAGACCTGGAAGGGGGGAAACATTTGAAATGTAAATAAAGTATCAATAAATTAAAAGAAAAAAATGAAGAAAAAAAAACTCTAGAAGAAAAGACAGCATGGATATTCCTCACATATTCTCTCTGAAGGCAAAAGATCTGCAGGTATTTGAATCGGAAACTAAAAAAGGCATTTGTGTATTGTGTGGATCCTTCATTGCCTTTAAACTTATTTATTTTCTCCACTAAATTGTCTCCTACAGGTATTATAGCACAAGAGGATAAAACTTTGTAATGGTTATATTTATACCATAAAGGCAAAAGAAGACTAACTCTTTATCTTCATCTTCTTGATTATCTAGTAAATCAAGAGAGAGCACAATGTCAATATGTACATGGATTTGAACCTTGCTGTTTCTCAACAATAAACCAACATTCAATTTCCCAGTGAGGGAAAAAATAAACAAGCTGAGTTACTCACTTGCTTTGACAAAAAAAAAAAAAAAGAATTCATTAACAACATAAGTTTAAGTTTAATAAAGGTTCATAAGGTTCATAAATTCCTACAGTAATAAATGTAAGTCTACTGTAGTTAACAAAAACTGACTTAGAAATGTATGTGCAGTCACTTAAGTCTTTGTTAACTGTGCTCAACACTAGGATTCTTGAAATTTTTAGATCAGGAGCAATATATGTGCGATGAATTATGTATGCTTGATAAATAAGGTTTATAAATTCTTAAGGTCTATTCAAGCTAGCAGGAACTGACTTGAAGATTAGGTATAGGGTTTTTTTTTTCTCTGTTAAACTTGTTGGGCTTTAGCTGTTTGGATACACTGAGTCATGCAAGAAGCTTCGGTGCTCTGTAAGGATACACTGTGAAAGTATCAGAAAAGCAAGGTTGCCAGTCCCTGTGGATTGTATTTGTGGTTTAATATAGTTTGACACTGTATTTATGGCTTGTTTTGATACAAAAGGATCTTAATCTTCAATACAAATTTTAGGCTCAAACTTAACGGAAAAAGCTATAAAATCCTAATGTTATAAAAGATACTGACTTGCTGTACCTGTTAAAGACAAATAAGGCATGCAAGTTAATGTTCAGTTACGTTATAAATGATCAGATTCTTAATGTGCTCAGAACTATGCCTGTAGTTATGCTAAGTACAAATTACAATTCATTTACAAAGACATGCCTCAGCCTTCTGTATATGTTTTCAGGCTAAGACTGAAGGAAGTAACTAAAAACTAATAAAGTTTGTTTACAATTAAGCAATAATATATAAGGACCCTCAAACTCCTCAAAAAGATCTGCTGAATATGTCATTTAAAGTGTTTAATGGAAAGGTCTTCCTGATAAACAAATGCCAGCTTCTGATGGCAGCAGTTGAGGCTGTCTCCGAAGATCATGAATCCGCCTGGATTGTGGCAACACTGACTATTGGGCCTAAGACTACCCGTCACCTCATTTGCTGTCAGGGTCACACACAAACTAAGGGTACTGTTGGGTTGACTGCCCTACTCTGCCTCAACAAGATAAGTTAGTTTTCTCAAGTTACTTACTGACAGCAAAGTCTCTCAGCTTTTCTGTGTCTGGTGGCTGAAGGCTGATGAGACTCTATGTAAGCAGGAGACTTAATACGTTCTGTATGACAGCTGAAGACTGATGAGTCCTGCCCACAACAAAGTCTTCAAGTTCACCATGGAGGAGCCTGAGCTGGCTGTCTAGGTGGTTCTGTCATTTGAATTGATGCAGAGGTCATTTGGATTATACTTCCTGCTCAGATTTACTCTTCTCAGATACCTGATGATGATGATGATGGCTAGATGTAGCTTTATCAGTTCAGCAGCAATAAGTTGATTTAGCCAACTTCTTCAGCCCCGATCAGTCCATTTCACATGTAAAAATAAAGCCTTGCTTTTCCTAGAGGTCCTTAGGGCTCCTGCTGAGAGGACAGACCCACAGGGTTCACACTAAAAGGAATAAACTCACAAAACAGGTTTCCATGTAAAACCAAACACAAGCTATCATGCTACTAAAACTAAGATTTTACCATCTTCATTCCTTCATTTAAAATAACTTGCTTTTCAATGACTGCTCTCAGTAACCAACCACCTATGTCTTATAATAAACACTTGGATTTTAAAATGGCTTAAATTCATTTAAGTTGTGAGATCTAAGAAAGTGATTTAAGGTGTGTGAAAGTTGTGTAGGTTGTGAAGGGCTAATGAAGTTATTTGAGGTATGCAAATGCAAACTGTAAAGGTCTGAGGATGTGTCTTAAGGTTTGAGAAAAATGAGACTTAAAGGCAATCCATGGTGTTAAGATTCCCAAGGTTCAGAGCTTTAGCATTTTAATCAATAGGGTTCTAGTAAGCTATTAATGTAGCCTTGGTGATGTACTGGCCACTATTATCATAGTCACAGACTCAAGTTTTAAATTTTCCTTTGATGGTTTTCTAAATAGATATGGATGAATAGATAGATAGATAGATAGATAGATAGATAGATAGATAGATAGATAGATAGATTGATTGATAGAAAATATACACATATAGATAAATACAGATAGGCATAGATGATATAGGTAGATATTTATATGTATAATATATTTTAGATAGATAATTGATAGGCAGAAACAAACATAAATAGAGATACTGGACAGAGAAATAAATACACATATTTATTTAGCTTTTAACCTTGAACTATTCCTTTGGGTCCCTCAAACTTTCACCATGGTTCTCAGATGTAAGTCTACTCCAACTGTTTACAGACAGTAGTGAGCTACTTTTTCTACAGTCAGGATTTCAGTGCAGAATACAATGATCATCCTAATATATCTAAAACTTTATCCTCTTTTTTGTAAACTTAAAAAAAAAAAATACATAAGCTTCCGGGAGTACTGATTCGTCACAGATCAAAGTGAACTTTAAATAAAGACTCCTCGATCAACAGCTTAAGATTTCCCTCCTACTCCCTATCCCTGAGTGTGGGTTGTTTCCTTCCCCTGGCATTGGAACTCATTCCATACACACACCCAACTACCAGAGGGTAGTTGAAGGAAGTGTAATACAGTACGGGCTTGGAACGTTCAAGTGTACACCTGAAATAAAGATTTTCCTCGAAGTTCCTTAACTTTACCTTCTGGCCCTAGTCTATATCTGTCCCAGCAGATCTGCACTCAGCTGACCAATACCGTACAGAATCCAACTGGGGCCAGCAAACTGCTCTAAAACTGCTTTCAAAACACCAGCCCCAGGTGATCTTGCAGAACCAGTAGGCCCTGGACCTGAAAAGTTGATGCAAATCAGTCCAGCCAAGTGGAAGAAACATTTAAATACTCTCATGAGCTGGCAAAACCTTAAACACACCAGGGGCCAACTCTTTTGCAGAACTCTCATTTATGGTTTCTCTTGAGTCCCTGGCTCTTACATATCCTTGGCAGACTGACTTCCACATTCTTCATAATAATTACCACTTCCTGTCTCTTCAGGTTCTTTCAGGAAAGAATTGGCAAAATTACACAAACATGCTTCTGATGGAATTTCCTCAGGTCTCCAACATTGCTCACCAGCTTGAGCCCCTGCTTTGGACCAGTATTGCAGACTGCTCCAAATAAGCCTGCACTTTGCTATGCATGGTGGTCCTGTAGAACCTGGGTGGCTTTCTTTGGACCTGACAGTCCAGTCTTTTGTTGATGTTAAGAGATGACATACTCTCTTCTGTAACTGCTGCTCAGCTGAAATTAGGGTGTTGTTCTCAGGGTCCAGGAAAGCTGAAATGCTGGTCAGTGGTCAGGATTGGGGAAGGAAGTCAGCAACAACAGGGAACATGCACTAAAGCCTCTAGTTAACCTTAGAATAGTCAGTCTTTATAACACATTGCTGCAAAGAGATGTTAACATATAAGGGCCTCAGATGAAAGCATGCCTGACTCAGAAAATGGCCATCTTGCTTTTTAATGCACGGTTTGCCTTTCTTTCTTTTTTTTTTTTATTTGTTTGTTTGTTTGTTTGTTTTTTCCTTCAAAGAGTAGCTTTATTGAGTTCAGGTGAAAACTATCCATTGGATTATCAAAAATAAAGCAAAAGCAAAGACAAAAAGAACAACCAAACAAAACAACCCGCAGCAAAAACAAAAAACCTGCCAGTGATCTTTCAACTAGATTTCAGCTTATTGTGAAAGGTTTTTCTTCATCTAGTTGTCTGGAGTTAGAATATAATCTGTTAAATATAAAATGCTTAAATTTTTTTTGCTTAATGCATTCTAATGGTAATTAAATTCCTGTTGACAGATTGGTAACTTTTCACTGGTTGATACTCTCTAGCCAAATGTTGGTAAATTCTCAGCTGGCTTTGTGATTACAGAGTATCAATGGAAAGTGTTGAAGTTATGAATAAGGTTGGTAAGCTTATCTATTTTTTTAAATTGTGCATAAAATTTTATCTAGTAAACTTATTTCTAGGAGTTTATGTTGACAGAAATATGTATGTCCTGTGGGATATCTATCATAGTATTATATACAATGGTGAATTAGGAGAAACATGTCAAAATTAAATACAGAGGTAATAAAACATTTCTATAATAATTAAAATGCTATTTTCTAGGTTAAAACTTTAGAAGCCAATATTATCATCATCTTAAAATTTCACATTATAAATATGATTAAAATAAATTAATTCACTTTGTAAAAACATTATGGAATTGGAAATTATTTCTGAAAGATCAACTCTTACAATTTTATCGGCCGTTCAGTTTTTTATCTTTTAAAATGACACAAGAAAGTTAACTACAGGCAAAATAGCACACAACCTAATCTCATAAATCACATATTTAATGTGACTTGTTTTCAGTAGGCTTTGAAAACCTTACTACTGTCACACTCAACTAGAAATAAGTTGACAACTCCTGACTAAATTCAGAGAAAATAAATACTAGTCTTCTAAAATATACTGGACTCACGAAGTTAACCCTTAAATGTTTCTATTTGACCAGCATGAAGTGTCCTTCCTTATCTTTTTTGATTATTTTTGGTTGAAAGTTGATTTTATTCAATATTAGAATGGCTACTTCAGCTTGTTTCTCGGAACCATTTGCTTGGAAAATTGTTTTCCAACCTTTTACTCTGAGGTGGTGTCTGTCTTTGTAACTGAGGTGTGTTTCCTGTGTGAAGCAAAATGCTGGGTCCTGTTTACATATCCAGTGTCTTAGTCTATGGCTTTTTATTGGAGAATGGAGTCCACTGATGTTAAGAGATATTAAGGAAAAGAGATTGCTGCTTCATGTTATTTTTTTATGTTATTTTTATGTTTTTGTAGCTATCTTCTTTTGGGTTTGTTGAAAGAAGATTACTTTCTTGCTTTTTCTAGGGTGTAGTTTCCCTCCATGTGTTGGTGTTTTCCATCTATAATCCTTTGTAGGGTTGGATTTGTGGAAAGATATTGTGCAAATTTGAGTTTGTCATGGAATATCTTGTTTTCTTTATCTATGATCATTGAGAGTTTTGCTGGGAATAGTAGCTTGGACTGGCATTTATGTTCTTTTAGGGTCTGTATGACATCTGTCCAGGATCTTCTAGCTTTCACAGTCTCTGGTGAGACATCTGGGATAATTCTGATAGGTCTGCCTTTATATGTTACTTGACCTTTATCTCTTACTGCTTTTAAATTATTATTATTATTATTATTTTTGCATTTCGTGTTTTGATTATTATGTGACAGGAGTAATTTCTTTTCTGGTCCAATCTATTTGGAGTTCTGTAAGATTCCTGTATTTCCATGAGCATCTCTTTCTTTAAGTTAGTAAGTTTTCTTCTATAATTTTGTTAAAGGTATTTACTAGCCCTTTAAGTTGGGAATCTTCCCCCCTTCTATAGCTATTATCCTTAAGTTTGGTCTTGTCATTGTGTCCTGGATTTCCTAGATGTTTTGTGTTAGGAGCATTTTGCATTTTACATTTTCTTTGACTGTGGGTCAATGTTTTCTATAGTATCTTCTGCACTTGAGATTCTCTCTTCTATCTCTTGTGTTCTGTTAGTGATGATTGCATCTATGACTCCTGATCTCTTTCCTAGTTTTTCAATCCTCCAGGTTGTCTCCCTTTGTGACTTCTTTATTGTTTCTGTTTCCCTTTTTAGATCCTGGATGATTTTGTCAATTCCTATACCTGTTTGATTGTGTTTTCCTGTAATTCTTTAAGGGATTTTTGTGTTTCTTCTTTAAGAGATTCTAGCTATTTACCCGTCTTCTCCTGTATTTCCTTAAGGGAGTTATTTATGGCCTTTTTAAGTCCTCTACCATCATCATGAGAACTGATTTTAGATCTGAATCTTGCCTTTCCAGTGTGATGGTGGGAGAATTGGCTTCTGATGATGCCAGATAACCTTGATTTCTGTTGCTTATGTTCTTGAACTTGCCTCCTGCCATCGTGTTATCTCTACTGCTACCTGCCCTCCCTTTATCTGACTGGATTCTGTCCTTCCTGGGACCCTCCTTGTGTCAGAACTCCTCAGATACCAGCTGTCTCTGGAATCTTGTGATTCTGGGATCCTGGGATCCTGAGATCCTGGGTGTGACAGAACTCCTGGGAGTCAAGCTGCCTCTGTGACCATGAGATCTTGGTGTGACCAAGCACTTGGGATCCTTGGATCCTGGGCATGTTAGAGCACCAGGAAGTTAAGCTTGCTCTGGGTGTTGTGGGACTGAATGAGGAGTTTGCTCTCAAGGTCTGCTCAGGGCACTGGTCCATACTGGAAAGAGACCATGCTACTGGTTCACCGGGGTTCCTATGTCCCTTGGATCCCATTGGTCCCAGTTACTCCCAGTGTTGGGACAGATGTTGAGTCCTCTTCACCTCTGATCCTATGATCCTGGGCATGTTAGAGCACCTGGGAGTAGAGTTTCCTCTGGGTGTTATGGAGACGGCTGAGGAGTTTGAACCAAAGGTCTGCTCAGGTCACAGGCCCAGATTAGAAGGAACCCATGCCCTCTTGTTTGCCTTTCTATAATCATTTTATGTGCTTATGATCTGACATTTCAACATTTACAGCTTGTATAAACATTATCTGAGATAGGAGAGATAACCAGGTAGAGTGGAGGTCAAAACCTTATCTAAATGGTGTTTATGAACAGTGTTGGGTAAGATCTCTGTTGCTGAACAAGGAGGCAAAGTGAACAAACACACACACACACACACACACACACACACACACACACACAACCCCTCCAAGACCCCAATAGCACAATGAATATTAGAACAATGTATTTAAACCAGCCTAGAATTTCTTCTGAACACTGGTGTGACACAGAGAGACTAAGCCCAGTTAATAAACACATTTCTCATTTTATATATCTGCATTATTTTACTTTTCTCACTCTTTCCACCCTTGAAATTCTAAATGTTTTGTAAAACAGTATTATCTTCATGCAGTGACTATTTTTATGCTTTTTACTAAATTCTAGAACTCAGAACCATTATAGATCGAATTAATCACAATATAACACAATATAATGCAGTATAATACAATATTGGGGGCAATATGTTCAACCTTCATAAACCATAAATTTCTTCATCTGTAAAATATCTAGTTCATAAACTTTTAGGATTTATGAAAGAATTCTTATAAATTTAAAGGCATAGTGTCTGGTAAGAAGCACCATTCAATACCCAGTCATGCTTCCTCATCTTCCTTCCCACTCCAAAGTGATACTTTTTTGTAAAACTGAAAGCAAAAGCCTATTTGGGTGATTTTAGAAACCACTATTCCTTCATACTAAGATATAAGGAACTGCATAGACATCCTGCCCTGTGTGAGCTGTTCTGGGAGAGATTAGACTGAGGGGAACAGCTATTGATCACTGAAGAAACCATGTGAGCTTTAATTCTGTGGAAGTAACTGCTTAAGGCATTTTTTGGCATCCCCAGAATGGTAAGTCATCTCCATTGTCCAGACATTTCAATGGCTTACCCCTCAAGCTGTTCTGAACCTATGGAATATCTTCCAAATCCCTTTCCACCTGTCACCATTCCTCCTGACGTGATCTCCACAGCACACTGGGCATTTGTGTTTCCCCACAACACCACAGGCATGTTCTCCCTTTGTATTTGCAGATCCAGCTTCCTAGAAGACTCATCTCTCAGATACTCATTCTTGATCCCCTGTACCTTTCATGGCTGGACTTCAGCATTATCTCTCAGAAGGCCTGCCTGGATGACTCTGTTTGCTGCTGTCTCTAATGTCAAAATATCTTTCCGTTTAAATGTTTTCCTTGCTGTTATTCAATATCATGCAGTCTCGGATGCAGGTGTTTAATGATTGCACATATGCACATTCATAGAAACCATAGAAGGAAAAGATGTTCACATTTGTTTAAACCTGGATCTTATCATTTTGAGAAATACTGACACATAGTGGGGTTGTTATATCTGAATGAATGAATGAATGAATGAATGAATGAATGAGCTCTGTATACATTCTATGCATTCTCCCATCAAAGGAAACTTTTTGTCATTTGGTCACAAAGCAGATCACTGTCAATGTTCCTCTTTCTGTGTTTGTTTGTTTGTTTACTGAGAGATCTAATCTCTATGCTGTGATTTTCCCATAGCTTGAGCCATCTAGTTAATGGGCACAGTTGGTTCAGTTCCTTTACTACTGGGTCACTTGCCTTGCTGGCTTTATTCTACTAATTTTGTCCTTCAGGTTCACATTCAGGCTGATGTCTGTAGGAAAATAGTGACAATGAGGGAAGACAAATTTTCTAGTTTCTTGATTTGAGATCATAGACAGTAGTGTTGAGGAACTTGCATTGTGCTTAATCTTTATTTTCTTACTTACATTTCAACAAGCCCCTCCCCTAATTTTACTAAGGAAGAACACAAGCAGAAGGAAACATGCTTCTTTCTATCACTCTGGCTCACTTGGATCCACCTAGCACTGTCAAAGTCTCTACTTTCTCCTGACCCTGACATGAAGATGAAGCTGAAATAATGCTTCTAAGATGTTTTCCTGATTTTATCCTTCATAATGTAATCATTCCTAACCAAAATCCTTTAATATTGATAATGACATAGTTTTCCCAATATAGGAATAATGGTCACATTGAAAATGTTGCAATGTTATTGATATTAGTAAGTCCATTTGGATCACAGAGTGCAATACTGTCTTAGGACAATTTGACACATTTCTTACCTCAATTTCTGGTCCCTTTTCATAATCCTCAAATCAAGTTATCCTCTTGAGTATTACCTCAGTCTTATATACTATTTCACCTCAGAGAAAAAAAAAAAAAACAATACCCTGAAGCAGATAGAAAAGAAAGTAGGCAATATACTTGCATTCATTGGCACAGGACAGGACTTTGTGAAAGAGGCCACAATATGTAGGTATTAAGAACAATAATTAATGAATGAGACCTCATAAGATTAAAAAGGTTTTGCACAACAAAGTATACTGTCACTCAGCCTACAGCATGAGAAAAATATCTTTAGTAAATCTGACAGAGGTTTGCTATCTAAAATATACCCAGAATTCACAAAAAAAAAAAAAAAAAAAAAAAAAGAATTAAACATCAATGAACAAACAACCCAGTTATAGGTCCTCAAAGGATGAAATACAAATGACTAAGAAATATTTTTTTTAAAATGTTCACCATGCTTAGTAATCAAGGGAGTGCAAATTAACACTATTTTATCTCATATCAGTCAAGATGACTAATAAAAAAAGAGACAACAAATGATGTCATGAATTTTGGAAAAGGGGAACACTTAGACAGTGATGGAGCAAAATCTGATGTAAGTACAATGAAAATTCATGGGGAGATTCCTCATAAATCTAAAAGTAGATCCACTACATGGTCCTACTGTACCACTCTTGGGCATTTACCCAAAGGACTCTGTATCCCACTCTAAAGATACTTGCTGACTCATGTTCAGTGTTGTTCTATTCAAAATAGTCAAGAAATGGAAAGCGCCTAGATGGTCACCACATGAAAATGTGGTATATTTACACAATGCGGTTTTATTTAGCTAGTAAGAAAAACATTGGACAATGAAGTCCTATATACCCCCAAATATTACAGGCTACTGTCTTTGCTCACGATTGCCTTCCAGAACTAGAAAGTAAGACCCTACTGCTGAAGACAATACAGCTCTGAGTCATAGAACATGGAGAAACAAAACTGGTATTAACCTAAAAGTTTCACTCCTACTGGAAAGCCCTTCTGGTTCTGGATCTGGAAAAGACTATGCATTCAGTCAGAGGAGAAAAATAATCATCAATTATACCCAACTATGAACCATGCAAACTACACTAATGATTGTGCTCACTGGTACAGTAGTGTCACAAACATCATAGGAGAAACCAACACTCTGAGTGGATTTAGGTCCTTATCTACAAGATGAAGCCCACATCTGGAACCATTGTTCATATGTGTGTGTGTGTGTGTGTGTGTGTGTGTGTGTGTGTGTGTGTGTGTGTGTGTCTACATATATATGCATATGTGTGTATAATATATGTATATATACATACATGTATACCTCAACTCCCAGTGCTCAGCATTCTTTACAGTAATGGGGATGGAAAGAGTGTCAGAGCCACAGGCAGTGGATGCCTACAAGGAATCAGTGTCTTCTGGACATGGCAGGGGAGCTGCACTATGAATTCACAGCAGTTGTAACAGCGTGCACCAGACTTGTGCAAACCCATACCTGATAAAATTCCAGCATCATGATGGGGATTGGATAGGAAATCCTACCCCTAGCCATGGAACTATTGGCAATAGTTAGGTGCTAGGGGAAGAAGAGACATTTTTCTCTAAGAAGGTCACCTGTGGTGAGCCAACCACGATCCAGTGGGAGAATATATATATATATATATGAGAATATATGGGCAGCATTAATTGGTCTTGATTTTTTTCAAAGACGCAAACTTGGGTGGATAAGGATTGATCACGTGGATCTGGGTATTGGTGGAGAGAGTAAATAAAAGCACATTAAGCAAAATTCTCAAAGAATAAAAATATTAAGAATAAATTTGATGGATTTGAATCAGTAGAAGCTGTAAATCCCAAATGATTTGAATACTTCCTGTAATACGTGGGAACCATTTGCTTTAATAACCATCATCTCTTTTATTATGATGTGAGACAATGTCTCTCCCTGAACAGACTAATGATCAAAAAGCCCTAGGAAGACTCTTGACTTTGTCACCTGTGGACCTGAAACAAAAAGGGGGTAAGGAGAACCATTCTTGGCTTTTTCTGTGGGTGATGAAAACATGAATTCAGGCCCTGGTGTTTGTACAAAAAAATTCTTACCCATTGACCCATTTCCCCAGCCAATAAAACCTAATCCAGGCATGGTGGCACACTTCTTTACCCAGCACTCAGGAGGCAGGGAAATCTCTGAGTTTGAGGCCAGCCTATTCCACATAGTAAGACTGTCTCAAAAAGAAAAAGAAGAGAGAGAGAGAGAGAGAGAGAGAGAGAGAGAGAGAGAGAGAGAGAGAAAGGGAAGGAAGGAAGGAAGGAAGGAAGGAAGGAAGGAAGGAAGGAAGGAAGGAAGGAAGGAAGGAAGGAAGGAATTCAGTCAGAGGAGAAAAATAATCATCAATTATACCCAACTATGAACCATTCAAACTACACTAATGATTGTGCTCACTGGTACAGTAGTGTCACAAACATCATAGGAGAAACCAACACTCTGAGTGGATTTAGGTCCTTATCTACAAGATGAAGCCCACATCTGGAACCATTGTTCATATGTGTGTGTGAAGGAAGGAGACAGACCGCTGTGAGCAGCTCACTGACATCTTGGGGATAGATCCCTTAGAAGGGCCATTGCTCATGAAAAGTCACTGTTCCTCTCAGCGTTCTTTCCAGAGAGCAATGGAAGGAAACTTGCCATGTGTTTACTATGTGTCAGATAGGGACACTGGCAAGACATTTCCCTAGGTAATCTGAATCTTAGGAATTACTATTAGTAGACCTACTTCTTCGAGTCTACTGTGTTCAATATTATTGGGTCAGCTAAGTTCATGAGCCTATCACGTTTCTTTTGTGGGTTAAGTTCGCACAATTTAATGGTATAAAACATTTATTTCTCAGAACCATCCCTGGGAACCTATTCTACCTTTCCATTCGGATGTAGGA
>CM052700.1:18702673-18722722 GCA_028551405.1 Uromys caudimaculatus
TATTAATTGGAAATTGAAGTGCAAGGGATAGGTTACCTCTCTATGCATTACTACTCACGAGACCACACAGGTCCCCAAAACAGCACAGGCTACTGCCATTGTCCTGGGTTACCTCCCCAAACTGCACAGTAAGGCCCTGTTTGTTGAAGACTGGCTCTTGGGGTGTGTTCAGCTGCCCAAAGAGAGGATGTGCAGTTGGTGACAACATAAAGCTCTCTCACACACACATTACATGAGAATAAGTATCCTCCTGTACATAAATGCATGCGGAGAGTATGCATGGAAGTGGACACTCAGAACAGTTCTGCATGGTCGCACTGCAGCTTCTCGGGAAGGTGGAAGAGAAAGCTGAGCACAGCAGTGTTTTGGTGAAGTAGTAATATATAGCTCTGCTGATCAGCCTCCATAAAGAAAGCAACAACTTTTGTCAGGGAATCAACCATACAGTTTTCCTCATGTGTAGGATCAGGAGCACAGTGTGAGCTCAGATGTGTCCCACAGAGAAAGGGCATTTCTAGATTGTAGCAGGCCTTGTGACTCAGAAAGTAGTGCTAGAATAGTGGGACAGCTAGAAGGCAGTGGAGCTGTTTCAATATGGGGAAATAAATAAGTATCTGATGATACTGAATCAGTATGCAAATCAAAAGGCTTACCTTTAAGCCTCTCAAAAACAGGCATTATTGCAATCAGCTGTAGTCATTTTAAAGAAAGGGTGAAAGGAATTGACCTCTCCAAGAAGTTTTTGAAAACCATTTAGAGACTTTAAATGATGAATTTCTTCTCATAACAATGGGAAAACAACCCAATGTTAGATCCACCATGCTGTTGAGTTTGACACATGTCAGCAGCAAATCCCACAGGCCCCATTAGTAGTCTTTTGCATTTTTCAGGAGGCCTGGGAGATGGCTTATGACCAGGCACAGCACGGGAGGCAAGTCAGGGCCATGATATCTTGCTACCTCCTCTTTAAGGTCAATTTCATCTTGAGTTAATTTATCACCCTCTAACTCCTCTCTTCTCCTGGGGTATCTTGCTCAGGAGACTTTATCAAAGGAAAAACATTATTTTTAGAATATTTAGCAAGGTAACAACAAGGAAGCTCTCTCATGAGGATGGGGACAGAAGGCTCTGGAGTGGACACGGGCTCCTTGTCACTTGCTAGGGACTGTCTAAGTATGCTCCAAATAGAAAATGCACCAGGAGCCATGTCTTTACCTCCATTCTTAGTATGCCAGCACTGAAATTCTATTTCTACTGTGTCTCATGCTTCTACATCTAATCCTTGGTCTGGGTACCGGGGTGACTGTACAAAATGGAGAAAATCTGTAACCTGACCAGTATTTACCTTAATTCCTCTTCTTAAGAACATGCTGAATAATATCAATAAACATTTTTCTCTCCATAGATTCACTTTGTCCCACCCTGAGGGAAAAGGTAGCACACAATAATAATTCCTCACCCTTCCTAACCTGACTCAGCACTCTAGGGGTCCAAGGCATCCTGGCGTGAGACTCCTACCACATCTGAAATGACCTCTCTCTCATTTTTTTTAAAGTAGCAACCTCCTTTTCTCTTTTATTAAACCTACCTCCTTGGATCCCTGCTGCAGGTGTCAGGTAGGGAAGACGGGCTCAGACAGTGTGTTCAACTTTTCAAGAAGGGCATGTGTAGTCAGTCACTATGTAAAGCAGGCACACTCATACAGGCTTGGTGGATGAAGCAAGCTCAAACAGCCTCCAACAACTTTGAATAGACTCATATATACACATTTGGGGATGGAGCAAAGCTCCATCAACTTTTTCTCCCACAGCTTGCATGTCCCAGCATATTTCAAGCTGTATAAAAATCACAATGTGATTGTGGGAACAAGCCTGGTGCGGTGTGATGAAGCCCCACATATCTGTCCCAGCTCTGCGACTCTGGGTGGGACAGGAGACATGCTGGAAGTGGCCATGCATCTTTCCACACAGTCTGACCAGCAGGTGGGGGCTGTGGTAGGCCTTTGTGGGCCCCGCCCATGGATGGGGGAGGGGGCCATTCTCAGGACGTGCAACAGCCATCTCAGTGGGTTCTTTAGCCCAGGGCACCACAGTCACTGCAGGGTGCCACAGACAGGCTAGCCAGAGAGCAACTCCCATTCTCTCTGAGACCAGATTTCAGCGGCTTGGGGAGCTGGGCCAGCTGCTTAGGCTTGGGTGAATGGCTACCATCTGGGAGTGCTGGGAAGCCCTCAGCAAGAGATTAGGTTCCTTAATCAAGGGTTGGATCCCTCGCTTCCCACGGCGGTCCCAGATGAAGAGACAGTCCATAGTTCTAAGACATTTATTTTCATCGTTTATTTTCATCTGGTGGAGTGACATGAATGGAATTGTACCCCCGCCTTTCTGGGAGAGTCGAGGCAGATATAGTAACTGGGAAGTGGTGTGGCTAAGCCTCTAGGTGTCTCATTAACATGGGGATAGCTTGGGACTGGGTGGTCACTCCTCTACCTGAGGAGGGGTGGTACGAGACTGTGACTGGAGCCAAAGCCTCCCAGGAGTGTTGGCATAAAGTTTTCAGGTCCCTTGTGGATTGTTCCACTGGGTCACACAGATTTTACGCCTGTGCTCAACCGGGTACCAGGTTGCCTGTCACAGATCACTGCCCCACACGTGATTATATTCTATTTTTCTTTAAGTGAACGATTACCATGAAAAACAATAAAACATGTTCCCCGATAGCCACACATGGCCAAATGGTTTACATCTTATGGGTGAAAAACAATTGTAAAACAGATTATTCCCAAGAATCCACATGCATTTGTAACTAAGCAACTTGTGATAGATTAACAAAGTGTAATCAAGCAAGGCAATTTTCTCAGCTAGTTTCTCTTACTGGCAGGCTGCAATTTGTGGTTACAAAGAAAGCATCAATTATCTTATTATCTTAAAATGTAATCTCATAAAAGTCTTGAAGGAATCACAAATCTAAGCTTTTATATAAAACCAACCAGTCATTTCTACTTCAAATCCTCAGGGTGCACATCTTTTTGCTCTGCTTCTCATGCTTTCTCCCCATCTCTCTTCTCATGGCCTGATTTAGTCTACTTTCTCTTCCTGCTCTGAACCCTTCCAGATGCCTCTGGATGTGCTTTCTCTCATATTTACAATAGAAACCTCCCCTCAACCATGCCTTGAGCAGTCATGTCCTCCTTTCATTCACCCTCAGGAGGGCCACTCTAGAGAATGGGATGGAGAGGAATAGTTTTGGCTCCAAGACTGTTTGTGTAGGCATAATGTTTTATATGCTGTGTAAACTTTACCCTGGGGTTATTCAAATGTTGATTTCTCTGCCCTCATATCAATCCAGACATGGCATCGTAATGCTTATACCAAGAATCTCCTGCCTCAAGTTTGTGTAAACAGTTCTAACCATTTTCTCTCTGCCTTGGCAATAAATACTGATTACACACTGTGAAATGAGTGCTGTATCCTTCCTGAGATTTACTTATCAAGTGAGCATGAGGCCAGTCATAGCTACACAGTGAAATCCTCTTTCGAAAATAAATAAACACTTGCTTTAAAATTAAAAATTGTTTGCTTTGTCAAATAATACAGCATTTAGCAGTTCTGATTATTTTATTTACAGTATACTACACTCAGTGTCTCAATACCCTCTCCTATCTTGCAATCCCCTTTCTCAAAACAACAACAAAACACACAAAAAATACCCCCAAAACCTTCATGTGCTGTGTGAGTGGGTAAACAAAACCCAAAACCCTTCATCTGCTGTGGGTATTCTGAAAATATGAGTAAACAAGCCACAAGATGAACAGGTTGACTGGTTTGGAACTGCCCAAGATTAGACAAAAGGTAATTCTTCCTCTCTGGTTTCATTTGCAGTGGAGACTCAGGATGAAGAGCTTCCATGAGTTTGATGAAGACAGAGGTCACTACCACAGACCACCTAGAAGAGGAAGAAGCAGGTATATATTTAATGCAGTTTGAAACAAAGGAGAAAGGCAGAGAGGAGTGTCACCAAGGATCTCACAGGAGCAGAACCTCCTGCCCCTTAGCCTGTCTGGGTGGATCTCTGTAGATGTGAAGGTGCTCTGAGGCCTCTGTTATATCAGTTACTCTGTTGTATACATTGTGATGGAGTGCTACTGTGATGAATAAAATTATGTATTATGTGTAATTATCACATCTAAGAGATCTACAAAACTAAAAATAAACAGATAGTCCTATAAGGTCCCTTGCTCAAGGATGGATAACTTTCTGGAATGCTGCAAGGTGTTCATGTAAGAGAACAAGCCACATATTTTCAGTTCCCTAAAGGGAGCAAGTGGGTGGCAGTTAGAATGTCTCAGCAGAAAACCACAACTCTATGGTTAGATTCTCCAAATAAACTCCAGAGGAGTTAGGTGGGTTTTGTTGTTCTGAGTTTTAGTGGTGATGCTGGTGTTGTGTGGCCATTTAGAGGTCAGAGGACAACTGTGTGTAGTTTGTTGTTGCTTTCTACGTTTCAGCCTGTTCCAGGGGTTAAACTCAGATCACCAGGTATAGGTTCCTTGCCGGCAGGTTCAGGTGAGAGGAGAGAACCCAGTCCAGCTGGGTCTGTCCAGGGCTGAGCAGGATGGCAAGTGTTGGTGGTTCAAAAGAAATACACAAGGCCGGGAGTCTTGTCGAAGCAGGGACTCAACTTTACTGTATATAGAGAAGGCAAAGGGGGTGGGCACTTAGGTATGGGGAGAAATGACGCAGGAGGCAGGGAAGGGGAAGGGGTAACTGACAGGGCCAATAGCAAAGCTTCACATCAGCAACAGCAGGGCAGAGGGAGGGTCAAACGGTCTTGCTGAGTCACCCCTATTCAGAAGTGACTGAGACAGGTCTCAGAACTTGTGCCAGGCTCAGGTTTGTCCTCAAGGTCCAAACCAGGGTCAAAATGGGGCCCAACACTACCAGTGCCCTGAACCCTACCCTCTCACCCTCGGGACAGCGGGAGGAGGAGAATACCCCCACTGCCACACCGTCAGGGAGTTCAGGCTGCCCCCCAGGGCCAAGCCCCATCCCAGAGCTGCCACAGCCCTAGCTTGGCTTGGCAACATGGTACCCAGTGCAGGAGGGTGGATGCTCTTGCTGCTGGGACCTCTGTTGTGAACCCGGGACCCCTGCATCCTGCCCCTATGGCTGGGGTTGCCCCAGGCCTTGCTCCCTGTACGGGGAGGCTTGTCCTGCGACTGTCAGCATTCCCCATGGAGCAGTATTGTAAACTCATTCGTTACTTTTATAGCCAATTAAGAGATTCTTTAGAACTCTATATGTAGATATATTCATGTTGTCTGACTACCAGTACTTTTATCTCTGAGGCTGGACTGTTATTTTTTTTTCTTGCCATATTGTCCTGGCTAAAATCCCCAGAGTCACACTACAATAGTAAGCATATCCTTGATTTGCTCTTTGTCATTGGGAGTGGGGGTGGGGATCATACTTGCTGGCTGTAATTGAATTTTTCTTTTTGGCTATTGTAGCCGTACCCAATTAATCACTATTCAAATTGATCCTGTCAGTGGCAGCGATCCTCACTACCCACCCCAATGTTCTGTGTTCCCAAATGACATACACATACAATAGCATTTATATTTTTATATGATCCAAAGAGCTCAATGGTTGGGTCACTTCATAAGCTCCACTTGGCTAATCCACCCCCTCCAATATTCCCAAGTTATTACTTACTCTAATCTATATTCGATCTTTTTGCCCTAGGCCCAGTCATGTAGCATTCCCCTGACTCCTACATGTGAACTATGGTCTCTGTCCTCTCTGTCCTGAACCTCTCAGGCATGGCACCTTGACTCTCCTTCTCCCAGCATGGAGGATTTCCTTCTTCCTCCTTCCTCTTTCCTTTGCCTGGAAATCCTAAAAATATGCCCAGCCATTAGCTATCAGCATCTTTATTTATCAATCAGAACAAACTAGGGGTAGGATACATCAGGCTTATGTGTAGGACACTGCAAACTGGGTTTTTGGGGGGAACATAATTAGCATGAGAATACAAGCAGCTACACTTTATTACATATATCTCTTGTCAGATTGAGGATGTTTCTCAAATCCTAATGTGTTGCCATATTACTGTGGATTTACATTGAATTTTACATATGTTTTTTGTTGAATTTGTTTGAAATGGTCCTTTTTTATTTTCTAATTTTGTTACTAGGTTGAATTACATTTTGTTAGTTCTTTAGAGTTTAGATAGATGATAGATAGATAGATAGATAGATAGATAGATAGATAGATAGATAGAACAAACAGAGCCAAATGTAATCTCAGACTCAAATTCAATATTTAGCTGAGATTGGCCTTGAACTCATGACTCTATGGCCTGCACCTCCCATGAGCTAGAATTGTAGTTCTCTGCTGCCACACCTTGCACATTAATTTGCTCTGCTTTTATTATTCATGTGGTCCTCTCTGTTTTAACCAGGTCTATTCTGACGACACTAATCCTATGGGTAGCTCTCTGTTGTATCTTTTGCTAAATGATCGCCACTCTCTCTGTTTATTGCTCCTTTATTGGCCTTTAGTTTAATAACTGGAATATTCTGTGGCAAAAATTCTATTTCTCTTTTGTGTAATCTCTTCAGAGGCAAGGACATCATTTATAGATCGAGACATTCTATGAAGGGGTTTGCACTAGGAAAGTATAAGTAAAATCTACAGATGACTCTTGGGTAAATGTATCTTTTTCTCTAAAAGAGTTTTGAGATTGATGTTCTCATATTTATATTTTTCAGGCAAAAAGCTTCAAGCAATATTTCTCAGAATTGTCTCCAAGTTTCCTGCTAAGCTTTACTGCTGCTTTGGCATGATCACTGCCCTTACTATAATTATTGTAATTGCCCTTTCTGTTGCTTTGTCAGGTAAGTGACTGACTCTCCAAATTCTGTGGCATTCTGTCCACATTCACATTGTCAGTTATACTTACTGATCACTGTGAGCCAGGCATTGTGGGAAGGGCTCTAGAGAAAACCCACTGGAAGTTCCTGTTCTCTGGGAACTTAGGTTCCAGCAGGAAGATGCAGTAAAGGAACACACAGGCTGTGGTGTGCACAGGAGCCCAGGCTCAGCATTCCTGGGAAGATGATATTCAGCAAGCCCTAGAGAGAGATGCAGGAGACATAGGTCCACTTGGGGGAACTGTCCAAGACAGGGAACAAGGAGAAAAAACTCCAAGGAGGATCCTCTAACAAGTTGTGAGGACAGAGAAGAATAATATGACCAGGAAGGTACATTGCTTCCCCCCATAACCCATGGTGTTAGTTACTGGGCTCAACTGTATTTTGAAAGTATTAAATGAAGTAATGAAATTTTAGGATTTCCATACAACATTGTTCAGACTAGTGTAGTAAAATCTTGCTGTTACCATTCTGTCTAAACTCCTCCCCACAATTAACTGGCAACAGCCCGGTAGGCCTGACCCAATATAAAGGGGCTGCTTGTCCCCTCCTGTCTCTCTTGCTCTCTTGATCTCTTGTCCTCTTGCTCCTCCTCTCCCCCCCCCCACATGGTCACAGCTGGCCTCGATTTCTCTACTTTCTTTTGTCTCTCTGTCTTTCTTTGTGTCTACTACCCTCTTAACTCCCCTCTCCTCCCCATGCCCTGAATAAACTATTCTATACTATACTGTTGTGTGGCTGGTCCCTCAGGGGGAAGGGATGCCTTGGCATTGGCCCGCTGAGGCACCTCCTTACCCCATACTTGACTATCCACCTATAGGACATATTCTTTCTGTCTTTATCTTTTTATAAACATATCACTTGCACTGTCCTCTTAAGTGTCTGAATCACCCTTTAGTGCAACATGTCCACACTGCATACACTACCTACCCAGTAGTTCTCACTGCTATCTCAGCCATCAGGCTGACTGTAGTAGGTGTCTGCACAGAGTGCTTGCTGCTGAAGCAATCCCTACTGTACTAAACAGTCATCCAAAGCACAGAAAGTGATGCTACTGTAGAAGTGCACTTCCTGGGAGCCCTGCTGTCAGTCAGCACCTGAGAGAGAGAGGGACACAGGCCCAAGGTGGGAGGCCTTTAGATAAAGGCCCATCATACTCAGGAGAGGATTCCTACAGATCAGTTAGGAAAGCTACAATCAAATTCACACTCACAGCTGAGCTCAGGAGGGAATTCCAAAGAGAGAGAAGACATACTTATTGTGATTCATTGTATTGTCTACATTTTAGTAAGAACGACACAACAGATCTCAATCAAAAATAATACCTATGCTGCTTGCCCGAGAAACTGGATTGGATTTGGAGATAAATGTTTTTATTTTTCTGAAGACTCAAGTAACTGGACATTCGGCCAGGCCCTCTGTGTGGCACAAGAGGCCCAACTAGCTCGATTTGACAACTTGGAGGAGCTGGTAAGAAATGGGCAGGGATTGGTTTGTCTGTTTGTTTTGTTGAATATTGTATTGCCTTGAGATAGAGAGTTACAGATGAAACATGAGGAGGGATCCCATTCCAAGCACATGGAGGCATAGGGAATGTGTGAGTGTGTGCAATTTGCTGATGCTTGACTTCTGACTGAGACATTCAAGAAATATTCTCTCACTTAGTGTGCATAGTCAGCTGAAAGATCAGATATGCCATTTTACTGGGATACGTGGTGTTCATGAAGATTTTCTTGTAAGATGGCACATGTTGCACACTGTTAATAACTGCAATGGGAGGTTAACCCAGAACTAAGCTGGCCACAGAGGAATGTATTGTTACATTTGGTACTTTAATTCAAATGAGATACTTTAGAATGACAGATTTCAACTGGATTCATTGAGAACTGGGGACTAATACAGCTCCGAAATCTGTGACCCTCAGTTACACCCTCCTGTTATCTCTAGAGGAAGCTGTGGAGTGGAGAGACTCCAGGATCCTCTGAAACAGAGAAACAAGTGTTCACTTTCTCTGTTTACAGAATTTTCTGAGGAGATACAAAGGGTCTTCTAGCCACTGGATCGGCCTGCACTGAGTCTCATTGGAGCACCCTTGGAGGTGGACACTGAGTATAACAACTTGTATGTTTTCACAATGTTTTTACTTCTAAAGTGTTGTGATGTGTGTGAGTGTAGCTATGTGGGTTGAAAAGCTGTTTCATGTGAAGCCAACTGTACTGGGAAGGAAGGAAGAAAAAAAATGAACCCTTGGGCTGGAGTTGTATGTGGGCATAGGTTGTGTGCCTCATGAAACAGCCAATATTCAGCAAACTCCACATGCTGAAAAATTTCAATCAATTGAATAATCTCCCATCTACTACCCATCATCTCCAAAGCATTTACATAGTGTTATTTCCCTCCAAATATTTAGCAAGATGGTGGCATCTGGGGTAGATGTTGTCTACTGTGACCACTTGAAAACTTTTCCTTGGTGATAACTGCCCTTGTGTGATATAGGCAGAACTGCTGGTGGCCAAGGGCTCTAAAACCATTGGAAGCTACATCAGAACTGCAAGCCTGAGAATTATTAGTCCTCTGTTTGCGTGATTATACATGTTCACATAAGCAGAGACTCCAGGGGCATTGAGAGTGTCCCCTAAGGACTTGTCGTCAAAGATCACTGGGAACAGCTCTTGAATGTGATCATAACCATTTTGAACAGATCCATTTCACTGGAAGGGTAAAACAAAGAACCTTTCACGTCCATAATTAAAGACCTACCAGCAAGTTACTAAATTGTGTATTTTCTCCCACTTTTATACATGTGTAAAAATTCTTCAAGAGAGCTTTGAAAATCACCCTTGTGAGGCTACCCTCTGCTGCAGTTCATTTGAACATGGCAGCAAGCCTTGTACACACATTCCAGGGTTCAACATGGATAAGTGACAGAGGTGTGGTGATCAAATCAAACCCTGAAGATGTGTAAGTCTCTAGGTGCAAAACTAGTGAGTGTGTTTCCAGTGGACTCTGCTTCTGATTCATATTACAAATAAGTGGTGAAGACGAGTGAGCTATGTTTGCAGGTGTGAATGCAATGGCAGACTCTGTAGAAATCTTTTTAGCTTTCTTTCTTTCTTCCTTTCTTTCTTTCTTTCTTTCTTTCTTTCTTTCTTTCTTTCTTTCTTTCTTTCTTTATTCATTTATTTATTTTTTGCCATAGGGTTTCCATCCTAGGAGTTGAAAACTATGGCTTCCTGAGTGACACTGGGATCAGCAGTAGCAGGAACTACATAAATAGGAAGTGAATTTGTAGCAAGTCCAGCAGCTACATCTTACAGTGCTAGTAGTTTTGTATTCTTGGTAGAGAGTATATTATAGCAATCATGAAGAACACATAGTATGTTATCTACTATTGCTGCCTCATTAACGATCTGCTAAAATAATCATTATAACCATTAGTTCATAATGTGTGATGACATCAAAGATGACAACTCTCTGAGGACTATTCATATGTGTGCTTGGGAGATCATGAATGGCTCTAAATTCAATAGGTATTCATGTATGAGCTGGTACTCACATCCTAAACATAAACTAAATCACATCAGTATTAGTAACTTCTACCTTATTTTCTTGTTTCTTAATTTTATTTATTTACATTTCAAATGTTACCTCCTCCCGGTTCTCCCTTCCAGAGTTTTTCACCACTTATCTCCTCCTCTTTACTTCTGAGGGTGTTTTCCTCCAACCCTACTTGGCCATTCCCCTACTCATCCCCACCATGGGCATCCCCCTTGTCTGGGGCATCAGGTCTCTGCAGGATTAGGTACATTCTCTCCCACTGAGGTCAGGCAAGGCAGTCCTCTGCTACATTATGTCCTGAGTAGTCATGGACCAGCCTATGTATCACCTTTGGTTGGTGGCTTAGTCTCTGAGAGCTCCTGGGAGGTCCAGGTTAGTTGACACTGTTGGTCTTCCAATGGAGTTGCCATCCCCTTCTGCTCCTTCAATCCTTCCCTTAACTCTCCTGTAGGTGTCCCTGACCTCAGTCCAATGATTGGCTGTGAGTATCTGCATCTGTCTCAGTCAGCTGCTGGTAAAGCCTCTCAGAGGATGCATCAGTCTGGCTAGTACGAAGCCAAACAGTCCCCTGAAGGGGGAGTGAGGATTATAGGAAAGACAGAAAAAAGATGCAAGAGACAGATAACAAGAGGGTTGCAGGTCAATACCATGCTAGCCCCAAGTGTATTTCTCATAGGCTTCTTATATATACTTCAGTACCGTGGGAAGCAAAGCCACAAGCTAACAGAAGCAATTTTGTTGAAATATATATAAGACATTAGTTTTCACCAAAAATCTTCTTATTTTTGCCAAGGTCAATAGAATCTTTAGCTCTGAGTCTTGAGCCTCAAGTGTACCTGTTCTTATTGTTTTATGCCTCAGCAGGCCAGGAAATCTGCCAACAGCCCCTGACCTGTCTTGATTCTGCCTGGCAGGGCAGACTTTCTCTCTTTTCTCTCCTTCAGAGAAGGGGCAAGCAGCTCCTGATTTCTCCCCCTTTTTTATTTTATACAAGTTAAAGCTTTCTTAGCTATTGGAGCAGAAAGACTGTGCCTGTCTTAGGTGTTCCCTCAACAAATGTGGATCTTACCCATCATTGGTAAATGAATCTTTGTATTTCCATCCTGTCTTAGGTTAATCTGCCTTTGAGAGAATTTTATCTGTCTTTGACCAGTCTCTGTAATGGGAGGTATAACCTACTAGGTTACTGTTTTGAGCCATACATGATGGAGATCTGTACAGTTGCCTAAAAACGAACAGAGGGCAAACTTAAGTGATAATAATTGTTATCTTATAAATATTCAAGGCAAGTGCTGAAAAGGCCAAATGGGTCAGTGAAGACTAGGAAGGCAAGCTCTTTCTTAATTGTCTTAAACATTTAGAGGCAACTTTTGCAGCATGGAATTGTAGGAGTTTAGCATCTTTTAGACAAATCATTAAGTTTATTTAAAGCGTTTTAAATTTTATCTAACATTTTAAAGCCTTGATCTGTATATTAATGTTCTGAAACATAAACTGGAAGAATGACAAATGAAGGTTGATGAAATATCATAATAGAAATTTCTTTTACCATGTATCTTGTATCTTGTACAAGATATACAATTAGTTATTTTATAGTCATAGTGGGTTATATTGAATCTGAACTCATAATTATTAACAGCAGGTTACATTAAACAAATCTCTAGACAGAAAAACATTTATTTGGCCAATCATCAACAGATAAGGCAAGAATACACAAGCTGTTACAAAACCTTACAAAAGACATGGGGTTGTTTTTAGAGTGTACCCAGGGTCCCCCTGTACCTTCTCCTCATTTTATCCTGTAGAGTGGGAAAATGGATGTTAAATCTCTCTTTTGTATCTGCTTCCTGTTGACATTGGGATTCTGCAAAATGTGCCAGGAGGGCTTACATGCTAGTTAAAGGCTGGGCAATGGGACATTTATCAGAAGCATCTGTTTATCTAATCCAGATGAAAGACAGGGAGCAATCCCATTGGCTGAACTATTTGTCATCAGCCTTCAGCAAGTCTAGATTTGAGCAGCTCCACAGCTGATCACTAGACTCTGTCAGCCAGGTGAAAATTTGCTGAGACAAATACAGTCTAGTAACAGAAATTAAAATTGTCTAGCAATTGTGGGAGTTAAGAAATCCCAAGAACAAGGGAGAATTCTATTTTCAAGAACAGGCAGGCATACTTATCTGGAGTCCATTTGATCTGTGACAGGCGGATCTAAGTCTTAGGACTCTTGATTCTCTGTAACTATGTGAACTCTCATTTATATAAGAATATATATTACTATTTACCATTGTATTGAAATCTATGTTTTAAGAAAAGTAGTTAACAGGTATCTGTTATAAAAGCTGTAGGTTTACATCTGTAGATATATAGCTTGAACAGAAATGTTTTTAGCATGATGAGATGTATCTTTAAGTTTACCTTCAGAAAACAACTAAAGGGAAATTAAAATGTTGAGCTTACAACTGAATTGTAAACTGTTAATGTTTCATTATTTTATCAGAATTTCTTTGATCAATGTTAAAATTTTGAACTTTGAAATAACAAAAGTTTGAGGAGGGAATATAAAACAACTCCCATTTCTTCCTTTTTAAAAATTCATTTCTTACATCTCTATAACTTGCATTTATATACCTTAAAACATCTTAGCCCTTCCAACATTTATTGCTTATATTTACCAGCTTCTGTTAGGGAAGGTGTTGGAACTTGAATTTATGTAACTCTGTTTTGACATCTGTAAGAGTTCTGATGACTCCTCTCAAAAGAATAGGTAATAGACATGTCATAAAAAGGATCATAAAGCCAAGGTCTGCTACGCCCAGTGTGGGGCTTAAACCCACAACCCTGAGACTAAGAGTCTTAGGCTCTACCAACTGAGTTAGCTGAGTTCTTTTATCCTGTGGAAAAACACAAACATGTTTTCTTCCCCATGGTAATGCCAGATCAGTACTGTGTCATTTGTCAATAAGTGGATCCTTACCTTTCACCTGGACATAAGTATGCCTACTTGTAGGATAACATAAATGCTTAGCAGCAGAGAATCCCTTGTCATACAATATTTAAAAATTCAAAATAAAAGTGAAGGAGTATATACAACTCCCCCTTTTTTATTTTAAGCAACGGATATCATAGGATTGTTCCATAATTCTGTGTCTTGAGGATATGTGAAATTATGTATTTTATATAGATTATAGCCCATATTTACAGATTAAACTTATATTTAACATATGTAATTTTATTAACTGTATGTAATGTATACACTAATGTATGTAAATCATATTTAGCTTATACAAGTTATATTAAATGCATATAATATGTATTCATCTTGTATAATTTATATTTAACATAATTTAGTTTTAATACGGATAATATATATATGTATATATATATGTGAATATGTATTTAGTTATTAAGATGAGTTATCTTCTGAGGACATTTGAATAAAGTATATAGCTTATACACAAGTTTTACTGTACATAATTTCTGACTTGTATGATATATGTTAGTTTATATAATTTGTATTTGGGATTACCTGCCTGAAAACCAGGAATCCTAACTGCTTGCTCATACCAGAGCTAAGATGTCTGCAGTGCTGTCTGCTGCAGAGCCCCAGAAGGGGAGTTCCGCATGGCTCATCCACCTTCAACAGTCTGCTGTTGCCTGAGTCTCCACAACCCTGGGGGTTGGTGGATGTCCTCCTGTGAGTTCACAGCATCAGAACCAGGAGTGTGGGTGCCCCTGGCCTGCTAGTGGCTGCTGCCAAGAACACCTCTGTACCCGCTTCCCAGGTTTCTAAATATATTGTATCTTCCTCCGGAAATGAAGGAGAAAATTTTTCGACAAAGTCTAAAAAATTATGTAATTGCTGTTGCTCTATTTTAATGAAGTATATTATATAAAAAATATTACACCACTTCCATTCCTTCCCCCCCCCCCTTTTTTTAATTCTTCTGAGCTTCTTTATCTCTATATTTCTATGTCTTTTACTTCCAGGAAATTCTCACCACACCTTTACCTTTTCTGAGTGCTTGGTTCTTTGTTTTTTGTTTGTTTGTTTGTTTGTTTGTTTGTTTGTTTTGGTGTCCACAACATAATCCCAATACTCTCAGAGAGTCCCTATTTGAGTGCCACCTATACTGGTCTGGCTGGTCTGAAGAAAATCAGTCCTCTGAGGGGGGAGTGAGGATGATTATAAGAAAGATAGAAAAAAGATGCAAGAGACAGATAACGGGAGTGCTGTAGATCATTACCACGCCAGCAGCAAGTGTATTTCTCGTAGCCTTCTTAAACTACAGTACTGAGGGAAGCAAACCCACAAGCTGCCAGGAAACAATAATGTTGAAATATATACAAGGCATTTGTTCTCACACCAAAATCTCCCTATTTCTACTACCAAGATCAATAGAATCTTTAGCTCTTAATCTTGAGCCTCAGGTACACTTCTTCCTGTTGTTTCATGCCTCAGCAGATCGGGAAATCTGCCTACAGACCCTGAGCTGTTTTGACTCTGCTTGGCAGACAAACTCACTCTCTCCCCCCTTTCCCCCCTCTCTTTCTCTCTCTCTTTCCACTCTGTTCAAGAGAAGCAGAAAATAGCTCCTGACAAGATGACAGCCATTGTAGGCTCCTGTGTGCAAGCACAACATAGCAACATGGCATCAGTAATAGTGTCAGAGTTTGATATCTGCCCATGGAATGGATCAAAAGTTGGCTTGTCACTGAATGGCTGTTCCTTCAGTCTCTGCTCTATTTTGTCCCTGCATTTCTTTTAGACAGGAATAAATCTGAGTCAAAAAGTTTGAAGGTGGTAACCTCTACTTTTATGACCAGATATGAACATTTTTTTCCCATTAGGTCTTTCTTTGAAGGACTGGGACCGTAAAATATGGAGGGTAGATAACACTGTGAAATGACTCTATTATCACAAGAAGATGATTATTGTTCTGTGGCCTTCAAAATATTTTTAGAATCAACATATTTTTACAAAATTCAATGACCAACATGAAGGGAGTCCTAGACAGGATTAAAACCAATATTAATAGAATTAATTTAATCAATAAGGAATGCTTGTCAAAATACTTTAAGATTTACTTCTCAGTTTTCCTATTTTAGTTAAAGTGGACTAAAATCATGTTATAAACATGTCATTTTACTTTCTTATTTAATTTTTTGAGAATTTCAAACATTAGTATATCATTTAAATTTTATTCTTTATTAGATTCATTTACTAGCAAGACACAGTTAATTACTGAGCCTTCTTAAGTGTTATATTTATTGCAGTAGTTTATGTATTATTAAATTATAAGAACAAAATATTTTAGTTTTTATTTGATCATTCACTACCTTGCACTGACAAATCCCAAAAGGGTCAAAATATCAGGTCACTCACATGCTTCTCTCTCTCTCTCTCTCTCTCTCTCTCTCTCTCTCTCTCTCTCTCTCTCTCTTAGCTCTGTCATTCTAACTGTACTAATAATATAGATTAAACACTCTTACCCGCACTTGGCAAACATCCACTAATAATCTGCATCCACATCCATATATATATGTTTGTATATATTGTAACAAGGACTAGGTGTAATTTCCAGATTGCTAGAATTGGAGCTATTTATTAAAGAATATAACCACAGCCAGTGATATGGCTCAGAATGTGATGCTACCCTGTCACTAAACCTGACAACTTGAGTTTGGCACCTGGATTCACATGGTAGAAGAAGGGACCCAATCCCATAAAGTTGTCCTATGATCTTCAAACTTGTGATTTAATCATACAGGAAATTTAAAAAAAAAAAATGAATAAAAAATTTAAAGTGTTAGGAGGTAGTCTTCTGAGTGTGCCATTCACGAATGAGTTCCATCTTGCTGGCAGAATCAAAACTGAGTTCATGTTCCCAGGCCCCAGAACCCAACTCCTATCCTCTTTCATATGTTTTGTGTTTGTCTGTGAACTAGCACAGGGTGTAAAGAGACAAGATGCTGCTATTCCCTTATCTAAACAAAGACACACAGGTCAGACTAGGCACAAAGATCATAAATGTACTACTTGTCTTAACTGACTACATGCAACTTGCTTACTCCTGTGTTCTCTGCTATGTGTCTCTCAGTGAAGCAAAGATCAGCAGAGATGGAGAACAAGAAGCATTGCAAAGATGGCTATGCAAGCTAACCACGCCAAGTCCCCCTCACAGCCCATTGGGCCCTATTTATATTCCCTCCAAACATCACGTGTCCTCCACGAGTCTTGCCTCACCATGTGTCTTGCCTTAGCACATGAGTGTGTCTCAGAAAAACTCCATGTGGGTCTGTGTCAGCTGACATCACTCTGCCAATCGGCCTGAGCTCAAGGAAGTGGCAAGAAGCTGCAAAAACTTCTTGAGAAGTTTTCTGTGTGTTTCTCTCTATGGAGTCAGGACAAATGGAGCTCAACAATGCATGTAAGGAAAACAAATACATCATGCTTTCATTAGTGAAGAATCCTTCCTCATGGGTCCTTTTGCATGCTTGCTTTAGCATAACATCCTGTGTCTGCTTCAGGGAATTGTTCCTTCATGTGTTTGCTTTAGCAAAATATCCTTTCACTTGTGTCTGCTTCAGGAAAACACCCCTTCACGTGTTTGCCCCAGCAAAACACCATCTGATACAACTGACTTTCCAAAGATTCCTTAAGTTTCAGCTTCAGGTCCTATCTAGGGATTATCTATGACCTAGACATCTCAACTTGACTTGTCTACATGGCTCATAAAAAGGAAGCCCAGGAAGGCTATATTTTGTAACTCTCCTCCTTGTGATAGCTCTCATTAGGCAATGCATGGGGGGAAATCTGTAAGCCTCAAATGGTTCATTAGAGTCAAATAATCACAGAAGGGCAAAGGACTAGGCTCAAATGAGGAGGAAGACACTGAGGATTGTCAAGTAGTTGATTTAGCCAATGGAATAGAATTGAAATGGAATAGAAGAGCAGTGGAATAGAATTGAAGACCCAGAAATGAACCCTAATACCTATGGTCACTTGATCTTTGACAAACGAGCTAAAATCATCCAGTGGAAAAAAGACAGCATTTTCAACAAATGGTGCTGGTTCAACTGGCAGTCAGCATATAAAAGAGTGCAAATAGATCCATTCTTATCTCCTTGTACAAAGTTCAAGACCTACTGGATCAAGGACCTCCACATAAAACCAG
Source organism: Uromys caudimaculatus (assembly GCA_028551405.1). Lineage (NCBI taxonomy): Eukaryota > Metazoa > Chordata > Mammalia > Rodentia > Muridae > Uromys > Uromys caudimaculatus. The sequence goes on from CM052700.1 coordinate 18,720,344, forward strand.
ATACACTGAAACTAACAGAAGAGAAAGTGGGGAAAAATCTCAAACACATGGGCATAGGGGAAATTTTCCTGAACAGAACACCAATAGCTTATGCTCTAAGATCAACAATAGACAAATAGGATCTCATAAAATTGCAAAGCTTCTAAAGGCAAAGGACATTGTCAATAGGACAAAACGACAACCAACAGATTGCTAAAAGATCTTTAACAATCCTACATCTGATAGAGGGCTAATATCCAATATATACAAAGAACTCGAGAAGTTAGATTCCAGAGAATTAAATAACCCCATTAAAATATGGAGTACAGAGATAAACAAAGAATTTTCAGCTGAGGAATACCAAATGGCTGTGAAGCACCTAAGAAATGTTCAACATCCTTAGTCATCAGGGAAATGCAAATCAAAACAACCCTGAGATTCCATATCACACTAGTTAGAATGGCTAAGATCAAAAACACATGTGACAGCTGATGCTGGTGTGGATGTGGACAAAGAGGAATACTCCTCCATTGTTGATGGGATTGCAAGCTTGTACAACCACTCTGGAAATCAGTCTGGCGGTTCCTCAGAAAATTGGACATAGTATTATTACCTGAGCACCCACCTATACCACTCCTGGGCATATACCCAAAAGCTGTGCCAACATATAATAAGGACACATGCTCCACTATGTTCATAGCAATCACATATATAATAGTTAGAAGCTGGAAACAACCCAGATATCCTTCAGCAGAGGAATGGATACAGAAAATGTGGTACATTAACACAATGGAGTACTACTCAGCTATTAAAAACAATGAATTTATGAAATTCTAAGGCAAATAGATCGAACTAGAAAATATCATCCTGAGTGATGTAACCCACTCACAAAAGAATACACATGGTATGCATTCACTGATACATGGATATTAGCCCAAAAGCTTGGAATACCCAAGATACAATTCACAGACCACATGAAGTTCAAGAAGAAGGAAGACCAAAGTGTGGGTGCTTTGGTCCTTCTTAGAAGGGGGAACAAAATACTCATGGGAACAAATATGGAGACAATGTGTGGAGCAGAGGCTGAAGGAAAAGTCAATCAGAGACTGTCCCACCTGGTGATTCAAGCCATATACAGTCACCAAACCCAGACACTACTGACGATGCTAAGAAGTACATGCTGACAGGAGTCTGATATAGCTGTCTCCTGAGAGGCTCTGGCAGAGCCTGACATATACAGAGACGGATGCTCACAGCCAATCACTGAACTTAGCACAGGATCTCCAATAGAGGAGTTAAAGAAATGATTGAAGGAGCTGAAGAGGTTTGTAGTCCCATAGGAAGAACAACAATATCAACCAACCAGAGCTCCCAGGGACTAAATCACCAACCCAGGAGTACACATGGAGGGACCCATGACTCCAGCTGCATATGTAGCAGAGGATGCCCTTCGTCGGGCATCAATGGGAGCAGAGGCCCTTGGTCCTATGAAGGCTTGATGCCTCAGTGTAGGGGAATTTGGGGGCAGGGAGGCAGGAGTGGGTGGGTGGATACACACACCTTTATAGAAGCAGGGTGATTGAATAGTAGCTTTCTGGTTAGATTGGGAAAGGGGATAATATTTGAAATATAAATAAAGAAAATATCAAAAAAAAACCAAAAAACAAAAAAACAAATGCTGTACTCACATACAAGAGCCATCTCTGGGCTTTTGGATGAGGAGACATTACAGAGGTTCCCAATGCCCCTGGTGTCTATGCTTCTTTGAACAGGCACAGCAGTGCAAACAGAGCACCAACAAGTCTTACCCAGGGAGTTCTGCACTGGCGACCTGGGCTTTAGAGACCCCACTCCCCACTTATAGTGCTCACACAACCGAAGCTTTCAGTTGGTGATGGAGCAGGCAGCATCTCCACCAGAAGTCATCACTGTGGTATAGATTTTTGAGTGAAGTTATAAATGGGAGGACATGCAAAAACCTTAAGGTTGTGATGCTGTGGTGTTTGCTGGGGATTGGCTCTGCATTAAGCACCCACTCTATGTCTGAGCCACATTACACTTAGAAGGTTTGTTTTTCTTCCTTCCCAGTGCAGTTGGCTTCACATATTGCAGCCAGTCATCTGTTATAGGCATTACTCATATCTCTTCACAGCAAACGGTCACAATAGAGAAGTTGTGTAAAAGAACATCCAAGTGATTACACTCAGTGTTGTCTCTCTACATCCAAGGTTGCTCTGATGACTCTCTGTGCAGGCTGTTCCAGTGGTCAGAAGCCCCCTTGCATCTCTTTAGGAAATTTTGTCATAAAACACAGTAATCAAAAAATGTGTCTTTCAGTTTCAGATGACCCTTGAGTCTGCCCTACAGCCTCACCTCAGATGGCAGCAGGTTGTAACTGAG
>CM052700.1:18723222-18754906 GCA_028551405.1 Uromys caudimaculatus
TTTGGCAATAAATATTCAAAAAAAAAAAAAAAAGAAAAAGAAAAAGAAAAAAGAAAAGCAAACAAGAAACCCATTACTGATCCCCTTTCTTAGCAGCTCCTCCAGGCTGTCAAACAGAGCTAGATGGGCATCTAGTGCCATGCAGGAGGACTGGCTGAATGTTCACTTTCTTATGTCTTCTGAAAAATGAAAACATTGACTTCCAAATGTTCACAGATCTCCATGGCCAGTTTTTTCTTTCTCACTAAATTGAGGCAGTGCAAAGAAATATCATAAAGAAACATTTTCATGTCCGGTTTATTTGGATAGCCATCTGTCTTAGTCAGGGTTTCTATTCCTGCACAAACATCATGATCAAGAAGCTGGGGAGAAAAGGATTCATTCAGCTTACACTTCCTCGTTGCTGGTCAACACCAAAGGAAGCCAGGACTGGAACTCAAGCAGGGCAGGAAGCAGGACCTGATACAAAGGCCATGGAGGGATGTTTCTTACTGACTTTCTTCCTTTTCAGGGCTGACTCAGTTGGCTCTCTTATAGAACCCAAGACTACCAGCCCACAGATGGTACCACTCACAAGGGGCCCTCCCACTTTGATCACTAATTGAGAAAATGCCTTGCCGCTGGATCTCACAGAGGTATTTTCTCAACTAAAACTCCTTTCCCTGAGATAACTCCAGCTTGTGTCAAGTTGACACAAAACCAGCCTTTTCAACTTGACACACAAATATATCACTATTAAGCCTCAACCCTTACTTTTTTATTAATCCCCAACATCTAAATAACTTTAAAAGTCCCACAGTCTTTGCAAATTCTTACATATCAAAATTTCAGTACCTTTAAACATATCCAATCTCTAAGAATTCAAAGACTTTTTATCATCAAAAGTCTTAACAGTGGGCTCCAATAAAATACCTTCTTCCTTCAGGAGGGAAAATATATCAGGGCACAGTCACAATCAAAAGCAAAACCAAACTCCAACTGTCCAATGTCTGGGATCCACTCATGATCTTCTGGATTACTCCAAGGGCTTGGGTCACTTCTCCAACTCTGCCCTTTGTAGCACACACCTTGTCTTCTAGGTTCCAGATGCCTGTATTCTACTGTTGCTGCTGTTCTTGGTGGTCATCTCATGTTACTGGCATCTCCAAAACACTGCTGTCCTCTGCTGCAGCTAGGCTTACCAACAGCCTCTCATTGGCTCTCTTCACGATGCCAAGCCTCACCTCCTTTGCGTGATCCCTTCAATCCTGGGCTGTCAATTGCAACTGCGGCTGCACCTTCACCAATGGCCTTCCAAGGAGTCTCACAGTTCCAAACTTCAGCTGCTCTTCATGACTCCTTCATGCCTTCAAAACCAGTATCACCTGGGTGATTCTTACACATTACCAAGTCCAGCCACAGCACAAGGTACAACCCTGGCTATCTCTGGAATGCAGCCTCTGTGCTCTCAGAAAACAGTTCTCAGAAGATTTCACCTCAGTGATGCTGGTCTCTTCCCAATCACCACCAATTTCCCAGCTCCAGCTAACCAGCATCAATAGTCCCAAGTAATGCAATGGTTTTGCTTTAGTAGGTCTGGTATCTTGTTAATGACAGCTGATTTCTTCAGCCCCAGCTAACCAAAACCACAGAATCTTAAATCAAACTAGCAATGTCCCTGATAAGAGTCTTTAATCTTCCCTCTGAAATTTCACAGGCCAGGCCTCCATCTTCTACACTGTTCTCTACATTATCTTCCAAGCTCCTATACAACATCCCACAAAGCTCTTAACACTGAATAGATCTTCTAGCCCAAAGTTCCAAAGTCCTTCCACAGTCCTCCCCAAAACATGGTCAGTTTGTCACAGGAATACCCCATTATGCTGGTACCAATTTGTCTTAGTCAAGGTTTCTATTCCTGCACAAATACCATGTACAAAATGCAAGTTGGGGAGGAAAGGGTTTATTCAGCTTACTCTTCCATGTTGCTGGTCATCACCAAAGGAAGCCAGGACTGGAACTCAAGCAGGGCAGGAAGCAGGAGCTGATGCAGACGCCATGGAAAGATGTTTCTTACTGGTTTGCTTCCTTCTTCTGGCTTGCTCAATTGGCTTTCTTATAAAGCCCAAGACTATCAGCCTACAGATGCTACCACTCACAAGGGGCCCTCCCCCCTTGATCACTAATTGAGAAAATGCCTTACTGCTGGATCTCGTGGAAGCATTTTCTTAACTGACACTCCTTTCTCTGAGATAACTCCAGCTTGTGTCAAGTTGACACAAAATCAGCCAGTACACCATCCAAACCTCAGCTGTGAGGTGTGTGTTTGTAATTTAGCTATCATAACTGATCACTAGGAGATCCCTCCTAGCCTGAGGGTCCCCAAACCAGAGCCTTTCAGTGGGTCTCTAAGAAAATGTTTGGGGTTTTTTTTGTTTCTTTTCTTCTTTGTGTTTTGTGTTTTGGGACAGAGTTTAGCTATGTTCTCCTTTCTGGCCTGGATCTCACTATGTGGACTGAACTTTCTGGAGCTTATATAATCCTCCTGATTGTGCTTCCTGAGTGCTAGGATTATACCTTGTGAGGAACTCATTTCTAGGACATCTGCTCCTTAGGACTGTCCCTGATTCTAGAAATCGCATCACTTCCTTTCCTATAATCCTCCTTTACACCCTCCTTTTCCTTGGCAAAAGAAAGAAAACTTCTCCTTGTATGGATTTTACTATACAGAAATGTCAACATGCAAAACATGGCATGGTTAAAATAATTTTTTGACACCAAAATTTCAATCATGGGCTCCCTCTCATTCTTCATACACACACATTTTATATATATGTAAAATAAATATATATTATATATGAAATAAATAAAAATAAAAATAAATAAATATTCATATATATGTATGTGTATATATATGTGTGTGTGTGTGTAGACACACACACACACATATATATATATATGTCTACACACACACACACACACACACACACATACACACACACACACACAAATGGCTGGTGTTGGAGACAGTCTGATTGGCTATCATTAAGAAATCTGACTACCATGCTACCAGTGGTGTCACATGCCTTTAATCCCAGTACTTGGGAAGCAGAGGCAGGCAGAACTCAGCCTGGTTAGAAGCAAATGCAGAAATACCTATACTTATTTTACTGCTGCTGGGAGTACAAACTGATACAGCCAGTATGGAAGTCCTCAAAAACCTTAAAAATAGACCCGATATGCCGATGGGCACATATGATGGGCACTCCACATCCTGCCGCAGATAGACATGCACACCCATGTTTATTGTTCCCCTATTTATAATGGCAAGGAAATGGACCTGACCCAGATGCTCACCAACTAACAGGTAATGTAAGTGTGTTACATACAAAACAGATTATAATTTAAATGTAAAAAAAAATGAAATTTGTAGGAAAGGTAGGGAACCTAGAAAGTATAATATTAAATAATGTAAATAAGTATTAAAGTAACCCAAACTCAGAAGAATCAAACCTTTTGTACCCCCTTCCATGCAGCCCTAACCTGTAGTGTCCAGTGTAGACAGTTGTAAGCGTGGGCATGGTATGCCATATAGAGAAAGAACATGGTACGGTGACGTGGTTATGATTGAAGGACAGGATGCAGGTAAAGGACCCATAAGTGAAAAGGTTATAGAGAATTGTCTTTCTAGTTTCACAGCTGCCATAATTTTGTTGTTGTTCTTTAGGACAAGTGCACAAAAATGGACTGACAGTGAAAGTCTAAAATTGTAACCAAAGCTCTGTGGTTTCAGAATGCACATATTTAATCCCAACACTTGGGAAGCAGAGGTGGGCTAATTTCCATGTTCAAAACCAGCCTGGTGCAAACAGTGAAGCCAGGGATACACAGGGAAACTGTCTCCAAAGACAAACACACATACACATCATGGAACATTTCCTCCAGCTGTAATAGGAAAGTTGTACAAGATTTTATCACATTATCCAGAAGAGTCTACAACTAAAAGCTCAGGAATCACATATTTTGGAGTTTTCTACTTAATATTTGCAGACCATAGTTGAAAATACTAACTGAAACTGTAGGTCATTGTGGGGGATTATGCCTATATCTTCCCAATTATATCAGTCTTCACTGCCCTCACCTTCCTTTTTCTGCAGCAGCCTCCTTAAGATTCTCTGAGATTTTCTCTCTTTTTTCTCTGCCTTCGACAGTTCCCCAGTGTACCTGTGTTCCCTACATCTCTGTGAGATGGCTGGATGTCATCTTCCCGGGGATGCTGAGCCTGGCTTCCTATGCACCCCACAGCCTGTGTGTTCCTTCACAGCATCTTCCTGTTGGAACCTAAGTTCCCAGAGAACAGAAACTTCCAGTGGGTTTTCTCTAGAGCTCTTTCCACAATGCCTGGTTCACAGTGGTCAGTAAGTATAACTGACAATGTGAATGTGGACAGAGTGCTGAAGGATTTGAAGTCACTTACCTAACAAAGCAACAGAAAGAGCAACTACAGCTACAGGGAGGACCTTGATCATGCCATAGCAGCAGTAAAGCTTAACACTAGACTCAAGGTAGACAATTCTGAGACATTTTCCTTGGAACATTTCACTAGAATAAAACAAATATTTGAATGTCAATCTCAAGAACCTTTTAGAGAAAAAAGTAAAATTTCCCAGAGTAAATCCAATCTATTTTTCTGTTGTGTAAGCAAACAAATCTTTGCCTCATACAAGTTCTAAAAGATATTTTTTTCTCTCTTCAAATAGATTTAAAGTTCCAGCCTTCATGTTTGTGATGCATTTTGCATCAAGTAGTGAAGTAGTGTACACAAGATGAGGTGTGAAATTAGGACAGAAGGAGAGAGTATGGGAGAGACAACTGGAACCCTTTCAGGGTGGAGGGCATTTCTGGGATGAACTAGAACCACAGGGAAAAAGAAATTCCCAGGAATCTATGCTGGTGACCATATCTAAGACTCCTTCAAATGGAGGATATGAAACATGAACTGGCCCTCCTCTGTAACCAGGCAAGACTTCCAATAAAGGGACTGTGACACCAACCCAGCCCCAAACCTTTGACCTACAATTTGTCCTTGCTACAAGTTGTACAGGAGTAAAGATGGAGCAGAAACTGAGAGAATAGCCAATCAAAAACTGGTTCAGCTTGAAACCCTGGCCATGAGAGGGAGCCTACCCCTGGCATGTGGTAATATTTTGCTATACTTGCAGACGGTGCCTAGCATATCCATTATCAGAGAGGTTTCACGCAGCATCTGATAAAGTCCTATGCAGAGATCTACAGCCAAACACTAAGTGAAGCTTGGGAAATCCTGTCAAAGAGGGGAAGGAAGAATTGTAGGCGCCAGAGGAGTGAAGGACAGCGAAGAAAACCTACAGAATCAACTAACCTGGGCCCATCTGGGCACACAGAGACTGAACCACCAACCAGAGAGCATACATAGGACAGACATAGGCCCTCTGTAACAGTTCTGAAGCTTGGTCTTCCTGTGGGACTCCTAGCAGCAGGAGCAGGGGCTGTCTCTCTTTCTGTTGCCTGCCTTTGGAACCCTTTCTGCTAACTGGACTGTCCTCCCTAGCCTCAAAAGAAGAAGATGAGTCTAGTCTTATTGGAAGCCAAGGTGGGTTGATAGCTGGGGGAGGCAATCCCTTTTCTGAAGTGAAAGGGAGGGGGGTGTTGATGGGGGAGAGGGAAGGTTGTTGGGGTAGGGAGGGATGGGAGAAGAGGAGGAAGGGGAAACTGTGGTCAGGACATAAAGTGAATGGATACATTAAAAAAGATCTCTTCTGAACCTCTGGCCTTCAAAAGTGTAATAGACATTTATTTTGTTGTTGTTTAAGCTTCTTTGTATGTTTTTAAGATTTGCTTATTTTACTTGCTGTGTCTGAATGCTTGCCTGCAAGCAGGCATGTGCATCCTGTGTATATCTGTAGCCTGCAGTGGTCTGAGTAGGGCACTGGGTCCCCTGGAACTTATGGAGGGTTGTTTGCCTCTATAAGGTGTTGGGAACCACACCTGGGTCCTCTGCAAACACTACCAGGCCTCAGTGGCCCCCGTGTCCAAGAGAAAGGAGATGCCTCACCCACATACCATGATAGCTACCCAGGGCTCCCTGCTAGTGATAGGCGTGGCCGGGTCAAGAGAGCTGGGGCCCCATAAATCATCTATAGCCAAGCATAGGAGGTGGGCTGAAGGGTTACCTGAGAGTGACGTCCCTCTGTTCCTCAACATATGAGGGCAGTCGACAGCCCAATGTCCCTTCTGATGGCATCTAGGACATTTTCCCCTTGGCTTGTTGGAGTTGGGGCAGGCCCTCACCCAGTGACCTTGTTGACCACATTTATAGCAGGGGGCTGGTGGCCTCTGAGCCTTAGGAGACCAGGAGTCCGGGTTAGCAGCTGAGGCTGTTAAACTGCCATTGCCAGCATGTGGTACTTTTGTTTTTTGACTTTCTCATCCCTCTCATGGTACACCTTGAAGGCCAGCGCCAAGACTTCTGCCTGTGGAGTCAGGGGCCCCCTCTCCAACCATCCAAGTTTAGCTTTTATGTCATGATAGCTCTGGGAAAAAAAGTAGATCACAAGTTGCTTGCCCTCTGGGTTTTCAGGATCTAAATTAGTGTATTGCAGTAGAGCCTTTGTGAGGCATTCTAAATATTGAGATGGGTTCTCTTGTTTGCCCTGGACAACCTCTTGGAGTTTTTCAAAATTAACTGCGTTTAAGGCTGCCTTTCTGAGGCCAGCCAGAAGGCATGTAATAAACCTGTCTCTGGCTAAGATACCACCTGTGGGATTGTAATTCCATCGAGGATCCTGGTCAGGCACTGCCTCAGATCCAATTGGATACGTTGTATCTGTTTGGTGAATTTCTTCTGCATGTGCTTTTGCCACTTCCCAAACTCGCCCATGCTCTTCAGGAAGTAAATTATTAGTAAGAATCATATGAACATCATATAAAGTCAAGCTATAAGACTGAGTGATGTACTGGAATGCCTTAATAAAGCTGGAAGAGTTAGAAGTATATGAACCCAGGCTTTTTTCTATTTGAGAAAGTTCACTCAGTGAGAACGGGACATGTACTCTGACTAGCCCATCAACTCCAGCCACTTCCCTTAGAGGAAGAACTGGTGCTGGGTCAGGTTTCTCTGGAGGAGAAGGAATTGGGGGTTTGGCTGCGGCTTTAGAATGCATGAAAGGAGGGGTGAAGGTCGGTGCCAATGCAGGGTGAATGGAATGACCTGCAGCTGGCACAGAAGGAGGGGAGGAGTCTGGAGAGGTCTAGCTAGTAGGCTCGGGGGTATCTTGGTGAGAAGGAGAAACTGAAGCAGCAGTTTGGGTTTTAGGTGGTGAGGAAGGCAGCGCGGAAGAAGGCAGGTCTGTGGCAGAAGGGAGGAGGTTCGTTAGCTGTGTCTAGGGTTGTGAAGTCATCTAGTGGCGCATGAATAGGTTTCATAGCTAAGAGAAGTTTGGATGGGGAACAAGCAGAACACATAGAGGGCTGAGAGCAAGATAGATAAAAGCTTGAACATATGGAATTTCCTTCCATTTACCAGACTGCTGGCAGTATGTATGGAGCTCTCGCAAAATGATCTCGTCTAACGTGCCAGTAGCTGGACATTTGGAACTATTTTTTTAAAGATTACTGCATCCAAACCTTATTGCAGAGGTGTATCAATTTTGAGAGCCTCAAATCAGGTGTTAATTAAAGAGATTTGAGGTTTGCCAGGAGACATCCCAGAGGGGTGTCTGGAGGTACGTTTGAAGATCAATTAGTACCCATTGGTTTTGGGGGATGTTACTGAACTATTCCTGCAGGCATCCCAGAGAATAAGTTCAGTAACCAGAGGCCAGCTAAGCTAGAACTCAAGTAGTCACAAGAATCCTAGGAGCCCTGGCTGGCAATTTCCTGGAAATTGCCAGAAAGCAATTCAACCTAGTACTAGGAATATTTTTAATGGCTGAGGGGGTGTGTGAACTGCTTTTGAGAGGGGAGGACACCCAAGAGCTAGGTCATAACTCGCAGGTCAGCTAGGAGGCCAGTCATAGAGACTGGGGCAATGAAAAGCCAACCCCTCAGCCCAGAAAGAGTTAGCCAGACACTATCTGAACAAAAAAGGGTCCTCCCACTGACTGGAGAAACTCCTTACCAATCAAAAGGCTGGCGTGTGTTTTCGGACTGCACAGTCAGATAGCAGGAAGCGAGGGACTGTGTGGTGCCACATGGTGGAAGTTTGTGAGTCTTGTGGTGGCAGCACCATGACAGCGGCAGAGCAGCGGAGATGGGACAGCAGCAGCAGAGGAAATCTGTGTGGTGGATGAGAGAGGATGCCAGCTGAAGAAGTCTATGTGATGTATCAGTGGCTTGTGGGCGGTGATGGTGGTAGTGAGGGCAGTATTGGCAGTCCATGTGGGCAGCTGGAAGGTCGCTCAAGGCAGTGACCCGGGGCCCCACCCAGACCCTGCAGCAACCAATCTAGTAAAAATGATGAAATGGTCAGATATGTGCCACGTTATAATCAGAGGGGATGGTCACGCACACCAGGCTAAACAGTTCCACATTGGGGGGGGGGGGGTATTGGAAGAGGTAGGGAAGGTAGTGTGGAAAAGAGAAAGGGAAAAGAGAAAGATCAGAGGGGTCTTCCCTTTATATAGAGAGAGTGACATAGCCTCAGGTAAAGGTGGGCAGTCGGCCAAGTGGATTCTGGGAATATGGTGACTGTTGCCTTGGCAACAGGTGGGCAGGTACCGCTGTCATGTGGGTGTGACATCACCGGTTTTGTGGTTCCGATGCCAACACATAAAGTCTTAAAAACCATATCCACCTCAGGGGTTCATTCTCTTCCTGGCCCTGGTAGCCTCATATAAAGGTTTGGCTATCTCAGTGAGCCCTGGCACACAAATTCTACAAAACCTGGCAGATCCCAGAAAATCCCATACTCACTTTAAGTTTGATGGAACTGGACTGCTAAGGAAGGTTTGTCTCTGAGGCATCCAACAGCATATGTTGGTCACCCCCCTTGAATATGTACCCCCAGATAGTTGACAAAACTGGACCTTCTTAGCAGACACTCAGTAGTCAAGTTGACTCAGCTCCTGTAGCTGGTCTCATGTGGCCTTCTGTCATGTCTCCAAGTCAGTGGCATGTAATACATACTGCAGAACAGTTATTTGAGGGTGGGCCCACCACTACTCACCCAAGTTTTCATGCAGTGCCTTGGGAGAGTTCTTGAATCCTTGAAGAAGGTGTGTCCAAGTCAGTAGCCCCTTGAAGCCTTGACTCTCTCCAAGTCTTGCCATTCAAAGGCAAATAGGGGCTGGCTTTTGGGTACCAGAGGCAGGCCAAAAAGTCATTCAGTGGTTGAAGCTTCCAATGGATATCAGCGGCAATTTGGTTAACAAAAGCCATGTCCACAGCTGACTGGTGCTCTCTGGCTTCTGGGTTAAAAGGAGCATAGGTCCTATAGGCTTCTAAAAGTCTTTCTAGATCTCCCCTTGGGCTATCTGCTCACCTGGATCACCTTAGATAAATTTTTGGACCATCTGGTGGACTCTCAAAGCCCCCCCATATCAGAATCTGATGGTGTACCCAGAGCCTCTCCATACCTTCAGCAGGGTTAAAATCTCAGTCGGGTTGAGTTAAAGGAAAGGCTACATTGATATCAGCCTGGTCTGAGTGGACAGGCCATTTGCTCCTGCAAACAATTCTCTCTCTGTAGTGAAGAGGACCTGGAGCAGTTGATGACAGTTGTCCCAGGTGTGCAGGTGAGTCAGCATGATTGACTCTAGGAGATCTGTGAAAGCTGATGGTCTTTCTAGAAATGAGGAGTTCTGTAACTTCCAAGTGTAAGGATCATTAGTGGCAAGTGACACATATGTCATGAACTCTGTCCCCTGAGCATCTCGGGGTACCCAGAGAAGAAGGCCATAGTAGAGTTGACCCTCTGGGCAGTACTGGCCAGAGTGTGAGATGGATTCCAAGTGGAGTCAGGAGAGTTAGGGGATTCAGTTCCTCCTGTCACCTGTGCTGGCTGGTCAGGGGCAATGGCAGTGGCAGCAGGAGTAGGAACATAAGGAGGGATACAGAGATCCTCCTCAGGAGCAGAAAGGGAGAGCAAGTCAGGGGGCCAAAGCTGACCCTCCTTGAGAGGAAGAGTGAGGAGTGGCGAGGCTCATAGCACTTGGTCCAGGTGTCCCCAGGCCTCATAAACTAAATCTTCATCCTGTAAATGATGGGCCATCCTATTTTATAGGTGGGCCATTCATTCCTACAAATGATGGTTAGTTTGTGGGGATGGACAACCAGAACAGAGTTTTTTGGTACTCAACAAAAGTCCTTAAAATGGTTCAGGACCAAGCTCACTGGGGTGCATTGTGCCTGTCCCATCCTAGGAATCAAAGAAAAATTTGTATGAGAGGACAAAAAGCACAAACAGAATACATGCAGATGGACACAGAAGGACATGCCTAGGAAAACAAAAACAAACTGAAAGGCTGTCTCAGACAGTCTTCCTCCCTGAGCATGGGAAGCCCATAAACCCATAGCCATTTCAGAATCCAGATGAGAACTAGAAAGATCTCCAGCTTCTGGTAGGCAGTCAGGAGCATCTTCCATTGCCCCTGGCTGGGTGACAAAACACATCTGCTATGTCTATCTCAGCCTCCAGATTAAACTAAAAACAGAATTAAACCCAAAGTGGAAACATAGATATGGACAAGGCAAAAGATAACCGGGTGCCTAGACTTACTGATCTGAAAAACACTCCACTATTTGGGTCAAAGGGGTCAGGGCAATTCCCAGACAAGCCCCCAAATGCAAAGGTCCATGATTTGATGAAGGATGATACCATAAACTCAAATCTTATGTAAGCACAGAGTGTTTTATTTTGCAGAAGTCCAGCATCCTGGGGTCTCCCATCACCAAGACAGACAACCAAGTGAGCTTGCAGGCCTGATTTAAAGTACATTAGGGAATTCCAGGGTAGGTGACTTCTATGCTGATGTGTTGGGTCCATCTCTAAGGACATTCCATTACCTGGGTGTGGGTGCTGGAAACTTGCTAGGAAGGTCTAGAAGCTGCTGCTGAGGAAGTAATTGAGGAAGTCTGAAAATGACTACTGACCTATTGTCCTTGTCTCAGGCCAGTTGCCAGGGCAGCTTCTGAGACCTGGACTTAACTGGAATTGCCCAGTTCTTGGAAAAAGAGATTTAGGCCTACTATCCTTAGCTGCCAATTTAAGCCTGTCATGGAATCAGCCTAGCCTTCTCACTAGAACGACTTTGTTCTGTCAATGTTTGGTAACCTTCACCTTATTAATACCATTCTTATGAATACTTGTATATATCTGGGCATTTTAAGAAGAAGTTGATTTTATGAATGGCCACTTTTCTACAAAATGAGTTTTTGCTATGTAAAATCTTCATAGTTCCTAAAAAGTGCTGGGCATCTAATAGCCTAGAATACAGTTAAAGGGAGATAAACTGCTCTCATTGTTACTGTGAGGGAATTGCTCAGCAGAGTGGTAAATGGACTAGAGGTTGACCTAAATTTAGATGACAGACATCTCTGGCATTTAATGTCTGAGTAACATGAGAAAGAGATCCATCTTCCCAACTGAGATAGTTAACCTCAACTTTCAACTTGAGAGAACCTAGAATGACCAAAGACAGAAAGATGTACCTGTGAAGGATTATCTAGGTTAATTGAGGTGCGAAGACCCACCCAGGGTTAAAAGCAGACCATTATCCTAACACATACACACATATGGCCTAAGCAAAGTACCACAAATTCAGTCTCACCATGCATCCACATATTATATAGCAAGACAAAGTAGATAAGATAAAGTGGAATTTCTCCCAGGTATGCATTTTCAATGTAATTGGAAGATTTTGAAAGTTCTTATGATGAAGGAACAATGAATGTATGGGGGTGATAGAGTAGGGACCTAATGTGATCATTACCCATTGTGTACATGTATTAGAACATGATACCACATCACAAGTATATATAAAATTATGGGTCAGTTAAAAACATTAAACTGCAAAAATAAAATCAGTTAATGCAGTTTAACACACTAGTAGTCTAAAAAGATAAATAATACAACCAAATTAATAGATGAAAACTAAGAACAGAATCTGGAAGTGACTTCAACTTGATAAACAACATCCATAAAACACCAACAGTAGCACCATATTCCATGGCGAGAAACACAAAGCTCACCCATTAAGATTAGAAACTGGAAAAAGATGTCAGTGTCTTAGTGACTGAAAAATGCAGTAAGATGATGCATTAGTTCCCCAACTCATTGCTGTGACAAAATAGCTGTCAGAGACAACTGGGGGAAAGATCTATTTGGGTACATATTCTTATAAGGGTTTCAATCTATTAAAGCAGGATAGAGTGTACTTCTTACCTCTAGATAACATAACTTTGTTACTTATATTGCCTTCTTGCTATGATTGAGGCACAATGGTTATGAGACATCGGCTACTGAAGGCATAGCAGCCATATCAAGCTCATATATTATGTATATACTATATGTAATACAGTGTGCATACTGCGTGTATATACAGTATGTATATACTGTATGCATATATAGTATATATACTTTGTGTATTTATTGGTTATATATATACAATGTGTATATACTGTGTATATACACTGTGTATATACATATATACATGTATACAGTGCCAGGTCCTGAATGGCTGCAGAAGAGACATTGTGACAGAGTTTATGCCCCTGGAGCATAGCCAGCAGGGTGTAGGCCTACATGAGTATTGATGGTTACTGTAGGTGTAAGGCTTGTTTGTATAATAATGACTATATTTTACTTTATGTTCTTCCTTCAGGGGAACGTCCTTTTTGCCAAGGGTAATGACTCCATGATAATCAGACCCAGCACAATTCTGGGAGGTAAAAGTGTATCATTATGATGCTGAGACCTTCAGGACATCCCTTAAGGCTGTGGGAAAGAGCTTTGAAAACATGAGTTCAAGAATATATAAACACAATTTCTCAACTATGTAAAATATATGGTGCAATAACAATTGTATGAAGGGCTTCACAGAGATAAAAGAACAGAGAACTTTTGAACCAGCTTGGCAGAAAGATATTAAGGAAGGAGATAAAGAGATTTAGGGAGTAGTGATCTCAAGGAAAGATCCCACCCAGCTAAGCTTATTGTTTGTATCTACAAAGGCATACAGATTTTTGAGTTCAATGCTAGCCTGAGACAGAGTGAGTTTAAGTCCTTTTAAAAGAATCAAGAGGCTAAGGTCATGTAATAATGATTTATGGGATAATCAAAAGGGAACCTGTGTAAATAAAAGACTGGGCTTTGGTTTGCAAGAGAGAGAGCTACTTGGAGAGAGCTGCGTGGAGAGATACCATATCTCTTTTAGAATTTTTCTAGCAGGGCTTCTGACTATGGTTGCAAAACCCAAGAGCTATCTAGAGATCTATCTTGAGCAAACAGCTGTCTCAAGCAGAGAGCTATCTCGAATAGGGATCTGTCTATCGAGCTGTATCAAGCAGACTACAGGGCTGTCAGCTTGCACCCATCACTGACATTGAGTTTGTTTCTTCTGCTGCTCTGAAACATTCTTCCTCAGGATCCCCTCTTGGAGGCTCATCCTTAGCAATGCAGTAAATATATAAGCCAATAATAATGTGTTCATTGCAATTGCAAAGTGCTAAATACTATTTATAACTGTGTGTGCTACGCTTTCATCTGGCTAGCTGTACAGAACTAAAACATCTGAACTGATGGATTCTTTGAATCAGTTAACCCTTGTCTCACCAACCCTCAGAAAACCTTAAAGTAATTTCAGATCAATTGTTTTGTTGATGCAATAATTGAAAATTGAAGAAGACTATGTCCCTTGACTACTGCTAACAGTGGGATTTTGTGTCTCAGCCAGAAGCAACGCTTCTTCTGCACCAACAAATCCAAATTGGCTTGAGACTTAAGGACCAAAGATTTACACATGGGTGGGCGGGGGGGGGGGGTGTTGAACCAATAGCAAGCTTCCTCCTATGAATGAGCTTTGAGTTTCTTTCCACTCAGGCTCCTCCCCTTCATCACTCCTTTGCTCCTTATTATCCTCATACTTAAGTGTTCATCCTCTCTTTTAAATTTTTTAAGGAAGTCCCTTCTGGACTAAATCACTGCCCATCACTAGGACCTCACTGGGACAACGGCTACCTTGGCTAGGTTCTCCACTTTGGTTTCATCTTGCTAACTAAAGCACTCTGTCTAATTAACTTTTCTCAAAGATTTCTTCAGAAGTGCATGACAGCAGTCACTGGACCCACACAGCTATTCTGGTTAAAATTCTACTCCTGTTTACGTAAAGTCAATCTGACCTATTAACTCTTAAACCTGGAGACAGAGTCAACCTGCCTCACTCCATTTTTCCTCTCCCACAAAAAGCACCAATGAGAGGATAAATTGCCCACTTTCTTTTATCTGATCTCAGGATGTGGAATGAAAGGTGATAACCTAGAACAAGAAATCTGGGATGAGCTAAGAAACTCTTGACTCAGCAAAACCATAAGAAAACCTGTCCTACAAGAAAATGTAGTAACAGAGTACCAGCTGCCATTATCCATCCCTGATGGTAAAGAACACATCTAAGGATAAATCTCTTCTCTCCAGTTGTTCCCTCTTTGCCCTACAAAGCCCCAAGCCCTCTGTGCCTGGGCAGTTGGTCTTTACTTCTGTAGGGAACTGCTGTGCTTCATTGTTCTGATTAAAGGACAACCTTTTTCAATCCTGATCTAACATGTACACCATCATGATAAATGTTATGCAAATAATCTTTACTGCAACATGGGTGTACATACTTATATATTAATTTGTTGATTCATTTACTTGTTTATAAATTTGTTTATTTGGTATGTACCATGATGTCTGGCAAAGAGGAAGCTAGGGAGGCAAGCCTGGGTGCTGAGAACTAAACCTACTCCTTCGGGTTGGGAGCTTTAGCCTTTAACAGCTGGCCATCTCTCCAGCCACCATTTCATTTCAAGGATTTTCACATGAGTAGCTCGTTTTGGTGACATAAACTAAAGAATAAAAGAAAACATTACAAAATATTCTCAGCATGTTCAAATGTTTATTTTTAAATATTACTAAAATGGTACAAAAGATAACATGTTAAATTGTATGTTCAGAAAACCAATTGATATCCATTTCTAGCAGGACATACTGTAATTTTATGTGATTAATTTTCATTATATGGAAAAATATCTAAGTGGCTTTCAGCTGTTTACACATGGACTGACAGTGAGAAGATAACCTTATTTTGCCATAGCGTTTGGCGTGCCCTTGTTCCCACACCTGTGCTGATTTAACATTAACTCTGATGTTGATTTATTTGTCTGTTTTCTGTTTAGTGATGTGGAGTCTGGTTTAGCTGTCAGAGAAATATCAACTTGCCATTTAAAATGCAAATAATTTCAGTGTTTTTTCAAGTTTGTCATCTCTGGGCTCCATTGTTTGAGTAATATGTCTCATGCAGGTAAGATTATTTCAAAGAAAAGTAGAGATGAATGCATTTTAACTGCTACGATTGTGATTATTAGAGAAACCAAGTGTGGGTTCTCTGTGACCACCATGAGCAGCAGAATAACCGTTCATGTGAAACACGAAGGTCTAGTTCACATAACTCAGTAGCTGGTGATGATTCAGACTTCTAGAGTCTGACACTAGGAAGATTATTTTAGGCATATTTAAACACAGCACAGTTTTAGACAAAAGTTTCCTAGACAATGAACTCAGCCCTTCATGCACAATAAAGCTTAAGGCATGATGACACTGAAACTTTTTGTAAAGTACTTGTGAGTTCTCTCATAAAGGTGGGTTTTACATATTGACTACATGTGACATCTTAAGGGTCTTGATGGGGAGGATCTGGTGTGGTTGTGGTCATTCAGATAGCACAGAGGTCACCTCATCTATTAAATACTTCTGTTCCCCTTTGTAAAGTACATGTGACATCTCCTGCAAGGAGGACTTCTTTTCAGAAACAATGCTCAAGATAAGGGTGTAGGGAGGAAGAGTCTGGGGAAGCCATGTGTGCCCTGGCCCTACAGATAGCACAGGGAGCACCAGGGTATTAACCACATCCATTATCAGCCTTCTGGGCAGAAAATAGGTTTATACATCTCTTCCTTTGAAGGGACAAGTCTACATGTTTAACAGTCCTAATTCCCCTAGTTTTATTTGTGAACAGAACAACCTCTGTGTCCCCAACAGCTGCGTGTTTTATCATAGGCAGATCAAAAGAAGCCAATGATATTTGTACTATCTTGTGTTCTGGGGTTCTTAAGTCTGTTAAGTGTCTTACAGAGTCTAAGGTTGTCCCGGATCTTCTAGCCTCTACCTCCTCAGTGCCTGGATTGCAGGTGTTGTGCTCCATGTTCTTCCAAGCTTTTATTCTTTAATCAGACCTATTGCCACAACCCTTGCACTTCACTTAAGATGTCATTTTTCACACAAATTTTAGATCCATTCACTAAGTTGGCAAGCAGGAATAGAGACTGAGGCCAGTTCTTGAAACAGGTCCTAACAGCTTTTGCACACAACTATTTCACTCAAAAGGCAAAGATCATAATCCATATGTTTTTCCAAAGGACTTCTTCTTCTTCTTCTTCTTCTTCTTCTTCTTCTTCTTCTTCTTCTTCTTCTTCTTCTTCTTCTTCTTCTTCTTCTTCTTCTTCTTCATCTCCTTCTTCTCCTCCTTCTTCTTCAGCCTCCTCCCTCCCTCTCACTCTCTCTCTCTCTCTATCTATCTATCTCTCTATCTCTCTATCTCTATCTCTCTCTCCCTCCTAGACATGGTTTCTCTGTGTAGCCTTTGCTGTCCTGAAACTTGTTATATAGACCATGTTGGGCTCAAACTCACAGAGATCCATCTGCCTCTGCCTCCCAAATGCTACGATTAAAGGTGTGTGCCACCATGGCTCAGTTTCCTTCCTTTCTTCTAAAGGATATTTAGAGTTAATTATATATCCACATTTCTTATTTTTGTAGAGAAATGCATTGCATATACTTACATTCCTTCTTTGCCACAGTTCTGCAGAGAAATGAAACATAAAGAACCCAAAAAAATCCTTGGGTGGATGAAGCAACTGGCTTGTTTCAAATAAAGCCAAACAATCAAAACCCTAAACTCTCACAACTCCAGGACTCTGGCTGAATGTAGAGTTTGGGAGAGTGAGGGGTGGGTGGGAAGTTGGACAGTAAGGGAAATAAAGAGGGAGGGGATAACCTAGAATATTTAAGGAGCTCTATATTTCCTGTCTTCCTTCCTTCCTTCCTCCATTTTTCTTTCTTTCTTTCTTTCTTTCTTTCTTTCTTTCTTTCTTTCTTTCTTTCTTTCTTTCTTTCTTTCTCCTTCCTTCTTCCCTCCATCCCTTTCTCTCTTTCTTTTTTCCTTTCTTTCTTTCTCACTCCTTCCTTCCTTCATTCATTCTTTTCCTTCTTTCTTTCCTTCTTAAAGATTTCTGTGTATGTGTATGTGGGTGCCCACAGAAAACAGAGGCAACACATTCTCTGTATCTTGAGTTATAGGCAGTTATAACTACACAGAGTGGCTCCCAAGAACAGAACTCAGGGGAATTCTAACTGCTGATCTAGGAAGTTCTAGTTTTGAATAAGTAGTGTCTACTCAGAAGTTGAAAAATTACTAATATGTTATAAAGAGATACTCTTATTTTTGCATATATTAAATAAAAGAGTTAACAGCTTTCTTCCAAAACTATAACCAAGACAAAATAATGAGTTAGTTATGGTTTTATTTTTTAAAATGGAGATGGACCAAGGAGATTATTCAGGGCTTAAAAGCTCTTGTCACATAAGCCTGACCATCTGACCCAGATCCCAGGTACCCAAGGCAGCAGTAAAGGACAGACTCCTGTGACCACATGACTCCTACACATATGCAGTGGTATAGATATGCCCCCTTCAAGTAATAAGGAAATTTTTTAATGGGCCAAAAGGATACCTCTCCAATGGTTCAAATAGGTAAATGTGACTACTGGACGTAATTACTTATTGTACAGTAAAATCTGTTTGTTTGTTTGTTTGTTTTTTCAGAATAAATTTGTCTCTCAACATTACTGCTTTCCTATAGCTTCCAAGAGTCAAGGAGAAACTGCTGCACTGGTTTACATTTGAAATCGTTACAGTGGTAGAAAAGGTCCTTCAAGGGGAAACTTCAGCTTAAGAATAAACCTCTGACCTGCCTGGAGATGGGAAATTATGGTGACTACAATATCACACAAAGCTCTCTACCTTCCTGCCTTTTAAAAAGTAGACTTGATGAGTACTCCAGTGTCACAGGAAAATTGAGTGGAAAGTGCTGTGACTTTGCCTTTGGTGTCCTTCCACTTCTCCCCATCCCTATGGTCAACATCCCACAGTGGGAAGCACACATGACCAGCCTAGAAATAAATATTGACTCTGCTATGAAGCCGAGCCAGCTGTGCCCACAATGTGCCTTCTGTGGGTCAGGACAAATGGCTGGGTACTGTGTCCCACAGTGACACCTTTACTTTGCACACAGTGTAGTCTCGCTGCCTAAATGTCCCTGTGCTGCTGATGAAATATCTTCCCAATCCAGGCCAGAAGTCTTTTTTTTTTTTTTTAATTTAATATTTTAGAAAGAATTTATTTTATTGTTTTTGTTTTATCATTAATAATGACAACTATTTTATTGTCTTTTAAATTGGATATTTTCTTTATTTACATTTCAAATATTAGCTCCTTTCCCTGATCCCCCCCCTTCCTGGTAACCCCCTATCACATTCCGCTTCCCCCTGCTTCTATGAGGGTGTTCCTCCACCCACCCACCCACTCATGCCTCCCCGCCCTCGAATTCCCCTACACTGGGGCATCTATAGAGTCTTCATAGGACCAAGGACCTCTCCTCCCATTGATGCCTGACAAGGCCATCCTCTGTTACATATGCAGCTGGGGCCATGGGTCCCTCCATGTGTACTCTTTGGTTGGTGGTTTAGTCCCTGGGAGCTCTGGGGGGTTTGGTTCGTAGATATTGTTGTTTTTCCTATGGGGTTACAAACCCCTTCAGCTCCTTCAGTCCTTTCTCTAACTCCTCCATTGGGGACCCCACATTCAGTCCAATGGTTGGCTGTGAGCATCCTCCTCTGTATTTATAAGGTGCTGGCAGAGCCTCTCAGGAGACAGCCATATCAGGCTCCTGTCAGCAAGCCCTTCTTGGCATTCACAGTGTCTGGGTATGGTGACTGTATATGGGATGGATCCCCAGGTGGGGCAGTCCCTGGATGGCTTTTCCTTCAGTCTCTGCTCTACACTTAGTCTCCATATTTGCTCCTGTGAGTATTTTGTTCCTCTCTCTAAAAAGGATCAAAACATCCACACTATGGTCTTCATTCTTCTTGAACTTCATGCGGTCTGTGAGTTGTATGTTGGGCATTCGGAGCAGTTGGGCTAATATCCTATCACAAAGGAACAGGCATGGTATGTACTCACTGATACAAGGATATTAGCCCAGACCAGAAATCTTCCCAGGGTTCTCTGTTTCCCAGAGCTGCTGCAAGTTTGTGATAGGAAAGGACCAGAGGTGCTTGTCACTGAGCCACATTCCACTCTGATGCAGGAAGAGGACTATTAGACTTTGGCTCAGGGTTCTGGAGTTAGAGGAAGAGGCCTCCATTTTGGGAGGGGTTGAAAATTCCTGTGACCTTAATAAGGTCAGTTTCAGTTATGTTTCTAAATCAGAGTGCTCTGAAAGAGAAACGAAACACAAAGTAGACCAGAAACAAACAGGAAAGTCAGTCTCCAGATGGCGCCAGCGTGGCTCCTGACTCTGTTCCGGCAGTTTCAGAATGGCTTTTTCAGTAAACGTTACAAGGGAGAGGGGAGGTGGGGGCAAGAGGATTGGGAAGGAAGGCAGGGGGAGGAGAGAAAGACACACAGAGACAGAGAACAGACAGACTGACAGAGACAGATACACACAGACAGACAGACAGACAGAGACACACAGACAGAGAGACAGAGAGACAGAGACAGACAGAGAGACAGACAAACACACACAGAGACAGAGACAGAGACACACACAGAGAGACAGACACACACATAGAGAGAGAGACAGACAGAGAGACAGAGAGACAGAAACAGACAGAGAGACAGACACTCAGAGAGAGACAAAGACAGACACACAGAGAAAGAGAGACACAGAGAGAGACAGAGACACAGAGACACAGACACAGAGACACACACAGACAGAAGCACACAGAGAGAGACAGAGAAACATACACACACAGAGAGACAGATACAGAGGGAGAGACACAGAGAGACAGAGAGAGGCAGAGAGACAGACACAGAGAGAGAGACAGAGAGAGACAAAGAGAGAGACAGAAAGACAGAGAGAAACAAAGAGACAGAGAGACAGACACACACAGCGAGACAGACACACACATAGAGAGAGAGAGACAGACAAAGAGACAGAGAGACTGAGAGACAGAAACAGAGAGACAGACAGAGAGACAGACAGAGATACAGACAGAGACAGAGTGACAGACACACACAGAGAGAGACAGAGAGACAGAGAGAGAGACAGAGAGAGAGAGATAGACATACACAGAGAGACAGACAGACACACACACACAGATACAGAGAGAGAGAGAGAGAGAGAGAAGAACAGAAGGGGTATAGAGCAGAGAGGCCAGCAGCAGGTGGAGACACAGGGTGGGAGAGGGGTCAGGCCTTGAAGTTGTCGTGCGGGTCATGGAAGAGCAGCTGTGTACACTGCTGTATGTACACTGCTGTATGCACACTGCTGTATGTACACTGCTGTATGTACACCACTGTATGTACACTGCTGTATGCACACTGCTGTATGTACACTGCTGTATGCACACTGCTGTATGCACACTACTGTATGTACACCGCTGTATGTACACTGCTGTATGCACACTGCTGTACATAGACTACTGTACGTACACCGCTGTATGTACACTGCTGTATGCACACTGCTGTATGTACACTGCTGTATGCACACTGCTGTATGTACACTACTGTATGTACACCACTGTATGTACACTGCTGTATGCACACTGCTGTACATAGACTACTGTACGTACACTGCTGTATGCACACTACTGTATGTACACCGCTGTATGTACACTGCTGTATGTATACTGCTGTATGCACACTGCTGTATGTACACTGCTGTATGCACACTGCTGTATGTACACTGCTGTATGCACACTGCTGTATGCACACTGCTGTATGTACACTGCTGTATGTACACTACTGTATGTACACCGCTGTATGTACACTGCTGTATGTACACTGCTGTATGTACACTGCTGTATGCACACTGCTGTATGTACACTGCTGTACATAGACTACTGTACGTACACTGCTGTATGCACACTACTGTATGTACACCGCTGTATGTACACTGCTGTATGTACACTGCTGTATGTACACTGCTGTATGTACACTGCTGTATGCACACTACTGTATGTACACCGCTGTATGTACACTGCTGTATGTACACTGCTGTATGTACACTGCTGTATGTACACTGCAGGATGTACACTGCTGTACATAGACTACTGTACGTACACTGCTTTATGTACCCCACTGTTCAGATTAAAAGCCCTCCAGACCTGTTTCAAGCTGTCAGGCTTTTGTCACAGGACAAGAGGGAACTTAACCTGCACGTGTGTCTGAGAACCACAGAAGTGCAGCAGAGGCCAGAAGAAGGTGTCTGAGCTTCCGGAACCAGAGTTATACAGATGGTGTGAGCAACGTGTGCACTGAGAATTGCACCCTGGTCTTCTGCAAGATCAGCAAGTGCTCTTAATCAATGAGCCATTGCTCCAGCCCTGCCTCCACTCAAAGAACAAATGGGCTATCACTGCTTTGCTGCTGGGTGTTGCTGTTATATTGCCTTTGTCCATTCTGCTGCAGGAATGTAACACAACATTCCATAGTAATGATGTATTACTTTTGCCAAAATGCACTGTGTTCACTGTGGTTAGTTTCACTTCCTAACAGTCTGCTCAATGAGATTGTGTGCACACTCATAGCGGGAGGAGTTCAAGCTAGCTGCAAGCCGGAACTTGTCTCTCTACCTCTCAGCTTTCAAGTTTCAATCCTCCTGTAGTGGAAACTCAGCTTCTCAGCTCTGAGATGAGTGCCAGAAAGGCTTCCCTACCTATGCTCAATACCACAGGCAGCCCGCAGGAGGAAGAAATGGGTATGTATTTAATAGTATTTGAACCAACTGTAACAGCAGAGAGGAGCTTCAGCAGGAACAGGAAGGCAAAAGAGCTGAACCTTGAACAAAAGAATAAGAACCTCAGGGCTTCTGTGAGTCTGTCACAGTGGGTCTGCCGAGCCTGAGAATGCAGACAGGATTAGCTATGAGGCTGTTACATTAGTTATTCTATTGGAGCGTACAGTACTTGACTAGTTCTCCCTCAAGAGAAATGAACAGTGAGTCACCTTATAAGAGCCAGAGCTGCAGCCACAGCGTTCTCTCTTTGTACTTAGCTTGCTAGTCCACTCTTTCCAGGGATCTGGTAAATTACACTCTAGTGGATTATACCAAATTGCTGTAGAAAATGCTTGCTCTACAAGTCCCTGAGTGAAGGAAATTCCAACAGCAGCTTTGCAATGTGCATAGTGACAGTGCCTGGGAAGCTTGGGGCTTGTGTTTTGCAGATCCATTGTAATTAAAAAGGAATTGGAAGGAGGTGTCATGGGGTGGGTGTGGGTATGGGGGTTCAGGGGCTGTACCCACCCAGGACCAAATCCTTTCTATTTTGAGCTCTTGATAAGTTACAGAAAAAGAATATAATGGGGTTTTCTACTTCATTCTTCAGAAAGGAAGCAAAATGGTGTTTCTTGTGTTTCAAACTGTTTATGCTTCATTATACTGAATTTCTTTATCTTCCTTTTTCCCTCATTCCTGTTTCTTCACCTTAATTTTTTTTTTCATATAGGGAAAGAATACTGGATTTTGAGAAAACAAGATTGATATTTATCAAAATACAAAATTCACAACAAATGTTAATGCTTATCACTTAAATCAAGTATTTTAAGAGAAATTATTTATCATTATTATTATTATTATTATTATTATTACTTATGATGATGCAGGTGGTAGTGATGATGATGATGATAGTGATGATGACTGACTCTTTGGCTAAGTCTCATACTTTACCCCAAGCTGGCCTGGAACTCCTGTTCCCTCTGCCTCAGCAGGATTGACTTTTTGAAATCAAATACTCAAATATTTAGTCAACAGAAACATTTCCTGCCTTAAATGTGGAGCTCATGTCTCCAGTGCAGCTGTGGTGTAACTAGCTGCAGGCACTTCGCTCCTTTGAAACCATAACTTGTTTTGTCAGCAAAATAGTTTTTATTAAGCTAAAAAACGGCCAGCAATGTTTCATTTCCTTGGTTTTTTTTTCAGAGATCATTTCCAATGTTGCTTTTAAATAAAGACACAAAAGTTTGTAATGCTCAAACCATGCTATGGGACGCACTCAAGGCTAGCCTTGTACTCCTGACTCCAGTTTCTTCCTCCCTGGCACTGGAAATAGAAAAGTGTACCAACCTGTTTGTCTCATTGACTGGAGCGGGAATTACACAGATGGTTATGAGCTGCCCCTTTGGGAGCTGGGACTGGGAACCCAACTAGGGTCCTCTAGAAGAGCAGCAATTGTTCTTAACCTCTCAGCCATCCCTGCGGCCTCCTGCTGATGCCTGTCTATCCCTATCCTTGGCACTCAGTGCTGTCCTCAGTCCTAACCAGTCTGTTCTTAGGGAATGAAATCCGTGGAGAGCTTGGGTTGTTGTTGGCTTTCAACCTGATCCTCATTCTTTCTGTTTCTTGCTTCTACATTGGCCCTTAGTGCAATGACTGGAAGACTCCATGTTTCCCTCCTCTAGTCTTCTGTGAGCCATGGACATCATTTACAGACCAGGACCTTCTGTGAAGGGGTTTGCAGTGGGTGAATACAAGCCAAGTCTACAGGTAATTCTTCTTGAGATTGATGTTCTCATATTTATATTTTCAGGTAAAATACTCCACGGAAAAAGTCTCAGACTTGTCTCCCCTGAGTCTCGTGTTAAGCTTTACTGCTGCTATGGTATGATCATCGTCCTCACTGCAGCTGTAGTTGCTCTTTCTGTTGCTTTGTCAGGTAAGTGACTTACTCTTCAAATCCTTCAGCACTCTGTCCACATTCACATTGTCAGTTACAGTTACTGACCACTGTGAGCCAGGCATTGTGGGAGGGGCTCTAAGGAAAACCCACTGGAAGTTCCTGTTCTCTGTGAATTTAGGTTCCAGCAGGAAGATGCAGTGAAGGAACACACAGTCTGTGGTGTGCACAGGAGGCCAGGCTCAGCATCCCTGGGAAGATGACATTCAGCAAGCTCTAGATAGAGATGCAGGGGACATAGGTGCCCTTGGGGGAACTGTCCAAGGTAGAGAAAAAAGAGAGAAAAACTCCAAAAAGGAACTCCAAGGAAGGATGAGGACAGAGAATAATAGGGCCAGGAAGATACAGTGCCCTCCCACCCCCATGACCCATTGGTTTAGTTACCTGGCCCAATTGCATTTTGAAAGCATTAAATGGAGAATTTCTGAAGTAATGAATTTAAAGGATTTTAGTACCACACTGTTCAGAATAGTGCAATAAAATCTTGCACTGTCCTCTTAAGTATGTGAATCACCCTTTAGGACAACATGTCCACACTGCATACACTACCTACCCAATCGTTCTCACTGCTATCTCAGCCATCAGGCTGACTGTAGTGGGTATCCATACAGAGTGCTTACTGCTGGAGCAATCCCTACTGTAGTAAACAGTCATCCAAAGCACAGAAAGTGATGCTACTGCAGAAGTGCACTTCCTGGGAGCCCTGCTGTCAGTGAGCACCTGAGAGAGAGAGGGACACAGGTCCAAGGTGTGAGGCCTTTAGATAAAGGCCCATCATACTCAGGAGAGGATTCCTACAGATCAGTTAGGAAAGCTACAATCAAATTCACACTCACAGCTGAGCTCAGGAGGGAATTCCAAAGAGAGAGAAGACATGCTTGTTGTGATTCACTGTATTGTCTACATTTTAGTAAAAATGACACAACAGATCTCAATCAAAAATAATACCTATGCTGCTTGCCCGAGAAACTGGATTGGAGTTGGAAATAAATGTTTTTATTTTTCTGAATACTCAAGTAACTGGACATTCGGCCAGGCCCTCTGTTTGGCACAAGGGGCCCAACTAGCTCGATTTGACAGCCTGGAGGAGCTGGTAAGAAATGGGCAGGGATTGGTCTGTCTGTTGAATATTGTATTGCCTTGAGATAGAGAGTTACAGATGAAACATGAGGAAGGATCCCATTCCAAGCACATGGAGGCGTGGGGAATGTGTGAGTGTGTGCAATTTGCTGATGCTTGACTTCTGCCTGGAGTCCTGACACATTTAAGAAATATTCTCTCACATAGTGCGCATAGTTCACTGGAAGGTCAGAGATGTCATTTTACTAGGATACCTGGTAGTCATGAGAGTTTTCCCATAAGCTGGCACATGTTGCATACAGCAAGGGACAACTGTTAATAACTGCAATGCGAGGTTAACCCAGGACTAACCTGGCCACAGACGAAAGTGTTGTTATATTTGGTACTTTGATTCAAATGATGGACTTTAGAATTATAGATGTCAAGTGGATCCACTGAGAACTGGTGACTAGTACAGCTCCAAATTCTGTGACCTTCAGTTACACCCTCCTGTTATCTCTAGAGGAAGCTGTGGAGTGGAAAGACTGCAGGATCATAAGAAACAAAGAGACACATGCATTCTTTTTTTTTTGTTTTATGACAGAATTTCCTAAGGAGATACAAGGGGACTTCTGATTACTGGATAGGCCTGCACAGAGAGTCGTCAGAGCACCCTTGGAAGTGGACGGACAACACTGAGTATAACAACTTGTATGTTTTCACAATGTTTTTCCTTCTACTGTGTTCATGTGTTGTGATGTATGTGTGTTGTGGCTATGAGGGTTGAAAGTCAGTGTCATATGAAGCCAACTGTACTGGGAAGGAAGAAAAAAAATGACCCCTGTGCTGGAGGTGTGGCTCAGAGGTAGAGTGTGTGCTTACATGCAACAGCCAATCCGCAGGAATCTCCACATCCCCACAAACACAAATCCTTTGGAGATTTTCTTGTTTATTGGCCATTATTTTCAAAACCTTTGCTTAGTATGGCCTTACTCAAAATCTTTACCATAATGATGGTGTCTGGGGGTAGCTATTGTTTGCTCTGGCTCCAACTTAAACCTTTTGCTGATAAATGTCCTGTGTGGGATACAGACAAAGCCTCAGCTGGACAGTGGAGGCTCTGAAACCCCAGAAAGTCACAGCAGAACTGCAAGCCTGAGATGCAGCAGTCCACTATTTGCATGGCTGCACCTGTTCAGGGAATCAGAGACTTCTAAGGACATTTGGATCCTCCTCTAAAGTCTTGTTATCAAAGAGTACCCAAAACAGTTCTTGGATTTGAGCATAGCTGTTCTACTGGAATGGTAAATCACAGACTCAGTCACATCCACCATTAAAGCCCTTTGAGCAATTTACTAAGAAGCGGGCGTTCCCATAGGTAAAATGCCTCAACCCAGAATTGAAAATCACCCTCAGTGAGGTCATTCATGGCTGCAGTTCCTTTGAACATGGCAACAAGCACCAGGTCAATGCCTTGTACACACATTACAGGATTCCCCATGGACAAATGACAAAGGAGTGGTGTTCAAATCCTGAGACTGTGAGACAGGAGGTGTAAAACTAGTGCAGGTGATTCCTCAGGGACTCTTTGATTCCTGTTACCAAAAAGCAGTGGAGACTGGTGAGACTGCATTGCAGGAGGGAATGCAGTTCTGGGCTCTGCAGACTTAACTGTTTTTGGTTTCTTTTCAGGCTTCACATCCGGGGAGTGGAAGGACATGCCTACCTGAACTATAATGGGATCAGCAGTGCCAGGGTCTATGCAGATCGCAGATGGAGCTGTAGCAAGCCCAACAGCTATAACCTTCACTGCCAAAGTCCTTTTTTTCTTGCATAGCTTTTACCAAGAGATGCTTTTTAACCTGTTATCTATGGGTGCTACTCTTTCCCCTATGGTTCCACATTGCTATCAAAGCAGATTGAGAATATTTCCTAGCGTCACAAATGAAAACCATCTTGTATGGCTGCACATACAGGGGATTACCAGAGCATAGATGAGTCTAAAACAGATGCTGGCACTCATACCTTAAGTCTAAAGTACAACTAATACTAGAGAACCCCACTTTTATGATACAAAGTTTTTGTGCAGGTAAGTCCTTCTTTTGAATTTATGGGACCACAAAAATGAGTCCCCCAACAAGCACCATGACCTTTAATAATGAAAGCAGAATGACTGGGACAGTGACATGCATCTGTGATCCAGGTTATGTAAGGGTTGAAACAGAGGTGTCAAATATATATGTATCTCTGTCAAAGGCTCACGAGTGGGGACTAGAAGCATGGAAATGCCTTAATAATGATAGGGAAGATAAGAATCCATCTGTAGATTCCATAGTTTGGAGAAACATATTATATGTGCTTCTTCAAAATTCAAACCAACATACAGAAGAATTTAAAAAGTGTGTAAAATTAGTCGGGCAGTGGTGGCGCACACCTTTAATTCCAGCATTTGGGAGGCAGAGACAGGTGGATTTCTGAGTTTGAGGCCAGCCTGGTCTACAGAGTGAGTTCCAGGACAGCCAGGGCTACACAGAGAAACTCTGTCTCAAAAAAATGAAAAAAAAAGAAAAAAAAAAAAAGAAAAAAGTGTATAAAATTAAGTTTTACTTTATACTTTGCAATTTAAAACATGAGGGACATTGGCGAAATGTTTCTCTACTTTAATTTTAAATATTCCTATTTCTAGTTTTACTGTTCTAAGTAGAATACATTTTATAAACAAATGCCATTTTAATTTCACCATTTTATTGGATTTATTTCGCATCAAATGTGAGTTAAATTCCTTAAGTATTTAATACTTAATTTTACACTAGCATGTATATTATTGGGTCTTTAAAAAAGTATTTAAAATCTTATTGAGGGTCCACTCAATGAGAAGACTGGTTGTTATGCTGCTGTTGTCAGGCTGCTGCCGGGTGACAGAGTTGGAAAATATTTAACTCTCAACAAATGAATTCCACACTTGAACTCTGCTGCATTCCTGTGCCACCTCCTCCTTTAGGAAACTGATCTCAAGATAGAGATAGAAGAATAGAAGGTAAAGGAAGATGCTAGGATCAGAACAAGCTGTTGTGGAAGAATGGTTATCAGAATTCAAGGCATTACCTGACACTCAGATCACCAGTTATGCAGCAACCTTGCACCGGAAAAAGGCCCTTGTACCAGCTCTCTATAAAGTTATTCAAGATTCAAACAATGAGCTCCTGGAGCCTGTCTGCCACCAACTGTTTGAGCTCTATCTTAGCTCTGAAGTTCGACTTAAGAGATTCACACTGCAGTTCCTGCCTGAATTGATTTGGGTTTATTTGCGACTTACAGTTAGTAGAGACAGGCAGAGCAATGGCTGCATTGAAGCACTTCTCCTAGGAATTTATAATTTGGAAATTGCCGATAAAGATGGAAATAATAAAGTGCTGTCTTTCACTATCCCTTCCTTATCTAAGCCTTCAATATACCATGAACCCTCAACAATTGGATCCATGGCTCTGATCAAAGGGGCATTATGTCAGCATGATCTCATCAGGGTTGTTTACAGTGATCTTCATCCTCAGAGAGAAACATTCACTGTACAAAACCGGTTCGAAGTCCTGAGTTTTCTCATGCTGTGCTATAATTCAGCTATTGTGTATATGCCTGCATCATCTTACCAGTCTCTTTGTCGAATGGGTTCCAGGGTTTGTGTGAGTGGGTTTCCACGACAACATGAGAAACAGTGGAAGGAACTCTGTGGTCGAATCGTATCGAATCCTGAGTTTATGGTGCAACTTCTCACAGGAGTCTACTATGCCATGTATAACGGACAGTGGGACCTTGGTCAGGAAGTACTTGATGACATCATTTATAGAGCTCCGCTAGAGCTCTTTTCTCAGCCACTCCTGGTGGCAAATGCCATGAAAAACTCATTACCATTTGATGCACCCGATTCTTCACAAGAAGGCCAGAAAGTACTTAAAGTGGAAGTCACTCCAACAGTGCCGAGAATTTCTCGGACTGCAATTACAACAGCTTTCATTCGATGTCATAGATGGAGAAGAGAAGATGGCTTTGACTTCTCAAACGAGGCTGACTCGAGTATTCCTGGCTCCCCGATCCAGCAGGGCTCCACTGACCTAGGGATCAAACGTGTGCAAGGGGGGGAGGTGCTGGTGCGCAGGACCCCTGAGCATGGCTCGCCGGAGCCCAACTCAGCAGCAGCCACAACAGAGGATGCTGAGGGTCTAAATGGGGGCGAGGAGTCCTTAAACACGAATGATGCAGATGAAGGATTTTCATCAGGGGTTCTCTCAGCAGCCAACCACATGAGACCAAATCATCCTCCTCTTCTCAGAGGGGAAGCTTACAGAAAGTAGCAACTGGGCCAAAGATAAAGAAACAGCATCAGCCATCAAATTCCACGAGAGCCCTCGAGATTCAGTAGTTGGAAAGCAATTTGTACAACAAGAAGCAGATCTCAGCATAGATTCAGTGGAGCTGACACCGATGAAGAAACATTTGAGCCTGCCTGCAGGCCAGGTGGTGCCAAAAACCAATAGTCTAAGTCTGATTCGG
Source organism: Uromys caudimaculatus (assembly GCA_028551405.1). Taxonomy (NCBI): domain Eukaryota; kingdom Metazoa; phylum Chordata; class Mammalia; order Rodentia; family Muridae; genus Uromys; species Uromys caudimaculatus. The sequence continues at coordinate 18,753,052 of CM052700.1, forward strand.
ACAGCCAGTGCTTCCTGAAGTAAATCTTTTGACTATGTAAATGGCGGTCAAGCAAGTACCAGCATTGGGGTTGGCACTGAGGGAGTTACTAATCTAGCAGCTACAAATGCTAATTGATATTCAACTATCAGTCTATAAGAAGACCGGCTAGGTCACGCTGGTGAAGGTAAAGAGCTCCTCAGCCCAGGAACCCCCTTAACCAAGCAGTCTCGATCCCCAAGTTTCAATATGCAGCTAATATACCAGATGTAGTTTTGATGTCCCCTTGTTCTGCTTACCTTCTACACTGAACATTTCATTGTGCAAGACACGTCATCCCGCATTGTGAAAAAGATGTCACTGTTATCAGATTTGACTTAGCTTAGGTATCTCATACTGTATTTTGTATGGAAACAGCAATAAGGTAGTCCGTTCCTTTCCTTAACTTCTTCACCTATTCCCTTAAATGTGTTTGTGAAGCAGTGTAAAATGTTTGCCTTTTCCATGCCTCCCTTTCTCCTTGGGTGATGTGCAATCCATCGTAGGCTGATCGGTCCCATTTCAGCACTGTGAGACTGAGGAGATGTCAGAGGAAATGGTGTAGAGGATCCCTATGAGTGATTCTTTGGCTTTTGTTTAAAAACAAAACGGGTTCACATAATCTATGGAACTATGAAGATAACTGGACCATAGTTTTTCTTTCTTAACCAGGAGTGCCTCAGAGATTCTGCTATGACTTTGGGCTTCTCTGAGTCTGTGCAATTTATATTCTTGGGAAGCACGGGGGATGGCGGTAGACTACTGCAGTTTTTTTATTAAAATGAGGCTAACTGCCCCCCTTTATCCCCAGGACACAAATGTTTAATTATTGAGGCATTTAAATCAATTTGTGACCACCTCCATTGGAGCGTGGGGCTCTAAGTTGATTGTGTAATTGATAATGCACTTTCTCAATGGCTCTCTAGTCATTAACAACAGGTCTTCCCTCTTCCCACAAGGACTTAAGGACATTTCTGCCCTTAAAGTTTGAACTAACAAATCAGAGACTCAAAGGGGCATGTCCTATTTTCTAGGAATGATTGCTATTATGGTGCTGGGGTTTTGTTGGGGGAAGGACGTTGTTTGTTTAGTTTGTATGAGATTGTATATGAGGTGAAGTTATAATTGTTTTCTTTTTTCCTTTCCTTTGTGAGTTGGTGATGACTGAAGTAGACATTGTACATCTTCAGGTAAAGAGAGGGATTTCTCAGTCCACTCTCTGAGATGTCAGACTAGAGAAACCCTTTCAGCTGCTTCCTAGATGTACCTAGATTCAGTCAGACATGGGATACAGAAACCTAAAGTCCTGAGATCATATACTCCAAGGAAATACATCAGGGACAGATAATTGGTTGAAAACACTGATGCTTCAGTGTGACACACTTGTATAGAACATTTCTACCAGAGGGTACTGACTTGATTTCCCCACAAGGATCACACTGCCTTTGTGTTTATTGCAGTTTGTGTATCTTGTGATTATCTGCAAAGTTTCTTGTTTTTATAAAACTTTGAAATCATGACAGTAAACTAGATGTTGAATGTAAATGAGTAGCATGTGGTAACTGCTAAGAGGCTACAAAAATGCATTATTAGTTTAAAGGATTTTTGTTGTGATTTGGTTGGATAAGACTTTCTTATAATCTCTTCTGGGTCTCAGGCTTTGTTTGAAAAAGAAGGGAATATATTAGGATTTTAAAAATCAGTATTGTGACTTCAATTGCTATGAATTACCCATCTCAAAAACATCAGTTACACACACCCTCATACATGTTGTCATTGTGAATGAAAATTACACTGCCTTTATAGGAAGCTAGTGTTCTCTTAATTGACAAAGTTG
>CM052700.1:18755406-18772510 GCA_028551405.1 Uromys caudimaculatus
GTTTTCTAACTCCAGGGTTGTCTCCTTTTGTGATTTCTTTATTGTTTCTATTTCTATTTTTATCTCCTGGATAGTTTTGTGCATTTCCTTTGTCTGTTTGATTGTGTTTTCTTGCACTTCTGCCTGTTTGTTTGTGTTTTCCTGTAATTCTTTAATGGATTTTTGTATTTCCTCTTGAAAGGCTTCTCATTGTTTATCACTATTCTCTTGTATTTCTTTAAGAGTGTTATTCATTTCTTTCTTAAAGTCTTCTATCATCATAATGAGAAATGATTTTAAATCTGAGTCTTGCTTTTCTGGTGTGTTGGGTTATCCAGGGCTTGCTGTGGTGGGAGAGCTGGGTTCTAATGGTGCTGAGTACTCTTGGTTTCTGTCCTTTATGTTCTTACCCTTGCCTTTTGCCATCTTGTTAACTCTGATGTTAGCTGATCTTACTCTGTCTGGTTGTGGCTTGCCCCTCCTGCAGGCCTCTGTGTCAGTACTCCTTGAAGACCAGCTCTCTCTGAGAGGTGTTTGGGTTTGGAGAGCTGTGGCAAAGAGTCTGCTCTGGGGTGCAGAAAGAAATCAGAAGGATATTGTCCCCAGCTGTCCCTTGGTTCCTATGCCCTGATGGCTCTGCAAGGGTCCCTCTTGATCCAATGGGTTTGAACAGAAGTGGTGGTTTTGCCTGTGCTCAAAGGTATATCAGCACTCCTGGGATACCTGCTCTCTCCTGGAGCCTTGTGGCCCAGGCTGAGGTCCCCAGGCACAGGCCCCTGGTGGCAGAGGTCTCCACCCACAGTTGGAAACCGGAAGGTTCAGAGGTTTCGTTTCCCCGGCTTCTCAGGCCCTGGATCCTGGAGGATCCGTGTGGGCCTGGGTGAGAGGTGTTGCTCCCCTTAACTCCGCTCACCAATTTTCCAAGCGCCTGGGAGGGTAGCTTTCTCTGGTGCTCGTTGGCTATGGACCTCTGGTGGCCCAGGCAGAGGTCTCCACCCACAGGTGGAAAACAGAAGGTTCAGAGGTTTTGTGTTCCCCGGCTTCTCAGGCCCTGGATCCCTGCGGATCAGGCACAACAATTGTTCTTAACCCCTCAGCCATCTCGCAGCCTCCTGGTGATCCCTGTCTGTCCCCATCCTTGGTGCTCAGTTTTGTCCTCAGTCCTAACCAGTCTATTCTTATGGAATGAAATCCATGGATAGATTTGGTTGTTGTTTGCTTTCAACCTGATCTTCATTCTTTCTATTTCTTGCTTCTACATTGGCCCTTAGTGCAAAGACTGGAAGATTCCATTTTTCCCTCCTCTAGTCTTCTGTGAGTCATGGACATCATTTATAGACCAGACCTTCTGTGAAGGGGTTTGCAGTGAGTGAATACAAGCCAAATCTACAGATAATTCTTTTTCCTTAAACATTTCTTGAGTTTGATGTTCTCATATTTATATTTTCAGGTAAAATGCTCCAAGGAAAGTGTCTCAGAATTGTCTCCCCTGAGTCTCGTGTTAAGCTTTACTGCTGCTATGGCATGATCATGGTCCTCACTGCAGCTGTAATTGCTCCTTCTGTTGCTTTGTCAGGTAAGTGACTTACTCTTCAAATCCTTCAGCACTCTGTCCACATTCACATTGTCAGTTATACTTACTGTCCACTGTGAGCCAGACATTGTGGGAAGGGCTCTAGAGAACACCCACTGGAAGTTCCTGTTCTCTGGGAACTTAGGTTCAAGCAGGAAGATGCAGTGAAGGAACACACAGGCAGTGGTGTGCACAGGAGGCCAGGCTCAGCATCCCTGGGAAGATGAAATTCAGCAAGCTCTAGACAGAGATGCAGGGGACATAGGCCCCTTGGGGGAACTGTCCAAGGTAGAGAACAAGGAGAGAAAAACTCCAAAAAGGAATTCCAAGGAAGGGTGAGGACAGAGAATAATAGGGCCAGGAAGATGCAGTGCCCCTCCCCCATGACCCATGGGTTTAGTTACCAGGCTCAACTGCATTTTGAAAGTATTAAATGGAGAGTTTCTGAAGTAATAAATTTATAGAATATTAGTTCCACACTGTTCAGAATAGTGCAATAAAATCTTGCACTGTCCTCTTAAGTGTGTGAATCACCCTTTAGTGCAACATGTCCACACTGTATACACTACCTACCCAGTAGTTCTTACTGCTATCTCAGCCATCAGGCTGACTATAGTAGGTGTCCATACAGAGTGCTTGCTGCTGGAGCAATCCCTACTGTAGTAAACAGTCATCCAAAGCACAGAAAGTGATGCTATTGTAGAAGTGCACTTCCTGGAAGCCCTGCTGTCAGTGAGCACCTGAGAGAGAGAGGGACACAGGCCCAAGGTGGGAGGCCTTTAGATAAGGGCCCATCATACTCAGGAGAGGATTCCTACAGTTCAGTTAGGAAAGCTACAATCAAATTCACACTCACAGCTGAGCTCAGGAGGGAATTCCAAAGAGAGAGAAGACATGTTTGTTGTGATTCATTGTATTGTCTACATTTTAGTAAGAACGACCCAATAGATCTCAATCAAAAATAATACCTATGCTGCTTGCCCGAGAAACTGGATTGGAGTTGGAGATAAATGTTTTTATTTTTCTGAAGACTCAAGTAACTGGACATTCAGCCAGGCCCTCTGTGTTGCACAAGAGGCCCAACTAGCTCGATTTGACACCCAGGAGGAACTGGTAAGAAATGGACAGGGATTGGTTTTTCTGTTTGTTCTGTTGAATATTGTATTGCCTTGAGATAGAGAGTTACAGATGAAACATGAGGAAGGATCCCATTCCAAGCACATGGAGGCATAGGGAATGTGTGAGTGTGTGCAATTTGCTGATACTTGACTTCTGCCTGGAGCCCTGAGACATTTAAGAAATATTCTCTCACATCGTGTGCATAGTCCGCTGGAAGGTCAGAGATGTCATTTTACTGGGATACCTGGTAGTTGTGAGAGTTTTCCTGTAAGCTGGCACATGTTGCATACAGCAAGGGACAACTGTTAATAACTGCAATGGGAGGTTAACCCAGAATTAACCTGGCCACAGAGGAATGTGTTGTTCTATTTGGTACTTTGATTCAAATGACGGACTTTAGAATTATAGATGTCAAGTGGATCCACTGAGAACTGGTGACTAGTACAGCTCCAAATTCTGTGACCTTCAGTTACACCCTCCTGTTATCTCTAGAGGAAGCTGTGGAGTGGAGAGACTCCAGAATCATGTGAAACAAAGAGACACATGCATTCTTTTTGTGTTCTATGACAGAATTTCCTAAGGAGATACAAGGGGACTTCTGATTACTGGATAGGCCTGCACAGAGAGTCGTCAGAGCACCCTTGGAAGTGGACAGACAACACTGAGTATAACAACTTGTATGTTTTCAGAATGTTTTTCCTTTTACTGTGTTCATGTGTTGTGATGTATGTGTGTTGTGGTTATGAGGGTTGAAAGTCAGTGTCATCTGAAGCCAATCGTATGGGGAAGGAAGAAAAAAAAATGACCCTCGGGCTGGAGGTGTGACTCAGAGGCAGAGTGTGTGCTTACATGCCACAGCCAATCTGCAGGAATCTCCACATCCCCACAAACATAAATCCTTTGGAGATTTTCTTGTTTATTGGCCATTATTTTCAAAACCTTTATTTAGTGTGGTCTTACTGAAAATCTTTACCATAACAATGGTGTCTGGGGGTAGCTATTGTTTGCTCTGGCTCCAACTTAAACCTTTTGCTGATAAAGGTACTGTGTGGGAAATAGACAAAGCCTCGGCTGGGCAGTGGAGGCTCTGAAACCCCAGAAAGCCACAGCAGAACTGCACGCCTGAGATGCTGCAGTCCACTATTTGCATGGCTGCACCTGTTCAGGAAATCAGAGACTTCTAAGGACATTTGGAGCCTCCTCTAAAGTCTTGTCATCAAAGAGCACCCAAAACAGTTCTTGGATTGGAGCATAGCTGTTCTACTGGAATGGTAAATCACAGACTCAGTCACATCCACCATTAAAGCCCTTTGAGCAATTTACTAAGAAGTGGGCGTTCCCATAGGTAAAATGCCTCAACCCAGAATTGAAAATCACCCTCAGTGAGGTCATTCGTGGCTGCAGTTCCTTTGAACATGTAACAAGCACCAGGTCAATGCGTTGTACACACATTACAGGATTCACCATGGACAAATGACACAGGAGTGGTGTTCAAATCCTGAGAATGTGACACAGGAGGTGTAAAACTAGTGCATGTGATTCCTCAGGGACTCTTTGATTCCTGTTACCAAAAAGCAGTGGAGACTGGTGAGACTGCATGGCAGGAGGGAATGCAGTTCTGGGCTCTGCAGACTTAACTGTTTTTGGTTTCTTTTCAGGCTTCAGATCCAGGGAGAAGAGGGACATGCCTACCTGGACAAAAAATGCATCAGCAGTGCCAGGGTCTATGAAGATCGCAGATGGAGCTGTAGCAAGCCCACCAGCTATAGCCTTCACTGCCAAAATCCTTTGTCTCCTGTGTAGCTTTTATCAAAAGATGCTTTTTAATTTGTTATTTACGTGTACTACTCTTTCCCCTATGGTTTCACATTGCTATCAAAACAGATTAAGAATATTTCCTAGCATCACAAATGAAAACCATCTTGTAGAGCTGCACATACAGGGGATTACCAGAGCATAGATGAGTCTAAAACAGATGTTGGCACTCATACCTTAAGCCTAAAGTACAACTAATGCTAGTCAACCCCACTTTTATGATATGAAGTTTTAGTGCAGGGAAGTCCTTCTTCTGAATTTATGGAACCACAAAAATGAGTCCCCCAACAAGCACCATGACTTTTAATAATGAAAGCAGAATGGCTGGGATAGTGACACATGTCCATAATCCCAGCTATGTAAGGGTTGAAACAGGGGGGTCAAAGGTTCACGAGTGGGGACTGAAAGCATGGAAATGCCTTAATAATGATAGGGAAGATGACAATCTGTCTGTAGCATCCTATAGTTTGGAGAAACATATTGTATGTGCCTTTTCAAAATTCAAACCAACATACAGAAGAATTTAAAAAGTGTGTAAAATCAGCCGGGCAGTGGTGGCGCACACCATTAATCCCAGCACTTGGGAGGCAGAGGCAGGCGGATTTCTGAGTTGGAGGCCAGCCTGGTCTACAGAGTGAGTTCCAGGACAGCCAGGGCTACACAGAGGAACCCTGTCTTGAAAAACCAAAAAAAAAAAAAAAAAAAAAAAAAAAAAAGTGTGTAAAATTAAGGTTTACTTTATACTCAGCAATTTAAAACATGAGGGACATTGGCTCAATGTTTCTCTACTTTAGTTTAGTTTTCAATATTCCTATTTCTAGTTTTACTGTTCTAAGGAGAATACATTTTATAAACAAATGCCATTTTAATTTCACCATTTCATTGAGTTTATGTCACATCAAAAGTGAGTTAAATTCCTTAAGTATTTAATACTTAATTTTACACTAGCATGTATATTATTGGGTCTTTTAAAAAGTTTTTAAAATCTTATAGAGTTAGCTACCCCATAGTGATGAGTCCCAAAAAGGACGAAATAATAGGCTAAAAGGCATCTCTTGATCTCTTCCTATTTCTTCTCCTTCTTGCTCTTTTTAAAGACTATATACCAACTTGATATGTCAACGGGGAGTTGATATCCATGGGAGGCTTCCAGGTCTCTGAGGAGAAAGGGATAGAGAAATGGGTGAAGGGGAGGGGAAAGGAACATAGGGGGAGGGAGGACAGAAGGGAAATTAATAAAAAATTTAATGCAAAACACTACATTTATATGGACTTCATTTATACTTATTGCTTGTATATGTATCTATGTGCCCCGTCTGTGCTGGCAGATAACACAGAGACAGCACAGACAGAGAGCAGACAGGACCAGAAGGGATCAGCTCTCTGCTTACTGCTAGTGGTGATGTGGGTGCTGGAAATGCAGCAAGAACAAGTGCTCCTAACTGCTGTGCCATCGTCCAGCCTTCTTGCCTCCCTTTTATTGGAACTGCTGATCAAGCTTTGCAAAAGGAGCAGGTATTCCCTGCAGTTATGGTAAATTTTTATTTTTTTTATCAGCTCTTACCTAAATCTGTGACCCGCCTTAAGAAGCTGGGGTCACCGGTATGTATCACCACACTTACTACTCTGCTTCTCATTACTATAGACCAAGAGCATTTTTTCTTTATTTACATTTTAAATGTTTCCCCCTTTCCAAGTCTCCCCTTCAGAAACCCCCTATCCCATGCCCCCTCCCCCTACCTCTATGAGGATCCTTCCCCACCCACCCACTCCTGTCCTCCTGCTCTGGCATTCCCCTACATTGGGGCATCAAACACCCTAAGGTCCAAGGGCCTCTCCTCCCATTGATGTCCAACAAGGCCCTCCTCTACCACATATTTGGCCAGCGCCATGGGTCACTCCATGTGTATTCTTTGGTTGGTGGTCCAGTCCCCAGTAGCACTGGAGCCTCCAGCCTGTTGACACTGTTGCTCCCTCCATGGGACTGCCAACACCCTCAGCTCCTTCAGTCTCTTCTCCAACTCCCCCATCAGAGACCTCCGAGCTCAGTCCAATGGTTGGCTTCTAGCTTCTGCCTCTGTTATTTGTCAGGCTGTAGCAGAGCCTCTCAGGAGACAGCCTTATCAGGCTTCCATCAGCAAGCACTTCCTGGCATCCACAATAGTGTCTGTGTTAGGTGGCTGTATATGGGGTGGATCCCCGGTGGGGCAGTCTCTGGAAGGTCTTTCCTTCAGTCTCTGCTCCACACTTTGTCTCCATATTTCCTCCTGTGAGTATTTTGTTCACCCTTCTAAGAGGCACTGAAGCATCCACGTGCATTGATGCTTTGCCTGCATGTATGTCTGTGTAAGGATGTCTTATTCTCTAGAGCTGGAATAACAGGCAATTGTGGCTCCCATATGGGGCTGAGAATTGAATCCAGGTCCAGTGCTCCTAACCACACAGGCATCTTGTGTAATGTAGCGCCCTTACTTTAAAGCCATGCTTCCTTATTTATTAGATGAATGAAGGCATATTTCATTCTGAAAATGACTTTCTCAGCCCCCATTTAGTCCTAATAACACTCTTTTCTTGCAATCCATTTTACTTCCTACATCCTAATGGAAGGTAGAATAGGTTCCCAGGGATGGTTCTGAGAAATAAATGTTTTATACCATTAAATTGTGTGAACTTAACCCACAAAAGAAATGTGATACAATTATGAACTTAACTGACCCAATAATATTGAAGACAGTATACTGGAAGAAATAGATCTACTAATAATAATTCCTAAGATTCAGATTACCCTGGGAAATATCTTGCCAGTGTCCCTATCTGACTCAGAGTAAACATATGGCAAGTTTCTTTCCATTGCTCTCTGGAAATAACACTGAAAGGAACAGCGACTTTTCTTGAGCAATGGCCCTTCTAAGGGATCTATCCCCAAGAAAGTCAGTGAGCTGCTCACAACAGTCCATCTTCCTTCCTTCTTTCTTTCCTTCCTTCCTTCCTTCCTTCCTTCCTTCCTTCCTTCCTTCCTTCCTTCCTTCCTTCCTTCCTCCTCTCTCTCTCTCTCTCTCTCTCTCTCTCTCTCTCTCTCTCTCTCTCTTCATTTTCTTTTTTAGACAGAGTCTTACTATGTGGAATAGACTGGCCTCACACTCAGAGATTTCCCTGCCTCCTGAGTTCTGGGTAAAGAAGTGTGCCACCATGCCGGGATTAGGTTTTATTGGCCAGGGAGATGGGTCAGTGGGTAAGAGTTTTGTTGTACAAACACAAGGGCCTGAATTCAGGTTTTCATCACCCACCGAAAAAGCCAAGAATGTTTCTCCTTACCCCCTTTTTGTTTCAGGTCCACAGGAGATACAGACAAGAGGCTTCCTAGGGCTTTTTGGTCATTAGTCTGTTTCAGGAAAGACACAGTCTCAAATAATAATAAAAAAAGGTGATGGCAATAAAAGCAAATGGTTCACACATATTACGGGAAGCATCCAATTCATTTGGGATTTACAGCTTCTTCTGATTCAAATCCATCAAATTTATTCTTACTGTTTTTATTTTTTGAGAATTTTGTTTAATGTGTTTTTATTTACTCTCTCCCCCAATACCCAGATCCACCTGATCCATGCTTATCCACCCAAGTTTGCATCTTTGAAAAAAATCAAGACCAATTGATGCTGCCCGTATATTCTCATATATATATAGTTGGCTCACCAGAGGTGACTTTCTTAGAGAAAAATGTCTCTTCATTTCCTATCACCTAACTATGGCAATAGTTCCATGGCTAGGGGTAGGATTTCCTATCCAATCCCCATCCTGATGCTGGAATTTTATCAGGTATGGGTTTGCACAAGTCTGGTGCACGCTGTTACAACTGCTGTGAATTCATAGTGCGGCTCCCCTGCCATGTCCAGAAGACACTGATTCCTTGTAGGCATCCACTGCCTGTGGCTCTGACACTCTCTCCATCCCCATTACTGTAAAGAACCCTGAGCACTGGGAGTTGAGTTATACATGTGTGTGTGTGTATATATGCATGTGTGTGTATACATACATACATGTGTATACATATTATACACACGTATACATATATGTGTACACACACACACACACACACACACACACACACACACACACACACACACGAACAATGGTTCCAGATGGGGCTTCATCTTGTAGATGAGGACTTAAATCCAATCAGAGTGTTGTCTTCTCCTATCACGTTCATGATACTACTGTACCAGTGAGCACAGTCATTATTATAGTTTGCGTGGTTCACAGCTGGGTATAATTGATGATTATTCTTCTCCTCTGACTGAATGCATAGTCTTTTCCAGATCCAGAACTAGAAAGGCTTTCCAGTAGGAGTGAAGCTTTTAGGTTAGTACCAGTTTTGTTTCTCCATGTTCTATGACTCAAAAATGTATCGTCTTCAGCAGTAGGGTCTTACTTTTTAGTTCTGGAAGGCAATCATGAGCAATGGCAGTAGCCTGTAATATTTGGGGGTATATAGGACTTCTTTGTCCAATGTTTTTCTTACTAACTAAATAATACCCCATTGTGTAAATATACCACATTTTCATGTGGTGACCATCTACGCTCTTTCCATCTCTTGACTATTTTGAATAGAACAACACTGAACATGAGTCAGCAAGTATCTTTAGAGTGGGATACAGAGTCCTTCAGGCAAATGCCCAAGAGTGCTACAGTTGGAGCATGTAGTGGATCTACTTTTAGATTTTTGAGGAATCTCCTCATGAATTTTCATTATAATTACATCAGATTTTGCTCCATCACTGACTAAGTGTTCCCCTTTCCCAAAATTCATGGCATCATTTGTGGTCTTTTTTTTTTTTATTATTAGTCATCTTGACTGGTATGAGATAAAATAGTGCTAATTTGCACTCCCTTGATTACTAAGCATGGTGAAAATTTTAAAAAATATTCCTTAGACATTTGTATTTCATCTTTTGAGGACCTATAACTGGGTCATTTGTTCATTGATGCTTAATTATTTTTGAATTCTGGGTATATTCTAGATAGTAAACCTCTATCAGATATACAGTTACTAAAGATATTTTTCTCATGCTGTAGCCTGAGTGATGGTATACTTTGTTGTACAAAACCTTTTTAGTCTTATGAGGTCTCATTCATTAATTGTTGTTCTTAATACCTACACTATTGTGGCCTCTTTCAGAAAGTCCTTTCCTGTGCCAATGAATGCAAGTATATTGCCTACTTTCTTTTCTATCTGCTTCGGAGTATCGGTTTTTGGTTTTTTTTGGTTTTGTTTTTTTTTTTAATTTGTTTTTTTGTTTTTGTTTTTGTTTTTGCTGGGGTGAAATAATGTGCAAGACTGAGGTAATACCCAAGATGATAACATGACATGAGGATTATGAATAGGGAACAGAAACTGAGGATAGAAAATGTGTCAAATTGTACTAAGATAGAATTGCACTCTGTGACCCAACTGGACTTATATCAATAATACTGCAACATTTTCAATGTGACCATTATTCCTATATTGTGAAAACTATGTGATTATCAATATTAAAGGATTTTTGCTAGGAACGATTACATTATGAAAGGTAAAATCAGGAAAACATCTTAGAATCATTATATCAGCTTCATCTTCATGCCAGGGTCAGGAGAAAGTGCAGGCTTTGACAGTGCTAGGAGGATCCAAGTGAGCCAGCCTGATAGAAAGAAGCATGTTTCCTTCTGCTTGTGTTCCTCCTTAGTAAAATTAGGGGAGGGGCGTGTTGAAATGGAAGTAAGAAAATAAAAGTGAAGAAGGACAATGCAAGTTCCTCAACACTACTGTCCATGATCCCAAATCAAGAAACTAGAAAATTTGTCTTCCCTCATTGTGATTATTTTCCTACAGACATCAGCCTGAATGTGAACCTGAAGGACAAAATTAGTAGAATAAAGCCAGCCAGGCGAGTGACCCAGTAGTGAAGGAACTGAACCAACCTGCGCCCATTAAATAGATGGCTCAAGCTGTGGGAAATTCACAGCAGAGAGATTAGATCTTTCAGTAAACAAATAAACAAACAAACAAATAAACACAGAAAGAGGAACACAGACAGTGACCTGCTTTGTGACCAAATGACAAAAATCTCCTTTGATGGTAGAATGCATAGAATGTTTACATAGCTCATTCATTCAGATATAACCACCCCACTATGTGTCAGTATTTCTCAAAATGATAAGATCCAGGTTTAAACAAATGTGAACATATTTTCCTTCTATGGTTTCTATGAATGTGTATATGTGCAATCATTAAACACCTGCATCAGAGACTGCGTGATATTGAATAACAGCCAGGAAAACATTTAAACGGAAAGATATTTTGACCTTAGAGACAGCAGCAAACAGAGTCGTCCAGGCAGGCCTTCTGAGAGATAATGCTGAAGTCCAGCCATGAAAGGTGCAGGGATCAAGAATGAGTATCTGAGAGATGGGTCTTCTAGGAAGCTGGATCTGCAAATACAAAGGGAGAACATGCCTGTGGTGTGGTGGGGAACACAAATGCCCAGTGTGCTGTTGAGATCATGTCAGGAGGAATGGTGACAGGGGAAAGGGATTTGGAGACATTCCATAGGTTCAGAACAGCTTGAGGGGTAAACCATTGACATGTCTGGACAATGGAGATGACTTGCCATTCTGGGGATGCCAAAAAATGGCTGAAGCAGTTACTTCCACAGAACTAGAGCTCACATGGTCTCCTCAGTGATCAGTGGCTGTTCCCCTCAGTCTAATCTCTCCCAGAACAGCTCCCACAGGGCAGGATGTCTATGCAGTTCCTTATATCTTAGTGTGAAGGAATAGTGGTTTCTAAAATCACCCAAATAGGCTTTTGCTTTCAGTTTTACAAAAAAGCATCACTTTGGAGTGGGAAGGAAGACGAGGAAGCATTACTGGATATTGAACGGTGCTTTGTAGCAGACACTACGCTTTTAAATTTATTAGAATTCTTTCATAAATCCTAAAAGTTTATGAAGTAGATCTTTTCCAGTCATTTTACAGATGAAGAAATTTATTGTTTATGAAGGTTGAACATATTGCCCCCAATATTGTATTATACTGCATTATATTGTGTTATATTGTGATTAATTTGAAATATAATGGTTCTGAGTACTAGAATTTAATAAAAGGCATCAAAATAGTCATTGTATGAAGATAATACTATTTTACAAAACACTTAGAATTTCAAGAGTGGAAAAGTGAGAAAAGTAAAATAATGCAGATACATAAAATGAGAAACATGTGTTTATTAACTGGACTTAGTCACTCTGTATCACACCAGCATTCAGAAGAAATTCTAGGCTGGTTTAAATATATTGTCCTTATATTCAGTGTGTCTTTGGGATCTTGGAGCGTTTTGTGTGTGTGTGTGTGTGTGTGTGTGTGTGTGTGTGTGTGCGCGCGCGCGTGTGTGTGTGTGTCCACTTTGCCTCCTTGTCCAGCAACACAGATCCTGCCCACCTCTGTACAAAAACACCATTTAGATAACGTTTTGACCTTCACTGTACCTGGTTATCACCTCCTATCCAGGGTAATGGTTGATACAAGCTGTAAATGTTGAAATGTCAGATCATAAGCACATAAGATGATTATAGAAAGGCAAACAAGAGGGCACGGGTTCCTTGTGGTTTGGGCCGGTACCCTGAGCAGACCTTGGGTGCGAACTCCTCAGCCAGTCCCACAACACCAGAGAAAGCTCTACTCCCAGGTGCTCTAACATGCCCAGGATCATAGCATCAGAGGTGAGGAGGACACAACATCTGTCCCAACACTGGGAGTAACTGGGACCAATGGGATAAAAGGAACATAGGAACCCCGCTGGACCAGTGGCATGGTCTCCTTCCAGTCTGGGCCAGTGCACTGCGCAGACCTTGGGTGCGAACTGCTAAGCTAGTCCCATGACACCCAGAGGAAGCTCAACTCCCTGGTGCTCTAACAGGTCCAGGATTCCAGGATCCCAGGAGCTTGGTCACACCAGGATCTCAAGGTCACAGAGGCAGCTTGACTCCCAGGAGCTCTGTCACACACAGGATCTCAGGATTCCAGGACCACAGAGACAGCTGGTATCTGAGGAGTTCTGACACAATGAGGTTCACAGGAAGGACAGACTCCAGTCAGATAAAGGGAGGGCAACTAGCAGTAGAGATAACAAGATGGCAGGAGGGAGGTGCAAGAACATAAGCAACAGAAACCAAGGTTATCTAAAATCACTTCTCATGATGATGGTAGAGGACTTTAAAATGGTCATAAATAACTCCCTTAAGGAAATACAGGAGAACATGGATAAACAGCTAGAAGTTCTGAAAGAAGAAACACAAAAATCCCTTAAAGAATTACAGGAAAACACAACCCAACAGGTGAAGGAATTGAACAAAATCATCCAGGATCTAAAAATGGAAAAAGAAACAATAAAGAAATCACATAGGAATACAACCTGGGGGATTGAAAACCTAGGAAAGAGATCAGGAGTCATAGATGCAAGCATCACGAACAGAATATCAGAGATAGAAGAGAGAATCTCAGGTGCAGAAGATACCATAGAAAACATTGACACAACAGTCAAAGAAAATGCAAAATGCAAAAAGCTCCTAACCCAAAACACCTAGGAAATCCAGGGCACAATGACAAGACCAAACCTAAGGATAATAGGTATAGAAGAGAGGGAAGATTACCAACTTAAAGGGCCAGTAAATACCTTTAACAGAATTACAGAAGAAAACTTTCCTAACCTAAAAGAAGAGATGCCCATGAAAATACAGGAAGCCTACAGAACTCCAAATAGATTGGACCAGAAAAGAAAGTCCTCCTGTCACATAATAATCAAAACACCAAACACACTAAAAAAAAAAAAGAAAAAGAATATTAAAAGCAGTAAGGGAAAAAGGTCAAGTAACACATAAAGGCAGACCTATCAGAATTATACCAGATGTCTCACCAGATAATATGAAAGCTGGAAGATCCTGGGCAGATGTCATACAGACCCTAATAGAACACAAATGCCAGTCTAGGCTACTATACCCAGCAAAACTCTCAATTGCCATAGACGAAGAAAACAAGATATTCCATGACAAAACCAAATTTGCACAACATCTTTCCACAAATCCAGTCCTACAAATGATAATAGATGGAAAACACCAACACAAGGAGGGAAACGACACCCTAGAAAAAGGAAGAAGGTAATCTTCTTTCAACAAACCTAAAAGAAGATAGCTACACATGCATAAAAATAACATAAAAAATAACAGGAAATAACAATCTCTTTTCCTTACTATCTCTTAACATCAGTGGACTCCATTCTCCAATAAAAAGCCATAGACTAAGACACTGGATATGTAAACAGGACCCAGAATTTTGCTGCATACAGGAAATGCACCTCAGTTACAAAGACAGATACTACCTCAGAGTAAAAGGTTGGAAAACAGTTTTCCAAGCAAATGGTTCCAAGAACAAGCTGGAGTAGCCATTCTAATATTGCACAAAACCAACTTTCAACCAAAAGTTATCAAAAAAGATAAGGAAGGACACTTCATGCTGGTCAAATAGAAACATTTAAGGGGTAACTTGAGCGAGTGTTATAGGTATCTGATGAATCTCAGTGTAATGGCCTTGAGAAACAAAAAGGAATGTTGCTCTTTGCTCAGAGTGAAGCTAACATATCTTCAGGGGAGAACATTGGAGGTATTTTAATTTTATGGTCACATTAGGGAGGTGAGTCCTGTATATTTTAGAAGACTAGTATTTATTTTCTTTGAATTTAGTCAGGAGTTGTCAACTAATTTCTAGTTGAGTGTGACAGTAATAAGGTTTTCAAAACCTACTGAAAACAAGTAACATTAAACATGTGATTTATGAGATTAGGTTGTGTGCTATTTTGATTGTAGTCAACTTTTCTGTGTCATTTTAAAAGAAGAAAAAATGAATGGCCTATAAAATTGTAATTGTTGATTCAGAAATAATTTTCAATTGCATAATGTTTTTACAAAGTGAATTAATTTATTTTAATCATATTTATAATGTGAAATTATAAGATGATGATAATATTGACTTCTAAAGTTTTAGCCTAGAAAATAGCACGTTATTATAGAAATGTCTACAAGTAATTTCATAATTTATTACCTCTGTATTTAATTTTGACATGTTTCTCCTAATTCACCATTGTATATAATGCTGTGATAGATAGCCCACAGTACATACGTATTTCTGTCAACATATATTCCTAGAAATAAGTTTACTAGACAAATTTTATGCAAAATTTAAAAAAATAGATAAGCTTACCAACCTTATTCATAACTTCAACTCTTTCCATTGATACTCTGTAAACACAAAGACAACTGAGCATTTACCAACCTTTGGCTAGAGCATATCAACCAGTGAAAAGTTATCAATTTGTCTACAGGAATGTAATTACCATTAGAATGCATTAAACAAAAAATTTAAGTATTTTGTATTTAACAGATTATATTCTAACCCCAGACAACTAGATGAAGAAAAAAACTTTCACAATAAGTTAAGTCCTAATTCAAAGATCACCGGCAGGTTTTTTTTGTTGTTGCTCTTGGTTTTTTTTTTTTTTTTGTTGTTGTTTGGTTGTTCTTTTTGTTTTTGTTTTTGTTAAATCTAGTGGATAGTTTTCACCTCAACTCAATAAAGCTACTCTTTGAAGGAAAAGAAAGAAAGAAAGAAAGAAAGAAAGAAAGAAAGAAAGAAAGAAAGAAAGAAAGAAAGGCAAACCATGGATTAAATAGCAAGATGGCAATTCTCTGAGTCAGACATGCTTTCATCTGAGGCCCTTATATGTAAGTATCTCTTTGCAGCAACATGTTATAAAGACTGACTTTTTAAATGTTACCTAGAGGCTTTAGTGCATGTTCCCTGTTATTGCTGACTTCCTTCCCCAATCCTGACCACTGACCAGCATTTCAGCTTTCCTGGACCCTGAGAACAACGCCCTAATTTCAGCTCAGCAGCAGTTACAGAAGAGAGTACCTCATCTCTTAACATCAACAAAAGGCTGGACTGTCAGGTCCAAAGAAAGCCACCCAGGTTCTCCAGGACCACCATGCATAGCAAAGTACAGGCTGATTTGGAGCAGTCTGCAATACTGGTCCAAAGCAGGGGCTCAAGCTGGTGAGCAATGTTGGAGACCTGAGGAAATTCCATCAGAAGCATGTTTGTGTAATTTTTCCAATTCTTTCCTGAAAGAACCTGAAGACACAGGGAGTGGGAATTATTATAAGTAATATGGAAGTCAGTCTGCCAAGGATATGTAAGAGCCAGGGGCCCAAGAGAGACCATAATGAGAGTTCTGCAAGAGAGTTGGCCCTTGGCGTGTTTAAGGTTTTGCCAGCTCATGAGAGTATTTAAATGTTTCTTCCACTTGGCTGGACTGATTTGCATCAACTTTTCAGGTCCAGGGCCTACTGGTTCTGCAATATCACCTGGGGCTGGTGTTTTGAGAGCAGTTTTAGAGTAGTTTGCTGGCCCCAGTCGGATTCTGTATGGTATTGGTCAGCTGAGTGCAGATCTGCTGGGACAGATATAGACTAGGGACAGAAGGTAAAGTTAAGGAACTTCAAGGAAAATCTTTATTTCAGGTGTACACTTGAACGTTCCAGGTCTGTGGTTCTGGTAGTTGGGTGTGTGTATGGAAGGAATTCCAATGCCAGCAGAAGGAAATAGCCCACACTCAGGGATAGGGAGTAGGAGGGAAATCTTAAGCTGTTGGTCAGCAGGAGTCTTTATTTAAAGTCCATTTTGATCTGTCACAAATCAGGACTCCCTGAAGCTTACGTATTTTTTTTTTTTTAAGTTTACAAAAAAGAGGATAAAGTTTTAGATATATTAGCATGATCATTATAATCTGCACTGAAATCCTCACTGTAGAAAAGTAGCTCACTACTGTCTGTAAACAGTTGGAGTAGACTTACACAACCATGGTGAAAGTTTGAGGGACCCAAAAGCATAGTTCAAGGTTAAGAGCATTAATAAACATGTGTATTTATTTCTCTTTCCAGTATCTCTATGTTTGTTTCTGTCTACCAATTATCTATCTAAAATATATTATATATAAAAATATCTACCTAGGCGAGACACAGGGACCGAGGTAGGTGGGCCTAGAAACCCCCCTGGATCCCAAAAGTGGGCGGCTGTGGCAGGAAACTTCTGCCTGGGACACTAGGATTCCATAGACAAGCAGCTCCGGGAGGACATCCTCACTCCCAGCAACGCAGAAAAGCCCATAGCAGGGGCAACGCGCCCCCAGAGCTCACTGACTCTGCCCGCTTTCCGCGGGCCACAGAGACTGAAGGTCAGCAACTTCCAGGACCAAGATCAGACCTGGTCTGACCAGCTCTCCAAACCCAAACACCTCTCAGAGAGAGCTGGTATTCAAGGAGTACTGACACAGAGATCTGCAGGAGGGGCAAGCCACAACCAGACAGAGTAAGATCAGCTAACAACAGAGTCAACAAGATGGCAAAAGGCAAGGGCAAGAACATAAAGAACAGAAACCAGGAGTACTCTGCACCATCAGAACCCAGCTCTCCTACCACAGCAAGCCCTGGATACCCCAACACACCAGAAAAGCAAGACTCAGATTTAAAATCATTT